>ML785278.1:12455-60606 GCA_009831015.1 Picea engelmannii
TGTACTGTGTATGTGTATGATTGTTCATTTGTTCATTGTTTATTTACTCTGCAGTTATTGGATAATAATGCTTCATTGATATAACACTTGGATTATATGGTTAAAAGGGATTAAATTGCTCTATTATTGATTCACCCCCCCTCTCAATAATCCAACAACAGAGACGTCCACTCAGACGACAAAATACGACCTATGTCATGTTATGTCATTAATTTCATTTGAGAATTTATTCTTATATAACTAAAGGAAGAAAAAACACATTTCAAAACATTCTTTATATTTATGATGCCTAACATTATTCTTTGAGCCTTAAGGATAATCTTAGAAACAACAATGACCATGGCCACAAATTCCTTCATAGTTTAAAAAGGAATAGAGGTGTGAATATCCAACTTAATGTCCACCATATCCCATTTGAGATCAACAATAATTCCATCCACATCCTTCCAATTTAAAATAACAATAATTCCATCCACATCCTTCCACATGATAGCACCTTCTTTTTAGGTGTCCTTAATGACAATGGCCACAAATTCCTTATAATTCAAAAAGGGGTAAAGGTATTAGAGAAGAGGGTTTGTCACCCTCTCAAATGAAATTAAATGCTAGTGTTTAATCTTTTAGCATTTTCTTAAATGCTAATGTTTAATCTTTTAGCATTTTCTTAAATGCTAGTGTTTAATCTTTTAGCATTTTCTTATTCTTGTATAGCCTTTCATAACATATTTTGATTCATGTGTTTATACATTCATTTGCATCTTTTGAATATTACTTAATTTTTATTTTTATATAACATTTTGTGTATTAAAAAAACAAATTTGTACAATAATTAAATCATAAAAAATAATTAATTAATCATTAATGAAGTTGGTTTGAGTGGAAAATTATATACCTTAAAGCAAATAAAATGTACTAGTACTTGTCATTAGTAACAATGTTATGTTTCCAAATAAATGTATTAATGCTCTAATCAAAGTTCTACACTAGTGCTTTCGAATATCTATCACACTAGTATTATTCCATAGGTTCCACGTTGATGCTTTAGAATATCTATAACATCAACTTCCTTGCATAGGTTTCACACTATCGCTTTAAAATATTTATCACACTTATGCTTTAACATAGATTATGCAACGGTGCTCTAACATGACCTAAGAGCATTAACATTTTATTAGTCCCTGCCGCGGCAAATAGGGACTATAGCATGATTCTGGGTTGACTTCCTATTAATTTGGAGTTTGACTAAATATTTTTCATCGATTTATAATGTTGGAAATAGTGACCTCGAAATTTTATTTTTTATATAATAAAAAAACTTTATTCTTCATATTTTATTTTTTTTGGGATTTATAATGTTGGAAATAGTAATCTCAAAATTTTATTTTTTATATAATAAAAAACTTTATTCTTCATACTTTATTTTTCTTAGATTTACAAGGTTGGAAATAGTAACCTTAAAATTTTATTTTTTATATAATAAAAAAACTTTATTTTTCACATTTTGATTTTGATTAGAGGATAGATTTAAAGTTTTATTGTGCACTTTTGAATTTTTTTTTCTCAATGTTTAATTTTTTATTCTTTTTAATATTGTTTTGGCTTCTTTGATTAATCCCTCACATACAATAATATGATATTTTTGAATTACATTCCTAAATAACCTAACCTATACTTTATACTTTATGCACCTTTATCTTAGATAATCTAACCTATACTTTATGCCACTTTATTTATTTCATATTAGGGATTTAAATATAGTAATATTATTGCAAATGATCATTTTGTCAGATTGTTGCATTGGCTAGTGTGTGGTTAATGCCTTTCAATACATCACAGTTGCAACAGATCTTCCAGATCATTTCTTCTGAGCTTTCATCAAATCTCCTGAGCTTTCATCGCACTGTTTGGGGTATTGGCGGTACGTTGCAGCTACACGATAGATCAGATTTTTTGACCTTTCATCAGCTAGTTGTGACACCTATTTCAGTATTTCCACATCGTTGCCTCTCTGCACTGCCTCACTGCATCTTATCCTCATCTCATCACTATCCCATCCATTTTGCTTGTCACGCGTCCATTTTGTTTGCCACAACATTGCCTCTCTGCATCAACTCAATGCATCTTATCCTCATTGCATTACTATCCCATTTTGCTTGCAAGATTGCATATTTATGCATCTTATCCTCATCGCATCGACTAGTGCTTATGCTTTTATATTTCTACCTTTACTAGACAAACAAGCATTAGTTTGAGAGGCAATAGCTAGGGTTTAAACAACAAATAAAGATTTAGCATAATAAGCAAATGCACTTGATCAAGTGATAGATACTCCAATTCCAATTGATCAATCATGAAAGGGATAAAGAATCAAATGCATCAATGGAACCAGCTTAAGTAATAACGTTTGGTTATGGCTGGTTGTTCTCCTACCTTTCTAATGTGGGTTATTCTCCTCTCTTCCTTATGGAACTTGTGCTGGGCCAAGTGCCCAATCCTAGTAGCTAGTTGTTGGTCAAAGTCTGTATAGTTTGCACTCGACAAAATGTCATTGTTTATAGCATCTATAAATTTGCAGATATAAGCAAACTTGATTCTTTATCCTACACCATAAATGGGGCATAATTTATCAAAGTTAGGAATGACTCATGTATATTGTAGTAAATTATATAGTCATTATCAAACCAATTAGTTATGAATCATTTTATCCATATAAGAATGGTTGAAATTTATCATAGTACCTCCCACCAAAATAATTTTTTCCATATAAACAATGGCTGAAATTTATCATAGTACCTCCCACAAAACCATCCAGTGTTAACCATCCATGTTGTTGTACCATGCTTTTGCATCTTCTCTGCCAACATTTTATGCATATTTGGATGGATGTAGTATAAGAAATGTTGCTCCAAAACAAGAAGAAACTGTTTACCGTGGCTCCTTACTCCTTCATGTTTGATACAAGAAATTATGAAAAAGGTCAACACAAGCAATGGAAACACTACTTCTAATGCATATATTCAGACAAAATGGATATAATAACTTTCAAGCACCCTGCTATAGCTAGATAACAACTACTTCGGTGCTTTATATAATAATCACAAAGAAAGCTTTAAAACTTAGAACAACCATTAAACTTCTTGTATCAAATTGTCAACTGCATCTTAGGACCAAACTGGCAATCCCAAAAATGGGAGGTGAGATCTGGCTTTTCATAAGTTGTACGTGGAAGTAACTGGATCTTCATTTATTGTATAGGAAAGTAATTACTCGTGGTGGACTGAAGGGGCGGCCTGTATATTTTTTAAAGCAAGACTAACTATGTACATTTTTCATTTATGTGTCTGCAAAAATTATTATAGATAAGAAAATGCCTTGTTGCATATGTAATTGGAAAAAATACTTAGATTGGAGTTTTATAGTTAGTTGTGAAGTGCAACTATTTTTATCATGGTTGGACCATTTCTAGGTTGATAGATTCCTAGAGTGTAAACTAAAGATTTATCAACTCGCTTACATTCTCTAATATTCAAACATGAGTTTCGTTGTCATCTCTTCTAAGCTCTATGGCTATGCAGTGACCAACAGAAAAATGGTTCTAGCTAAATGGATTTAAAACATGCATATTCTTTTTTATTCTTCTTTATCACTACCCTGAATCTAGCTAGTAGCATACCCAGTATCAAAGCTAGTAGCAGTAGATCCAGAGCCAAGAACAAAGGCTGGTTCAACAAAGTGAGTAGTTAAAGATGCAACATGAGCATCACTTCTAGGTCCACCAATTGAACCAGTTTAACCACCAACTGTAGCATGAGTAGCAGTTGTTTCATAGTCTCCAGTAGTGGAACCGCGTGTTTTCCTATAAGCAAGCACAGTTGCATACACATTATATTTAGAGAATGAGATCCATTTGGTGGAGATTACAAAATCGCCACTTAAAGCTTATGATCATTATTTTGATCCAACAACAGAACGAGCAATTACCTTCTTGATCGTTGGTGTTTTGAACCACCATGTTTTGCACCTAAGTAAACAGTGAGTCAATATTGATTTGGTCAGATAAACTGATACGTGTGTTGCTTATTTCCCTGCCCTTTCCATCGATCCGATCTGATAAACTGATACGTGTGATGCTAATTTCCCTGCCCTTTCCCATCTACAGCCTCAATGCAATGTCCTTTATCCTATGTTTTTCAAGTTCTCTGCATTGTCTTCTTCGGCTGGCTCCTTCGTCGTTAGAGCATGAAGCTTCTGCATAAGAAGAGTCAAAAAATAGGTCATTGGTTTCTCGTTCAAGACATGGACATTCCTAACTTCTTTGCATTAATTACCGACATTGACATTGCCATTCAACAGTTGTTCGTCGACAATCCCAGTAAGAGGACGATGATGGAGGTAAAAAATAATGTGGCTTCGATCTTCATTTCTTGGTGTCGTTGCCTCTCTCAAGGGTGCCGCCACCCATGACTAGGTCCGCTAGGCTGTGTTCTTACACAGAAACCATGTCAGGTGATATGGGAAGGGGATCACTTCCCACGTGGAGTAAGGCATGAGTGTCCAGAGGTGATTCTAGGATTCTTTCTCAACGTGTTATTAAGATTAATCCATATGTAAGCAATAAAGATATATGGGCTCCCTGTGTCAACATGATATAGATATTTCACTTTTCAAGGTGCTCTACCATTCTACAAGTCGCAAGTCACATATTATGCATGCAATCCTTTGGACACGTCAATGGATCATTGTTCTCCTCGTCAAGACACATGGGTTCATGACAATATATTTTATTTTGCAAATAATTCAATGTTTTCTTTTGTTATTCATGCGACTTTAAGAAAATTTATCTTGTATTAATCTTTTGTGCCCTACGAATCGCCTCAGGTTAACGTGGTGACTGGACGTGTTAAGCAGGGGGCTATTAATGTTGGGGATAATGTTGGTGTCTTAGGGATAGGAGAGGTATTTATCTACACATGAAGTTAGTATTGATATCCAAGGTGCTAGGTTTTCAGTTTCATTACTTAAATTTCATCTTTGCTAGAGGGTGGTCCAATCAAAACTACTGTGACTAGTATGGAGATGTTTAATAAGATAATCGATCATGATGAGGTATGTTGTTGATGCATGATTTTACACTGTATTTTTTTCATTTTCTTTGTACCGATGGTCGATTATGATTATGTGGTCATTTTTACAAGTTGGGGACAATGTGGGTTCTCAACAGGAATCCTGATGGCATAAACAACGAGCGTTGGGGATTTGGATTGAGAATGATGCTTGTGAAGCACTGCCTCTTTACACTCCAATCTGCAAACATCATCATCGGTCTCGTCACAAATGTATTGTCCATACCTCCAACAAATTACATAGTGAGGTTCACCCGACTCTGCTTCTCTCGTTTCCTGCAAAACATAGTGAGGTTCACCCGACTGGGCTTCCTGCAAAACACACAAAATGAAAAATTGATTTCCCCTCTTAAAGAATGGAATTGATTAAGTAGGATTCTGAAATTAGCACCATTAAAAGAAAATGTGTGCATCTACATGCATGCATACATATACACATGCATATATATACACGCAGCATGACAAAAGGTATACAAATTCATAAATACATACATACAATGATACACAGATATATATATATATATGCATAGTCTGTCGAACAATTTAAGAATTCATATAAACAATTACACAATCTGCCAAAGCATTTAATAATTTAATTTTAACAAGGGAATCAAAATAGCATGCTTGTTATAAGCTTATAAAAACAACAGAGGGAAGATTCGTGGGGCAAGACTGCAAATTCAATTAACTGACCTTCATTTAGGCTACAGTTGATCCATGTAAATCAAGCCCTAATTCTACCCCAATAGGGAAACACAGAGAGAGAAGAAAATCACAGCATGAATTAAGCAGTTCTCTTACTTCCATATAAATCCTGGGCCATAATCAGGTTCAATTGCTTTGTTTGAGAGTTTGTTTGTCATAGGGTTTAAGGGTTTGTGTAGGACAAAATCCTAATGCAACAAATAAAATAGAAAAGGAAACGAATCTGAACAGGTTTGAGTGTAGGAAGTTTTATAATATCGATACCTGGAGCTTCATCGATGCCTTCTTCTTTGTTGAAAATGACTTCAATGATTACGTTTTCTTCCTCGATCCCCATCTCCATGACTGTCTGAACTGAAATTTGGGAAGCTTTCAAAGTTCAAAAATTCTTCTAATCCAATCTCAATAATGTACTAACAATGATATAGGATAGGCAATGACAGCTCCAAAATCCGATGTGAGAACTTTACGGCATTTGAGGTTCGAGTTTTATTGGCTAAACATTAGATACAGTATGTTTGTTTTTGTATGAATCTAGACATGTACTTACTTTTTGTACATGTTCCTTATCTCTCTACAGCTCCACATACATCCCTCCAACGACACTACTAGTTGCATCTAAGACAGTTAGAGCAGATCGAGTGGGATAACCTGTGAATGTGTTTTTTGTACCAACATTTTCTTAAGGAGGTTAAACAACTCGCTATTCTTGATCGTAATAGACGCTGACTATATTTCCCCCCCACGTTGGCTTCTATTTTCCTATATTTTATGTCAATTCTGGCTACTTTTTCCTCCATTTTATGTCTATAAATTCTGGCTACTTTTTATCCTCCATTTTATGTCTGTCAATTCTCAATCGAAATGGATGTTGTGGTTATTTTTTCCTCCATTTTATGTCAATTCTACGTTGGCTATGTTTTCCTCCACTTTACATCAATTCTGGATTATAATGGGTGTTGGCTATTTTTTCCTTCACTTTATGTCAATTTTTAATTATAATGAACTTGCTTTCTTTAAAGTATGAATTGATGTTATTTCGAATAGTATATACGTTGTTGTTCAAAACTTTTCGTTTTTAACTGGATTTAAATGGTCAAACACACATGTTATTGTCGTTCCTCTCATTGTTTGGTGTTTGAGTAAAACTTAATCCTCTAACTGATATTTACCCCTTTCGATTCAAACACATAAAGTTGATTGATTACCTGCCTGTTCCCTATATGATGTAGTGATGTGTAGAGGAACAACGCATATGATCTCGATTAAGAAATTAGACCTTTACAATCACAGTTTCTACTTTTGTGCTCTAGTGAAGACCATTATCGGTTGATCTCTTGTTTGAACCCTTATATTAGACATCTAACCTCTACTTATCCTCCCACGAGTGGGTGTATTCTTTCTATTGATCGTACCTTCCTTTATATATGTGTGTTCGATCATGAGCAGTTCAAGACCTCTCCTCGCTTCTAATGTGTTGGTTTCCAACAACAACCCCCTTATTTTTCTTTAATCAAAATCTAGGGTCCCTCTAAATTTTACTTGGATTCTTCGTTTGTTTCCCTTTGACTTGATTGGAGTGGTATTGGTTTTCTTTGTTTCAAGGTTCGTTTGAGCTTATATTCTTTTGTTTTGTTTGGTTTGAATTTCGTGAAATTCAAAAGCCATTTCGTTTTTCTTTCTAAAGAGTTTTGATGTTGATGGACGAGTTTCATAATTTGGGAGTTTGTTGTTACCTCTTCCTTATTGAATTTAGAATGGCATGGTTGAAGACATGGATTAATAACAATGATTTTACAGGAAGAAATATTATTGTGACACATCTTCTCTACGACATGTGTTCACATCTGATCAAATTTGAATGAAGGAGAGACGTGTATAGAAATCTTAATTATTTAAACG
Source organism: Picea engelmannii (assembly GCA_009831015.1). NCBI lineage: Eukaryota > Viridiplantae > Streptophyta > Pinopsida > Pinales > Pinaceae > Picea > Picea engelmannii. Next base: position 20,186 of record ML785278.1, read on the forward strand.
AAAACATTAATTTTTATCAACTATTTACTTTTGTTTAAATTATAATTATGTTTTCATCTTTTGTTCATTAGCAAGTTTGGCTATTTGGAATAATGAGTTCAATACTTCATCAAATAATATCTTGGTTGGTTTCTCATTTTCACAAAATCATTTGATGGTTTTAATTAATTAAATTCTTTTGTCATTTTGCATCTCATTTCAAAATAAAATAAAATAATAAATAAATTATCTATGATTTGTTTGATTTTGTGGAAACCCAAAATTAATATTTTTCTCCTCTCCATCAACTTGAAGCTTCTAGAATTTTAAGATCATATTTGAAAGGAAAATATAACCAATATTTTCTTACAACTTATAGTTAGCTTTTAGTTTAAATTCATTTTAATTTTATTGTTCTAGAATTTGTTTTATTCACAATTTTTAGATTATTAATTTGGTTTCTTTTTGTTTCACAGGTTTCTATTATCAGATATTTGGTATGGATTTGATCATGGCCTGATTTTCTTATATAAATACGTTCAAGATAATTGATCCAAAAATAATATTGGATTGCTGCAAATAATTTATGAGCAACAACAAATAAGATTTGGAAATGCGTTCAAGAACAGACAGACAATTTTGTGGGACTGGTTGCAACCAAACCGTGAGGAATATGAAGAAATGGTTGAAAACACATCTGCATAATGGACCCATTTAGCTTAAATGCGAGATTTTTCCCAAACAAATGTGTGATTTGAGAGATATTTTTGTTTCTTTACGAGACAAATTTCAGGTGACGAAAATTATTAGTGACGCCCAGACTGTGCATTCATTGCATAAATATATGAGAAAGTTCAGAGCAAGGGAGATCCAACAAATTCAGAGGAGGATTTTATGCTTTCTTTTTTGTATATTATTTATTTTGTAAACTTCTTTCTTTTCAAATGGAGGAACGGATGGTTGGAATTTTGGGAGAATGGATCAATATTCTCGAAGAAGAATATGAAATTCCAGATTGCTTAATGACTTTTGTCATGTGAGTAAAATGGTTTTGTTTTCATTATAATATCTTCATATTCTGAGTAATTGATTATGCATTGATTTAAATTAGCTTTAGTCTGTTTTGTCAATACATGATTAATTGATATCATTTATGTATTAGTTTTTTCAATCTTTAAGAGTCTATTATCTCAATTATCTTGATCTGGGTGATTGTATTATTTTGATACAAATCTTGTATTATATTGAGTTTATTCATGAAATTCAGATTTTTAAAGATATAATTGTTCAATTGAGATTTTTATTATTGTCGATTAATCTATTATATCTTCATTAAGGATCATGATTTGAAAGTTGTTCTTTATGCATTTTAAATAAGATTTAAATTGTCAGTCAAAGTGATTTTCATCCTGACGCTGTCACAATCTTATAATTACACAACCTTTTGTTATAGATTTATCTTAACATACAGGTTGTTGGAGAAGCAATGTTATACAGGAAGGCACAACCAAAAGTTCTTTTTAAATACTGGGCAGTTATAGGTTAATGATTTTTTTTTGTTTTGATTTATATTTTGTGAATGTAAATTAACATTTAAGCTTAAATACTTTGTTTATTTAAGTTAAAACATTATTATTTACATTCATTTATTTTATTTTTTTTGTTTCAAGGTTAAAATTATATTAGTAGTATGTTCTAGATCTATTTAATTTTCCTAATATTTGGTTCTCCTGTACAACCTTAGTTTACAAGGTTTCTTGTAAATCTTGTACCCATGTAAAACATGTAAATTTTGTAAATTTATGTAATTAAGTGTAAGGTTATCTATTCTAATAGATCATTGTAAATACTCTAAATCTAACAATTAGTAGTTAGAATCTAAAACAACTTTTCATTTATTTATTTTGATCCTTTCACCGACTAACAAAGCCATTAAACTCGTCAGGGGTAGTTATTCCAAACGGCTTGGGTTATTTAGATAACCTCGGACTAGACTATTCACTTCCAGTTGACGGTGTGTCATAAACGTCCGTCAACATAGTGGCAGTTGGGGAATAAAGGCTACTCCATTTGATCCAAACCAACTTGCAAATATTGAAGTTGAGACCTCATGTTTGCTTAAGAACTTATTGTTTGCTTGTTCCAGAAAGTATGTGTAGTTGGTTTGAGTATCCATTAGTTAGATGTAGTGGTCTAAACATAAAAGAGCAATCAACTGCATTACTTAATAATCGTTCAATACTGCGAGTGCAACTCCACTCAAAGAAGAAGAAATCAAAGAATAATAATAATAAGTTGAAAGTTAGGTATTGAGTAGAGATCTCCAGAAATCATGCGCAATCAAGCGCTTGATGTTTTGAATGTGCCTACTCATTCAAGTTAATGCTCAAGAAGGTGTGGTGTTAATAGTTGTATCTTGAGTGACCACTCAAGAGATCAATGATATCACCTAGACTTAGAACTGACATGATATAAGATCCATAAACGTCAAGTTGAGAGAGGTTGATCAAGAGATATCATGAAAATATGTTCTTTCTCTCAAGAGATTGCTCAAGATCTTAGGGGACTCCTCTTGTGATATCTCTTAGAATTTTGATTCAAACCCAGAACACACATAAATTGGGGCAGTCTTGAACCCTCCCAGTGCTTCCCTACTCGAGCTTTGCTACTGACGACGACGTCAATACTCACATTCTCACAGGTATATTATATATAATATAGGCTTATAATATAATATATCATAAGTTATATATAATTTATCATACAAATTTATAATATAATTTATATATAATTTATCATACAGATTTATAGTATAATATATTTATAATATATCATATTATCTATAAATCATTTTGACTAGAAACTATAGGTTCACTATATATTAATGTCATGCCTTTCAAATTACATTTGCAGTAGGGACATTGCTACTACAGTAGCACTTGTTAGATGATGGACTCATCGACGCCAATGTGGAATATGCATCAATAAATTAACATGTGACCCAACAATGGTGTAAGAACACATGGTTGGTGCATCATAGGTAAAATGTGCACTGATGCTTGTTCTATTATATAGAAACTTTGAGTGCACATTAAAAAAGCATCATTACTTCAAAAGAATATCACAACACCCACATCCATTGGTAGTACAGATATTTTGATGAAAAACACTAATATGCCATTTATCCAAATATTTTATATAGGCTACAATTGACAATGCATAGTATGTTATATCAGTACTAACACATTGAAATAATTTATTTTTTTATCAAAAACATTAGTACACCGCTAAAAAAAATCTCTACAGAATTCTTCACTAAAACATATGCAAAAACCTTTAATTCCAATTGTAGATATTTTAGTAGATGATTTTAAAAGATTAAAAAATTGACCCATACATTAATATTGAAAATCTTTATAAAAACCTTCACAAAAATATTTGCTAAAAGCCTATTTTCCAATAGTGAAGTCTTATTCATTGGCTAAAATGTTAGTTTGGAATTAAATAGCTACAAACTCTATTATGGTTAGACCATTCTCTCTTTTTATTGTTAATCGGGACTCACTTCTACTTCCTTCAACCTTGCCCATAGCAGGTGTTGCATAATTTAAGGTCACATACATCCACGATTTTCAAATTGAGAGATTCCATATGAGCCATTGTCAGCAGCCCCACCTTCGACCATTAAACTGATCTGAGATCCCATTTCCTATTTTTCCCTCAAACGCCAATTAGACGTGCAATCTCATATGATCATTCATAGATTCAATCAAATATAGTTGTTATTACTTTTCCTTTAGTTTTTTATTCAATTCAACTTTGAATCTTGCAACAACATCATTTATAGGGCTTCCACTTGATGGTCAATCAAATAACAATGGACCGATCTACATTGTTGACTTCTTCTACATGGAAGACCTCAAATCATTAAGACTTTCAACTACTTATATATTTCTTAGTTAATCTACAAACAAAATTATTGTTCTAACTCAAGTCTCTTAATGTCACCTTCTATTCTCTCTAGTTTCTACTAAACTACCACAATGTCTCCTCTCTTCATGTTGCTCTTTGTTTATGACCTATTTGCCTCTTTCTTCAATTAATTTTTCATACTACAAGGAAAATTATAGAGTTTAAGATACATTTTAGTGTTACCAAATTGGGCAAAATTTCTCCAAAAAAACCTTCACTAATGGTTGCAGAGGTTTTATCAGAGGTTTTTCCAAAGATTTTTGGTTAATTGGGTGGAATGTTTTTGCAGATGTTTTATTTTCAATGCACCAATAGAATATGGCACATCGGTGCTTCAAAACCAACATAGAGAATATCAATGTGCTTAGAACAATGTGGAGCATTGGTGCACTTGGGAGAAGGTGGAGCACTAATGCACCTAAAACAATGTGGAGCATTGATGCACTTGGGCTAAGGAAAAGCATTAATGTGCTTAGAACAATGTGGAGCAATAGTGTGCTTGGGCCAAAATAGAACACCAATGCACATGTACCAATGAGGAGCACTAGTGCTCTAAGATCAAAGTGGAGTGTCAATTCCAAAGAAGAGTAGCAATGATATAAAAAAAAATAGAATATTAATTTATTATAATTTTAAAAAATGTATCTTTAATAATAATAAAAATTATACTTATTTAAGAACTTTATTTTATATTTACTAATTTTTATGACTTCTTAACATTGGTCTATTGAATTAAATAAATAAATGATGATTACAATGCAGTGATAACATAAATTTTATTTTGAATATTGGAAGTATTATTTTTTTCCATTTTTAATTTATAAATATTTGATTTACAATAAAAACTTGAAAACACTTGCAATGTATTAAATTAAAATTGTAATTTTGTTTGTTAGAAAAAAAATATATTTAGAAGCATATGAAATACGAAATTATAAATAAATATAGGAATACAATTTACAATAATTAATATCGAAATGTTAAAGCTTTACAGTATAATAAAGGTAGTGAAACCACCCATGCAAAGTCGTGGTGATTATTAAACTACTCAAATTATTTAATGAGTGTCTCTTGTGATTAGAAAACCAATCAATCATTACATTCAAAATGTTTAATGAAAGCTCTCCAAAACCGCTCATCCATTATAGGTAATATGCCATTTTAGCCCCTGAAAATGCATGCCTATTTTTGGGAGATACTTAAGTGAAAATATTAGTGATGATATCAAAGGTGAAACACATAAGCCTCACTAAATATTTGTTTCAAGGGTTCCTATTCTTTTTTCTTAGGAAGATATTGTATACTTAAAATATTTTTGCAAAGCAGAAGGAGATGCCTTGATCTTTGGTAAATTTTTTGGTTAAATCCTTCCAAGAGCCCATGGAAATCGGAAAATGTTTTTATTTCAAAGAAATCCCAACATGTTTTCCTTAGAGCCAGGGGGTTTTTGGGATTACCCCTGACCCTTTTGGGGAAGGTCCACAAGAGGCTCATTTGCATTGACCATTCCCCTTTAGAGTTAGGAATTTGAGAGGATTACCCCAATTGAGTCTTGGGGAAAGCTTAGAGATGGCCCAGTGACATTATGTCAACAAAACATAACATTGAGGGTGTTGAGAAACCCCAGCCGACCCACTTCAAGGTTGGGGTACTCTGATGGAAGGCCCCAGGAACATTATATTCATGGCCTTCACAACTAGGGAGAGTTCAGGCTTACCCCACACTCCACTTAAGGCTAATCCATATGAAGTCCCAACTAGGGCATACATGTTATGGTGTGGTGCAATGCCACATTGAGAGCAAGGGGTGACTCAACAGATAGGTGGTGGAGCAATGTAATGGTGCCACATGATGACAAGGAGTAGGATGGCCAACTAGAAAGTGACTTATAGGTAGTGATGTGGCATGGTGACGAGGCTTGGATATGACGATGGGGAGCCGAAAGCTAGGTGCATGGACATATAAGAATATGAGGGGGCATATTCTAATCTTATTACCCAATGATAATGAGAAAGAACATTTCAATATAAACATCCAAGTTTTATTTACAAAATGCATGTGGTATAAATGAAAAGAGTCCAAATCCAACAACCATGATTCGATGAAGCCATTAATCTACGAATGTTGTAGCTTATGCTTTGAGAAGGCATAACTTCTATTATTATGACCCAAATTTCTAAAAAAATGGCTCATTTAATAATTTCCAACTATAGTGCATCATGTGTCCAAAAGATGAAAGGTTCAAATTAAAAAACCTAGTTTAATGCATATTTGTTCATTGCTAGTTAAAACATTGTTTAAATAGCACAAAGAAAAGGGGCATGTGTAAGGGGCATGTGTTTATTTACAGATTATATGGCTAACTAGAAGAAAACATGGTGACTAGAATTAAGCACATGAGGAGAATTGGAGTATGGCTATCAATTAGGGAAAGTTTAATTGACGAAAAAACCCATATTCCATAAACATAACCATAAAAGGGGAATTTGGAAGTATGGCTAGAAATTAATGAAGGCATTTGTTTTAAGGAAGTGATGTTCCACTTTTTCAAGAAAGTGACTCTAACAAGGAAGAACAAAATTGATCGTATCAAATGGGCTCCAACATCTCTGTATTATGTTATGATCAAAGAGAACATGGGGTTTAAATAAAAGAAATATCATCTTTGACTTTTTCATAGATAATCTATTCTCATTTATTGTGTTGTAATGTGAATGGATCTATTTGACATAATCAAACATGATCACTCTTTACACTTTCTATTTAAACAAAGAACGGAGATGAACAAAGGTTTGGACCCATGGTTTTGATCCTCCATGTATTGTTTCTCTAAATATTGGACTGATGGATGATGCTTTTACGCTATGTTGTACTCTCTACATCCTTTTCTCTTTCTTTGTATTTAAAATCTGAATGCAATATGTTATAGTTATATTTGTTCATGAGTGTTAACTAAAGGATTCACTCTAATGTGAATTTGAATTGTTTATGTCTTTGGGTTTGAAGAGTTCATTTAGACTATTGATTCAATTTCCAATCCCCTACTACTTGTTGTTGGTGAATTAATTTGAGTTTTAGAGTTTTTTAATCCTTTCTCTCATGTCAGCAACTTTGATTAATGAAGTATTTATTAATTCATTACCTTGGTTCTACCAAAATTACAGTTGTATAAGAACTATATCCATTTATGTCTAGAGTTTCTCTCTTAGCATTTACAATAAGAAATGAAATGCTTGATATGTCAGACTTATCTAGAAGGGCATACCCCACTAGATTTATCTGCCCAATTCATTCATGATTGAGATTAAACCACCAAACTTTTAATTATGTCCTTGTATTTTCTTTGAGCTTCATTGAAGAACTATGTACATTGAGCTCTAAAGATAAATTTGAATTTGATTTAAGGAATCCCACATTTGATTGGACTATCTCGTCATAAAGTGAAAAGAGAGATATTGTGAAGATAATGGGAAACCTCTTGTATATCATTGAAGTGTCATGTTTGATATTAGGGACTTAATAATTGTGTAATGCAGTTTTGGGAGATAAAAATTGGTGTCATTGTTGGGGACAAAGTCCAATTCCTAAATAATCAGTAGTTGATGATACAACACATTGAGGAACATGATCTTGTCAAAGACCCTATTGTTCATATGATGACTCGCTAGAAAACAAAGTCTTGTATTTATGATTACCAACATCTCATTATTTATATTTTAGTGAGAGAAAGTAGTGGTGTTTGAGGCATGTGAAGATCTCACTATGGTGACTCCATGAAGATAACAAAGGTATGGTTGTATAAAGTCTTGTAGAAAGTCTTGAGACTTTCTCATGTCGACACCACTTATGTTCATCTCCCCATAAATCATTGGTGGTTAAAATTAATGTTATGTCCATGGCGTTGGTTGAAATGATTAAAGTGTCGTAGAATGTAGCATCCTCGTATTTCCCCCTTAGTTGTTGGTGTTATAACCCTAAATTGCACCATACATGCATACCTGGTCCAGGCTCCTCTTTACCAAGCTCCAAATGCACTTCCACGTATCTTTCTCCTCTCACACTTCTTCTAGGGAAATGGCATAGGCTTACAATGGAGGAAAAAGGCAAGAATGGGAAATTATGATGCAAATCTCACAAGGTGGTTGCAAATCTCTCGTTGGTTGCAATACCAACAAGATTTATTTTCTTCAATTAACCATCTATCAAGACAATTTAACCTCTAACAACAACATAAGTCATATGAAAATATAAAATAACAATGGAAATAACACTACATGGTTTCAATTCCTTCATTACCCATTTAATTAAAGGAATTAGAAAAACATAAAGAATTCTACAAAAATATAATTATGAACACTTTATGTACATGAATGCAATCCACCAAACCAATCATTGAGGAACAATTTACCACCCAGCCATAGGAATCAACTATGGATTCCACCCCATCAATTCCACCCCTAAGCCTAACCATGATACCACCAAGGCGAAGGAAGCTTCTACGAGGCTCTACACTTAGCCCAACCCATTAATCCCATGCTTAGCAAATATGATCACTACAAAGCACTCCATGTCCTCATCCAATCATCGAACAACCATGGTACTCTCTTACACCACCCTACATGACACAAGGAATATCTTCCATTTTCATGCTCCATTGTTCCTCAACTATATTCTTCCCAAGAAACTAAGAATTCTCTCAACAAGCAACTAAGAAGTATGATCTCAACAAGCAACTAAGAATTATCAAAAGTTTTTGTTCTAGTATGGATATGACTATTAATACCAACAAAACAATGGTAATGATAATCAAATCCAAAAAAATCACTTATGCTAATTTCCTATATGGCAACAATAGCTTGGAGGAAGTGACTTCATACAAATGTCTCGAAATTGATCTTCATCACAATCTTAATTGGAACTAAGTATTGAGAAAGAGATAAATGGAGAGTGAAAAGCTTATTGCAGCCTTCAAAACAATGCTAAATCAACAGACCTTTGACTATGGGACAAAAATAAACTTCTCTTTGAGACTCTTATCACTCTTGTTATCTTATAAGGCTATGAAGTTTGGCGTCGTAGCATCTCTATGGAATCATGGAGAAATATTGTGTGAATCTAGAAGTGTTTTATAACTTATAATCTTAAAATTAAAGATACTATCCTCCTCTTAGAAGTGAGTCTTTTGCCCGTTGAGAGTGTGGCTACGACTAGGCACCTAATGTACAAGAACAAGATAAATAACATGGAAGAAAAGATGCTTCCTAAGATTTCTTCCAACTCTATTCAAAACCACCTTTGTCTCAAGCATGGTTGGCATAAATATGTCAAGTCTCACCTAAATCATTGGGGAATTGAGGAAGAGGTCACTATGCAAAATATCAACAAAATTAAAAATATTATTGCATCTTTAAATTTAATGAGAAATTGTTGTGCAATAAAGAATTAGAGGATAAGAGAAAATTAAGATACTATAAGAGGGTGATTAACCCTAATCTAGAAGATCAAAAGTATATCTCTATTCTAACTATAATATAAAGACGAAAATCAACATTACTAAAATAAGAACAAAATCTTAGAAGCTCCATAGTGAAACAGGGCATTAGACAATTCCTAAAACGTTGTGAGTTGAAAGAAATGTCATTGTTGTGAAAGTAAGAGGGTTGAAGATGAAAATCACTTTCTCTTAGAATGTTTTGCATACACCCATACTAGATCTCAATTTCAAAATATTTGTTTCAATACTGACCTTCCTAACCTTTTAAAACATCAAAACTATGGTGATTTAGGAATGCTTCTTTTAAAGATTTTCGACCACGGAAATAAAATCCTAGAGCAAACCAAGTAATCCCTTAAATTTTTAAGGTACAATAGGCTAAGCTTGGTCTCAGTGGACATTAATAACTATCATCATCATAAAGGGTATAAAAAATGTTTCATACTTACAATATTTTTTGAAAATATGTGGTTATTTTATTTGGGAACATGTATTAGGAGGGTAATAGAGCATGCAATTTGATAGATACTTGCTTATCCCTTGATGTTGATACCAATGTCACTATTTTGGCTTATGGTCCAACACATTGGCATGTGTTATACAATTGGTGAAGCACCTATATGGCTTCACAAGAAGTTTGATTATGCTTGGCCCTCTACCTATGAATGTTTGTTAGGGTAGGTTAGTAAATTGTTTAAATAAGTTCATTATTGAACAATAGTTTCTTAATTGAAATTATTATTTTATAGCATAGCCATGATGTTAGAAATAAATGTTAATGATTTGCATTAGCTCATTTTAATGTTGATGAATTCTTGGAATTCCATTGGACTTCCCATTGATACAATAAGAATGTGCATGTAAATCCTCACTCATGAAGACATTATAGCTACATAGATGTTATATCCCAACGATGAAAAAGATTCATGATCCTTACATTAGCTAGCAGGTCTTGGAAACATGCAAGAAGATAGAAGATGAAGCTTTAAAACCCTTAAATTAACAATTCTAGAGGTGACTATATTCACCCAGTTTAGTAGAAAAGGTATGGACCTTATTGATTGTAGGATTGTTGCAAAAGAATATTTTGAATAAAGTATAGACCTTGGGAAGATTTTGGAATTTTGTTTTATACCCCATCAGGGAGTGCAATTCCCATATGGAACCTACACTACACAAATATTAAGTCCCTAATACCCAAAATGGAAACTTTGGTGATATTCATGCCCAAAGTGAAGAATTGATGATCCCAAACCAAATAATAACACTAGTAATTCTGGTGATTCAAGACCAAAATGGTGCTCTAGTGCTCTGTGACCAAATTGGAGCACATGTGCTCCCCCCTTACAAAGTGAAGCATTGGTACTCTTATACCACTAGGGAAGATCACCACATAGCTCAAATAAATCATGTGAACATGTAAATAAAGGCAAGTGAAAACTCATTTCGACATGAACCCATTTTTTGCAAAAATGCACCCCTTTCTTATCCAAACTCACTTCTTAATTACTAGCCATATTCATTGTTGTAAACCTTAAAAAAAATCCACAATTAACCTACAAAAGAGAGATAAAACCATCTAACCACTGAAAATAAAACTAGAAAAACCAACGAAGAAATGAGGAACAATAGTGAGAAATGGAAAATAAGATAAATAAGATCCATAATGGGGAGAATGAGCTGGATTATTTTCGAAATGAAATGAAAGCAGAGATATTACAATGAAATACACAAAAATATTGCCAGAAACAAAGAAATACAACAATACATGATTTCTATTAATGAAAGAAATGTATAGAGCCTGTAAAAATACAGAGTGAATGAACTCGTTAAAATGGTGGCAGCTTATCTCTGAGAAGAGATGCGACGACTACGATCATTCACAAGAAGATGGGTACAATGAGGCTCTGAAGGCCTTTTTACAATAAACATGAATGCTAAAACCATAGACATCCAAAAACCTAACCCGAGGAGATGAAGCGCCAAAAGTCATGTGGGTCCCGTTGGGGTAAGTTAGTACATCAACTTCTCAGGGTCGTAACTTTTGCATACGATCTCCATTTTAGGTGTGCGATATCTTGTTGGAAAGGTGTTTTCAAGAAATACACATTATGTCATCAAACTTTAACTATATCAACAGTTTGACTGTGGAAAGCCCCAAAATGTTGTTTATGGCCTCAAAACGGCCCCAGAAGTACATAAAGATGTAATAAGATGAAAACTACCAAAATAGGCCAGTTGGACTAGATGGGAGGCCACCAATATCCACTCGGATGTTGTGTAGGGTTTCAAGACATCCTCATAAGTGTAGAACCCATAATTACAAAGAAGTGTCCCCATTACAGAGAAATGTGTTGAACTAAAAACTATCAAGATGAGCCAGTTGGAATTTGGAACAAGTGGGTGGCCACCAATATCCACCTGGATCAGTCCTCCCCCCTTAGGAAGCAATGGTATCCATTGTGTTGAGTTTCTGAGGAATATGGGAAAGCGTTTGTGAATCTGAATCTTGGTGAGTTGTGTGCCTTGCTGGAGAAGTTGTGTTGCTTGGTCTGTGGAAGGTTGTCACAAACCTGTTGTTGGCGGGGTTGAATCTGTTCCACCAACATGTTGTCTTTGGGCTTGAAGGGGCACTGTGTAGGCATCATCATAGGTGAAGAAACAATATCTTCTTTCTCTTCTATAATTTGCTTCTGCTGGATAGAAGGTGTTGAGGATACAGTGGTTGCAATGGCCTTATGTGCATCCTTTGAACATATTGTGAAGAGGCTAAATTTTGCAGTATGAGAGATTACCTTGCGACACTATTTTGGTGGAACAATAGTCGGAACTACCTTTGGTATCCAATAGAGTTGACCCCCCGGAATGACACTACGGGTCGAGACTCATAAACAACATGATGTTTCCACATATATGGTTGGCCCAAAACAACATCACAGACATCAAGAGGGGAAACATCACATACTACCTTATCCTTGAAGGGTTGGATTCCATAGGACATTCAACACTTTTGGCCGACACGAAGATATCATCCCTGGTGAAGCCACCCGATGTTGTATGGCTGCGAGTGTGGTGTTGTCAACAACCCCAACTATTTGACGACCTCAACTGAGATGAGGTTTGTTTGGATTCCTCTATCAACAATGAAATGCAATGGGGTTCCCTTCACCCACATATGTGAATGGAAGAGGTGCTCCCCCTCTTCAAGATCTGATGGTTCTTCTAGTTAAATTGTTGTGATCGTGACAATAGCAGTGGGATCTGCGTCGATGATCTATCTTTTTTCAATATTTTCTAGATTAGATTCTGAAATAGGGTTTGGCTTCTTGTCTTTGATCTCAACCACCAATGATTGTTTTGAGCAACATTCATTGGTGTTGTTCCAGGGGCTTTTGTGTAATTCACACCACTTCCCAGTGTCATTCTTCGTCTTTCTCTTTCCCNGTTTGGATTCCTCTATCAACAATGAAATGCAATGGGGTTCCCTTCACCCACATATGTGAATGGAAGAGGTGCTCCCCCTCTTCAAGATCTGATGGTTCTTCTGGTTAAATTGTTGTGATCGTGACAATAGCAGTGGGATCTGCGTCGATGATCTATCTTTTTTCAATATTTTCTAGATTAGATTCTGAAATAGGGTTTGGCTTCTTGTCTTTGATCTCAACCATCAATGATTGTTTTGAGCAACATTCATTGGTGTTGTTCCAGGGGCTTTTGTGTAATTCGCACCACTTCCCAGTGTCATTCTTCGTCTTTCTCTTTCCCTTCTTTTCCTGTGCCTTGGACTGGTTGTCGAGAGGTTGTTGGTTAGGGTCGTCTTTATCATGCTTTGGTTGTTGCAGATTTGCAGACCAGAACTCCCGTTTGTTCTGGTGCCCAAATTTATGCTCGATTTTGACAGCATATCGATAGGTAGTGCCCAGTGATGAGATGTTTAGGAAATCCATTTCAGTTTGGATGTACCTATGCAGAGCCCCACGGTATTTCAAAACCATATGCCGCTAGGAGTCTTTTATACCCAACTTGGTACACAAGGCATGGAAAGTATTTGTGAACTCCGACATTGTTTGGCCCTTCTCTTGCCGCAATGTGTTCCATCTCATGTATTGGTCTTCATAGTTATCAACAGGGTAATAGTGTTCCTTGACTGCATCCACAAAAAAATCCCAAGTGGGCTCGACCCCATATATTCCATATTCCTCTGTGGAAATTTGCTCCCAGTAAGTTTCCCACCAATGTTTGACATGGGGGAGATATTTGAGGAGTGCAAAGGTGATCGTTTCCCTATCGAAAAAATTGTGAACAGAGAAATAACCTTCTAGCAGATTTAACCATTTTTCTAGGACATCCGCATCTATCCGACCTTCAAATACGGGGATATCAAAGTTAACTTGTACCTTGAAGGGAGACGTTCCTCCAAAGTGGTCGCTTGATGAAGATGCACATGTTTCTATTGGAAGGCGTTGAAGGATGTGGGAAAAATTCTCCATCATTTCGTCCCTCTATTGCGCAAGAGCTTGCTCAAGCAATAGGTTAATAGAATATTTTTCTATGTTGTTTTTATTTTCTTCCGCCATGGAGGGTTTCTTGGGAGTGCAAGAGCGATTGTCCTTAAGAGAGACAAGCTCGAGACCCAACTTGCTATACTTGGACCTCATCGAGGACATGCACTAAAAAATGATCAAAAGCAGCTTGGTCTGATACCACTGATCCAGATTATTTTGAAAAGAAATGAAAGCAGAGATATTACAATGAAATACACACAAATATCTCCAGAAACAAAGAAATACAACACTACATCATTCCTATTAATGAAAGAAATGTACATAGACTGTAAAAATACAAAGTGAATGAACTCGCTAGAATGGTGGAAGCTTATCTCTGAGAAGAGATGTGACGACTACGCTCATTTGCAAGAAGATGAGTACAATGAGGCTCTGGAGGCATTGTTACAATAAACATGAATGCCAAAACCCTAGACATCCAAAAACCTAACCCTAGGAGATGAAGTGCCAAAAGTCATGTGGGCCCCATTGGGGTAAGTTAGTACATCAACTTCATGAGGTCGTAACTTTTGCATACGATCTCCTTTTTAGGTGTGTGATAGCCCGTTGGAAAGGTATTTTCTAGAAATACACATAATTCCATCAAACTCTGACTCCATTAATAGTTTGAATGTGTCGATCCCAAAAAAATTGTTTGGGGTCTCAAAACGGCCCCAAAAGTAAAAAAAGATGTACTTAGATGAAAACTGCCAAAATAGGTCAGTTGGACTAGATGGGCGACCACCAATATCCACCTGGATGCTATGTAGGGTTTCAAGACAACCTCAAAAGTGCAAAACCCATAATTACAAAGAAGTGTCCCATTACTGAGAAATGCGTTGAACTGAAAACTGTCAAGATGAGCTAGTTGGAATTTGGAACAGGTGGGTGACCACCAATATCCACCTGGATCAGAGAAAGAAAAGAAGGAATACTCGATTGCAATATTATTGGTATTTCCATGCATCCATGGCTTATTTTATTTAATCTTTCCATATAAACACCTCATCTTCCTCTTCTCTCTTGTGAAATGTAGAAATGAAACAATGCTAGATTTACCCTCCTTTTAGGAGTCGTCTTGTAGTTTTTATACCTCTCTTAATATGTTTAAAAAACAAATTATTCTCAAATTCTTCGATGTATCAAGAGCACAACAGGTCCCAACCAACATGGAGCATCATTGCTCCCCAACCAAAGGGGAGCTTCGGTGGTCCCCAGCCAAAGGGAAGAGTTAGTGCTCCGATAACACTAGGGAAGAACACCATGCAACTCAAAGAACCCCATGAACTTGCAAACAAAGTGAGGTGAAAACCTCTTTGGTAATATGCCCATGTCATGCAAATATTTACTCTTTTATTGGTTGAACTTGCCCCTCATTCGCTAGCCATATTCATTGTTGTAAGTCATTAGAACAAATCCACCATTAAGCTACAAAAGAGAGATAAAATCATCAAACCAAAAATAAAATTAAATTAAAATTAAAAAAGGAAGCTAAACCAACTAAGAAATTAGGAACAATAGCGAGAAATGAAAAATAACATAAATTAAATCAATAATGGGGAGAAATGGAATAGTGAAGAAGGAAAATAAGGGTTACTTCACTACAATATTGTTTGTCTTTCCATGTATTCATGCCACTATTTGCATTTCATCCTTTCATAGAACCACCTCCTCTTCCTCTTTTATTATATGAATTGTAGAAAGGAAAAAAACCCTATTGTTTTCCTCCTTTTAATAGTTGTATTGTAAGTTTCCCACCTTCTTTAATAAGTTAAAAAATATATGAATTATTGTCTACTGCTTTGGTGTCTTAGGAGCATCGATGCTCCCTAACCAAAAGGGAGCACCAACGTGCTTAGACCAAAGTAGAGAAATGATGATTTTTGGGTTGTTGTCCCTTTGATGCACATTAGTCTAGGAGCACCAAGGCTCTTAGACCAATCTAGAGCATCAATGTGCTTTGGCCAAAGTGGAGCATTGTTTTTTTTTACCCATTTTATTTTTTACATTCTCAAGTCAATGTACACATACAATGGTACTAACGTTGCCATGTGATATTAACCTTTGATATAGACAACATGTGTATAAGTCATTGAGTCAAATTCCACATAAACAAAATGATACAAAGAAAAGAAGGAGAGAAAAATAGTTAAAGTGGTGACACGAATAAGTGTGTGGGTACTTGCTTCTTGTTACACATTTTATATCATCTGAGTACATGCATTCATATATATAGTCTCATTAGATAGGACATGGTCACAACCCTATGCAATTGTCACATAATTGTCAAGTTAGGTTAGTCAATGATTATTTGTTGACTAACTACTAATCTACTAGTATCATCATAGGTCAAATCAACATAATCTTATAGTCTAGTAGACTTGAAGGAGTTGGTAAGGCTAACTCAACATGTAATAAACTTAACTTATTTTTACCAATTACATGCATGTCTGTTAATGTTGATGTTGATTTGAATATGTTAGACTTATAATGTTGTTTCTAACCTTAACTCCAAGTTAACACAACTATTAACAAAATCACAAAAAATAAACACCAAAAACATGAGCACAAATATTTACAATGGAACATGAGTGTTGAGAGAAAACTCACTTTTTAACATGATCCCAATCTTTTACTATCTCAAATATTTTACAATAAGGACATATTTATGATTCTATTCATGATCACTTTATTCAACCATGGTTGCAGTAACAAACCAACTTCACAACAACTAACAACTATAAAAACACCATCCACCTCTTCATGACCTCTAAGTGTCCTTATATAGAGATCATACACCACAACTAAGTTTCCACTAAGTCCACTTTAAATGTCTTCCACAAAGTTGAGATGGTCAAACTTGATCATTAGCTTAAATGTCCATGATCCTAATTCCACTTTCCAATGTAATTAATTAACTAATTCATTACCCCCGGATGGGGTGACACATATCGATACCTTGATACATGGCACTCTGGCGACGAGTGTAGTTAAATCCCCTCGTCGCCAGCCTCCCCCTCCGTCATTCCATTATGCCTAGCATTCAATCCAGTAAGGAGTTAGTGCGTGGGGACAGTTAGGGGAGTTTAATGGTTCACAGTCTGCAACATTCTTGGCCCTCTGGTGCTGGTACGATGCAACATGGCAACATCACCTCAACCTTCATGGCGCCACTCCCTATCATTTCTCTTGTCATCTTACAGGTAAGCAATTAGTGCGGTTATTTTCTCCTGCGTTCACACTTGATTCTTCATTCTCCACCTGCAATCACCTTCCAAGGGAGATGAACCTCTGTTAATTTTCCTTCCCTCGCGTCCAGCTTGTTCCTCAATTCCTCCCCCAGTTGTGTTGAAACCATACCTCGTGAGAGAGGCAATCCCAAACGCAAGTCGGTCTACTACAGTATGGTAGGCCACCACCGACGCACAAGCCCGCCCTCTCTACCTCCCACTCCTGGTAGCAACTCTGTCAACCATCCTCACTCCGACCAAAACTTGAACGATGATGCCCAAACTACGCCTCATTTACCCGAGCCAGAGCTAAATTGTGGTGGTTGTATAGTGGAGGAGGAGATTCCTCCAAATTGGGGGGAGGACATCAAGGAGATGACAACACCAATTGACGTTTCCCTCCCTTTGAATTATCGTGATATTTCTATGGGCGATTGTGTGGTGGAGGAGGAAATCCCTCCACAAAAGCGAGACGATTGCATGCAAGGAACAACTCCAAATGTCATAGGACAACACAATGAAGCCACTGAGATTGATTCGAATGATTGTTGGGCCGAGGAGGAGACCCATCTGAAGATGCATATGGATGAACCAGTCCATCGAGCCTCGGTAAGCCACGATTTTCCCAGTCCTCGCAAACTCACGGAGGACCATCTAAATCTGATCTTCGAGATGAGATGATATATGGCAGGCAAGCTCCACAACTAGCGCACCCTCAACATATGTTTGGATATGTTGTTTGATTCCATGTCAAGTGAGCCTACAAAGAGTCATTTCCCAACTTGTTGCTAGTCGTTTGCCTTCACCTTCCAACACGATGGAAGTCCGGGTTCGCCACAAGTTTAATTTCTTTATTGTTATGTTATCAATTTTAGTTAAGATGCATTTATAGTCAAATTATGTTGTAGAAAGACTCTGGTATACTGGCTTGCCTATGAACTTTGCAGGCCACGTGTTCTGGTTTCCATGCATGTGGCAAAACATGTGGCGAGTTTTGACATATGTTTTGACATGTATCTCCTTTTTGGCGTTTTAAGGTAATACAATCTTTTTTATTTACAATTTTTTTTTAACTAATTCATTACATGCATGCCAAAGTCAACTTTGATCACCATACATGAGTTGATTGTCGATAAATGTTTGCAAACTATCACTAATTGTTGTCATAAATACAACCCACTAGAAATTGATTAACTTACACAAGTTTATACTTATAGACAAATGGACACTTACAAACACAAAGACATACATGGACCAAGTACAAGGGAAAAAATCCCATGCAATACTCACTTCACCCCTAAAGTGAATCATTTCCAATTGGCTATGTTGTCCAATACAATATCTTGTTGGTACAAAACAATGTGTTAAAAATAAACTCCCCAATCTACAATTGAAAAAGTCTTTGAATTTATTATCCTTATTTAGCTTTGAGTCCTCGAATTATTTATAGCTTTCTTCAAAATTGGTTACAATGTTTTGTCCTTTGAATTCTATGTCCTCTTTAATGTCTCTGTACACAATTCAATACATTGTTTTTGTCTTCTAATCTAACGTACTCTCTAATCTTCAATCCTTTGTCTAGTATGAAGGCGTGATCTTGATGACTGCTAACCATTATTGGTGGGGTCAAGGGGTTGAAAACCCCCTTGCAGCTTCCCCATGCCATTATAAGGTGGATTAAGGGTAGCACCCTCGATGCCTACGATGCCTAAACAATGTCCTACCCAATTTTATGCTTCTTCCTTGATTGTTTTCTTGTCTTTCATAACACAATCCTTGGTATTGGTAAACTGGAAAAGGCATAGGACAAGCATCTTTTTGTTCAATATGGTGATGTTATCTTTAATCTTTTTGAAGCTACATGTCCTCTTCTAGGGCATATCTTCTGCAATAATTTTTTCTTCTAACCAAATGGACAATTTGCGTAAGAAATAATTTCATGAGCACATTTGAAAAAGACAAAGGAAAAATGTTCTTTTGTACAACTTGACTCTAGTTTTCTACTCTGCTATGTCCATCTATTGTCCTATCTTGAGGTAATCTTCCCAATTGTAACAATCGTTTTCTGTTTCTTTGGTAATTTCTTTCTTATCTTTCATGACACAATCCTTGGTCTTCATTAAATTGGGAAAGGGACAGGACAAACATCTTCGTTTCCAATATGGTGATATTATCTTCAATATTTTAGAAGCTACCACGGGGGCTTCACCTAGTTGACCAATATCTTATCACGTTCATTCATAAAGGGGGTTTTTTAATTGTGAAAAATAAGGTCAATATATTGTAGGTATTGGGGGGAGGATGTGGGGTCTCAAGGGGTTTATAGGTATTGTGGGGTATAAAAAGGGGTATCTAGTTAAAATAAAGGTTTCTTTTATTGGAAAGATGTATTGGGAGGGGGGTTCAACAAAAGGATTTTGGGAGGTATTTATCAATATCTAGTGAAATGAGGGGCATTCTTTAATATCCCACGAACGCAGGTGTTATGTCACAGGTTCACTAAGTGAAGACCCCTTGGAAGCTACATGTCCTCTTCTAGGGCACATTTTCTGCAATAATTTTGTCCTCTAACAAAGTAGACAACTTGGGCTAGAAAAATATTCATTAGTGCATTCAAAAAAGACAAAGGACAAATGTCCATTTTCCAATCTAATTATAGTTTTCTGCTCTACTATGTCCACTTATTGTCCTTGCTTGAGGTCACCATCACAATTATAACAACACAAGATGAGTGATTAGTGATAAAATACCAAACAAAAAACATGTATAAAATATAAACATACATATACGATATAAAATACATCAAGGAGTCCCTATGATCTTGACAAGCAATTAAGAATCCTCCAAGATTTCTGCTTCACCTACGATAATTAAATACAAAAAGATCACCTACGATACTTTCGTATATGACAACAACAACTTGGAGGAAGTGCCTTCATACAAATATCTTGGAATATATATTCATCACAAGGGTGGAAAGCTTATTATGAACATGAAAACAATTGTAAATCAATGGATCTTTGGATATGGGATTAAAAAAAACTCCTCTTTGAGACTTTGGTTATTTTATATTGATGCGAGGTTTGGGGATGAAATATCTCTAGATATTCATGGAGAAAGATAGAGAAGATCCATAATAATTTTATAACATACAATCTCACAATTAAAGGAAATACACCCTATCTTATCCTCCTCATAGAAGCAAGACTTTTCCCTATTGAGAGCATGACTATGACAAGGTACCTAATGTATAAAAACAAGTTAAACAACATGGAAGACAACATGCTTCCTAAAATTGCTTCAAACTCTCGTCAAAACCACCTTAAGCAGGGATGGCATAAGGATTCCCAGTCTTGGCTAAATCATTGGGGAATAAAGGAAGAGATCATATTGCAGAATAACGATAATATTAAAAATATCCTTACAACGAAATTTAAGGAGAAATTGTGGTGTGATAAAGAGTTAAGAGGGAAAAAGGAAATCAAGATATTATAAGGAGGTGATCAACCCTAATCTAGAAGATCAAACGTATCTCTGAATATTGACTAGTGTAAAGAAGAAAATATGCATTGCTAAAATAAGAACAATTTCTCATGAGATTCATAATGAAATTGGGCGTTGGTCAATTCCCATAACACCGTGGGATAAAAGAGTCTATTACCTTTGCAACACTAAGAGGGTTGAAGATGAAAAACACTTTATCTTAGAGTGTCCAACATATACCCAGATTAGATCTCAATTTCGAAAGATTTATCACACTACCAACCTTCTTAACCTTTTTACTCAACAAAGCTATGGTGATCTTGGAATTACATTTCTCTTAATGCTTTTGGAGCACAAACATACAATGCATAATAATTCCAAGTAATCACTTACCTTCTTAAGGTCCAATAGACCAAATTTTGTCTCAGTGGATGTTAATCACCACCACCACCACCATCATCACATATCACATTAAACACATTGTATCAAAGGCACCCATGTAATCCTTTTGGGTCTCAACCCTACTTTCTTCAATGCTCAATTTAACACATTTCCAACTTAGTTATAGTGTAAAAAAACACCTTGGATTTTCTTGACATACAATGCTTAGAGTTTATCAATGAATACCTTGGTACTTCTAATCATATAACACTCATTTTTTCTCAATGAACACCCAATATTTACTCAACATATAGGATTTTTTCAATGAACTCCTTGAATTTTTATAAGGTATAATGTTTGGAGTTTCTTAATTAGTGCCTTGGATTTTATCAATGTATAGTGTTTGAACACTTGGTTCCAAGTGGACACTACCTTACAACAAGACACTTTCTTCTAGTCAATTGGGTTTAGCTTGGGTGGTTGGGAGGAATGATTGTTATCCTCCCCATCTGGGTTCAATTCTTACAAGTGACATGTTGAGCTCATAACAAGTATATTGTTGTAATGGATTCAAGTCTTGTTGTTGACTGGCTTTGTCCTCGAAGAATCTAGGGTTTACCCTGGGTACCATCCTCGAAATGAGAGGAAGTACTTGGGGGTGTTCCCTAGGCTTTTTAACCCAGGAAAAAAAAAACCAAGACACTATCTACTTGTTAATTTTCCCTTAGGTCATTCCCAACTCACATTATTGATGTCATTTTCAACATTTGATAAGCATGTTGACCCTAACCTTCTTACTCTAATTAGGCACTATCTTTTAATACTCGAGTCTTGTAGGTCATCTTCAAGAGTAGCTCAAATATTAGACCATCTTACTTTGAGAGGAAACCTAACCATTTTAGGACTTAATGTCAAGATTTGTCTAGTTTATCGAACCTTCTTACAAAGCAATTCCTTACCTTATATGGAGACGCTTGTCTCCATCTAAAGCTTATCAATTGATATACCTATGAAACAAAATCAACTATCAATATTCATCCAAACTTATCCATGACAAGTCCATATGAGTGTATATGATATATTCAACCATATGTGGTCATAATCCCTAAAACTAGATTCATCCATAGATCAGAAGATCATAAAATGCAATTAATCCATAACAATATAATAATTCATTCATTTATAACATTATAACAATCTATTAGTCATGAGATTCTATCAGTCCAGATTGGTCCCTTAGTTCATATGTGACCTTATGTGTCCATGTACAACCATATAAATTATTATATTTACTCATGCACAAAATACGACAATGGAAAATACCATACATGTATGTCTTACTTGTGTCCATTATTTTTGTTTTGGTCTTGATCTTCTCTGCAACAATTGCCTTTTTCCTTTTTATAGAGTTGTCATGTCTTCTTTATGCTCAAACATAAGCTATGATCTCCAAACTTACTTAACCTTCATATCTCCACAACATGCATGTTCATCCTCATTCGTTATCCTTTGGCATGTACCCAAGACTTGTTTTTGCTAAGTCCAAACCAAATATCTTAGGCTTAAAAATTAGGACGATCCATCCTTGATTCTCAATAGTACAATCTCTCTCTAGTTCCAAAAATGTTGCAGTGAGTTCAATCATAATGCTCACTAATGTGTCTAACCTTAACTTCAAATCAACACAACTCTTAAGAAAATCACTATAAAGAATTACAAATAACCACAACATATATGAACTCAAATTTTTGCAGTGGGAATTTGAGTACCACAAGAAAACCCACCCTTTGACATGATCCTAATTTCTTACTACGCCAAATCTGTTACAAGAAAGATAAGCTTATAGTCCTTTCCGTGATCACTCAACTCAACCATGGTTGTAACAACATTGGGTCATGATTTAGTGATCAAGACAAGGTGTCACCATGCAAAAAGTTCAATTTCAAACCTCAATGGGTGTATAGCCCTTGTATGTGTGTGTGCGAAGGAAGGTATTTGACCTCTCAGAGTTGGCTTCCTCTATCAACAAAGGGATTTAACTCATGTCTGACAAGCCAAATTAATTTAAGTGGATGTTAATAGGATACTTTATCATTTATTTAACAACTTCACAACAACTTACAACTATAACATCAACCAACTATTCACGTTCTCTAAGTGTCTTTATATAGAGACCAACCACCACAACTAATTTTCTACTAGATTTACATTAAATGTCTTCCATTAAATTGGCACATTCAACCTTGATCATTGGCTTAAATGCCCATAATCCTTATTGCATCGAGTGAAGCAAGGATACTTTATCATTTATCTAACAACATCACAACAACTATAACAACATCATCCACCTATTCGCATTCTCTAAGTGTCCTTATATAGAGAGAAAACACTACAACTAACTCTCTACTAGCTTTACATTAAATGTCTGCCTCTAAATTAACACGTTCAACCTTAATCATTGGCTTAAATACCCATATTCTATATTGCACCAATAAAAACTATGTATATTCTATAATCCAATATTGAAGAGATTGTAACATTTGTCTTATACACTTATAACACTTACCTCATCATATATATATGTCCAATATAATATTTTATACAACAATAAAAATAAACTAACATTATATAAATCAAATCATATCACTTATTGAAAAAAGAGGAAGTTGACATAATTTCTGTAAAAGACATGATTGATAATAATAAATTTAATGACACTAAACATTAATTAATATATATAGCACATCAACATAAATTTATTTTAATTCAAAAATCATTTAAGAACTAAAAAATCCTCATCTCAATTATTTTTAATCTTTTTTATATTTAATAAATTTAAGTTAAAAATAAATCTCTTTTTATATTTAATAAATTTAAGTTAAAAATAAATTTAAATAAATTCATATTAAATTTATATTAAATGTATTACAAAGTCAACTTTGATCACTAAAATGTCAATGAATATTCACAAATACTACGTGTCATAATTACTTGTGGCAAATTCAAATTGGGACAATAAAAAATTATAATTATTTCGATAAAAAAATAACGTGTTATCATGGATTTCACCCCCACACGATTTTATTATATAAATTTATGTTATATGTAGGACAAGATTATAATTTCTTTTTTCCGCATTGTCTCACAACATCCTCACTGCGCATGCACATCATGATACAAAGAAGAACAAGGCGTACACTAAGGATTCCTTTTGCAGGTTAATATTGTTATCAATTCAAATAATTATTTGAATATTGAAATGCCACGAGCCTTAGTACTATGATGGATAGGATACTATGTAAGATTAATAATATATATATTTTTAATTCTTCAAATTAATATAACTCTATGCTTGTTGATAATGGAATTTTTTTGAAATACAAGGAATATTCAATTCTCCATTGTCCCTCCTTGAGTTAAAATCCTTTGAATAAGTACCTAAGAAATCCATGTGAGGCATATTCTCCTTGAGTTAAAAGCCTTTGAATAAGTACCTAAGAAATCCATGTGAGACATATTCTCAAATGTCAGAAACAAGCAGGTAAAGGTAAACCCCATTCGTGCCATCTTGAGATGAATGATGATTCTTGTGGGTCCTCTAATATATCTAGAATTCTTTGATCTCCATAAAGGTCTTGCATGCCCATGGCCCCATTATATATAATATATAATAAAGATCAAAACCATCCTTTGCCATGTTGACTTTATTTATTCCCCTCATTTGATGGCAACAACCATCACTTTTTACCTAAACCATATGTTCACCTAATCATGGACTTTGGGATATATTTTCACACTAATCAACTAAACCTTGGCTTGGGAATTATCTCATTGATTATAAACCTTGGCTTGAGAATCATCCCATGGTTTGTTTGTAAAAAGCACTGATCACATAATGTTGAGGTTTAAATTCAAATTTCATGGAGCATTGTAATATATGAAAGTGAGCATTGTAATATAGGAAAGTTGGGAATTATCTCATTGATTATAAACCTTGGCTTGAGAATCATCCCATGGTTTGTTTGTAAAAAACACTGATCACATAATGTTGAGGTTTAAATTCAAATTTCATGGAGCATTGTAATATATGAAAGTGAGCATTGTAATATAGGAAAGTGGATTATTATTGGAAGAATTAAAATTAGAAGTATAAGTAGTGTAATATATGAAAGGGGGTTATTATTGGAAGGACTAAATTAGAAGTATAAGTTTCAACTATAAGGAGTATTTAATATAATACAATAGAATTTTATAACTCAATACAATACAATAGAATTTTAAAATTAATATTTTTTTTAACATGAATATTTTTTATTTTTTAGTTGGAGTTAGCGATTTAGCTCCCCCCAAATCCCCTTATTTCACTATTATAATCTATTTGTATCTATTAGGATCAGGCTTTGATATTTGGAGTTAAGGGAATATCACAATTGGGACATGTCACTTTGAGGATTCCCAATTTAGATGTCAAAGGCACCCTCCCTGAGAATTGAATCTGGGCTAGTGATGGAAAACTTCCATCGATTAATCTTTGGACCACAACTCAGTCGACAAAATTAGTAGACTTTATCAAACAAAGAAATGTTTAGATTTAAAGAGATATAACTATGTTCAATTATTGCTTTTCTTTTTTGTGTTGGTGTGGGCATTCTATTTTATTAGTTAATTTTGACTTAGTAAATATCAATGTAAACATATGCAACATTGTACTTGACTTTAATTGTTAACATTAATGAGATTGTTGGACGGTCGATAGTCTTTAATATCGAGGTGGTAAGTGGATCTCATTTATAAGTAAGTTAGTGGTGTTATAAAGTTAGTTATCCCTTAATGACGTTAATGAGTTAGTTATCCCTAATCTCTATCTAATGGGGTTTTGTACCATTGCGATAAGCACACACTAATATAATGTGATCTTTATAGTGGAGTGGGTTCTTTTCCTTTGGGGTGGTTTTCTTCACTATAAATGTATTTGCATCTAGTTTGTGTGTTAGATTGTCTTTTGCTTGATGTATAATTTTGATGATGCAATTCTTACATTATGGTCCTTACAAGTTGCATTATCGAAGGATCATATTTTGTACAAAGAAAGTTGATATGCTTGCTAATGGAGACACACCTATAAGTCTAATTGATTTTGCTTTGGGAAAATATAATTGTACTTAACATCTTGAACTAGAACTTGACGATCCAATTTGCTAAAGATTGAGGTCAACAAATGATCATTTTGCAAGTGTGATAAAGGAAACAACATGCCTTTCAACACCTTTTGACTTGCCTTTAAGTTTACCACGGTTTTAAACTATCGTTACGTGATCATCTAATCTTCCCAATAACACCTAAATTAACAACACCTCAATTTTTATATGTATTTAGTTAAGACAAGCTCTTTTGCTTGGCACCGTCCTCACTTTTCTTTAACACTCTAGTGGTAGCCTCTTCTCCATGCTGGTACAACTTCATCATGCCTCAAGACCAATAATGACATCTAATATAGCATTGATGCCTAGCACCACCTTTCTGATGCATTAGGAAGAAGTGATACTTAAATGATCCCTCATTGGATCTAATTGCTAGATTGAATGGAGAAGTTTGTCTTACAATGTAAAGTACAAACATTGCTCCAACAAATCCATATCCATAAGGAGTTGTTATGTAAAGTACATACATTACTCCATCAAATCCATATCCATAAGGAGTTGTTATGTACCCCAAACCCATTCTTATTTGAGATCATTTGTATTACCACCTCATTATCCAAAGAAACTAGAAGAAAAACACGAACTTTGTTGAGTTTCAAAAGAAAAATAAGTGTAAAATTTCATTTACAATCTAGAACAAAAGTTTTAGAATACGCCTTTAAAACTTTGCTTTAACTTTTAAAGTCACAAATATATCTTTCTCTATCTTCTCTTTATCCATCACAATCCAAGTCTCAACATAATGACTTTATATCTTCAAGTATGTATATATATTTAAATAACATTTACCAAATTTAATCATTTATAATATTAATATTAAATATAATATAAATTAAATCCAAATTAAATTAAATTAATCTTTGCCTCTTAATTTCTTAAGAAATTTCTTATTATTCTTTTTTTTTTTTTACCACCCTCTAAAACCAACAAAACATACTATATAGACCAAATCCAAACCAGATGCTTCGAACCTGAAGGTAGAGTGAAGTAGAAGTAGTTGACCCACGAAATCAATGATGGCCAACTCTGCTTAATCATATTCACCGTACAAATAACCTACCAACGTTTTATCCTCCAGATAAATAAAAGTTT
The DNA here is from genome assembly GCA_009831015.1 of Picea engelmannii. Taxonomy (NCBI): domain Eukaryota; kingdom Viridiplantae; phylum Streptophyta; class Pinopsida; order Pinales; family Pinaceae; genus Picea; species Picea engelmannii. Next base: position 47,562 of record ML785278.1, read on the forward strand.
TTGCAGTCCAATGCACCACACGTGTGCGCCAAAACTATGTTCAAACCATAATATTTGACCATGATTAAGATTTCTTGGACTGTGTGTCTATATTGGTGAAATACGATGTGCCTTCATTTCAAGTTTCGGTTTGCAGTAGGTGGAAACAAAAACTACAACTGATGCCAACTTTGTCATGTGGCCACTCCTACTATATTTATGCTGTTTTAGAAGCCTCAGCCTCCTTTTTTGACCAGAAAGCTGTGCAAGGAGACCAACTGGCTCCTCCTGAACTGGGGGGTGGTGTTCCTCTTACATTATATTTTGTCTTGACTACAACATTGGTGAAATCATTACAAGGTTTCTACACTGCTGTAGTTTTCAGTAGTATTATGATTTGGGTGGGTATCCCTTGAAAAGCCGGCAAGAATCATGTGTTATGTGTGACAGGACTCCCACTCCCTGCGCAGCACCTCACCTCATCCCCACACAATTCATTCATTTCATGCTCAGGCTCATTCATTATCTTCTCAGCAACTGGGTTCAGGAATATTCCTATATCTGCAACTGCGTCTATAACAAACAAAAGAAGCTGCATAAATTGGCTCTTGTGCTATTCAGATACAGTGCTAGAAGCTTCATTGGCAAGGATGACAATGGGCTCTCTGTGGAAAATCCTCGTGCTTGTAGCGGTGGCGAGCTTCTTTTCGGTCTCAGGTGTCTCTTCTAATTCTGAAGGTGCGTCTCGTTAGAGTCCATTGCAATATTCGAATCAGAATTTTGAAAGAGCGGATGCTGTTTTAATATGGGCTATAATTTGGAGAAAGCCCATGTTCTTTCAACATTCCGGTTCTGTGAAGGAAACTACAATTTTGCCTGGGGAGAGACCAAACTCTCCGTGAGAGAGTTTGACCATTGCTTTGAAGGACCCATTACCCTTATTTGAAGTTCTGAATAAGAATTCTGAAATACCCATGATATATCTATATCTATATATACTGAATGGAAAAGAGTGCAGTTTCAACTTTCCTTAGAGAATCCAACTCTTAGATTATCGAAATGATTTAAGTTCTTTTTGACAGGTGATGCCCTTCATGCATTCAGGAGAAGCTTGTTAGATCCTGACAATGTATTGCAAAGCTGGGATCCTACTCTTGTGAATCCTTGTACCTGGTTCCATGTCACCTGTGACCAGAATAACCGTGTTATAAGAGTGTAAGCTTATCCTCCTATGTCCGTGTAGCGGTCCAGAGAAGCATTATTTGGCTGCCTTTTATTTTACAATGTTCCTAATTTTGTTATGCTTGCAGGGACTTGGGCAACTCAAATCTCTCTGGTCATCTGGTGCCTGAGCTTGGAATGCTTGAACATTTACAATATCTGTAAGTCTGTTCTTTTCAATTTGGCATTTGTTGGTTGTCCATGAAATGTTCTGATTAAGCCAAGCATGCCTTTCATTCCCCCTTTTTAAATATTTATTTTGTTTAGATTCAAGAACAGAAAATGAAGAATGGAAGTTCTAGGATCACTGGATCAGGCTCCTAATTCGCTAAGCTGTTCGACTTTATACTCATATTAGGGATAGAACACATCAGACTACAAAGTGCTGCTAATTTTGTAATTCCAGTTCATGTCACATATGGCTGACTACTTCTTCTCTAGATTGATTAGCCTCCTCACAGCAATGAGACATAAAAATGATGATGATATTTACAGCCGCACTATTTGCATACCTCAGATGAAGATATCCACTTATTTTTCAGCTTTTCATATTCCCGAGCCACCATGCCCATCTCAAATCCTTTCAAGGACTAAACCCCCCCCCCCAAAAAAAAAAATAGAGAGAGAACGGTGATGAGTTGAGATGAACACTACCAAGGAAATTGTCCCAATAATAAAGATAGTATAAGTTGAAATATGTATTTTCAGCTTTGGATTTATCCCGCCTGGTTAAACATCAATGCTGTTTACTGAGTAGATTCTTTTACGAGTAGTTCATCTTTGCAGTCTGCGAATTATGTCTACTGTTTTTCAAGGACCACATGATCAGGCAGCTGATGAGGCTCCGAAGGGAATGGTTGTCGTAGATTTGGTACCTATGTAATCTTGCTTGGTTTAGCATATATACAGAGAGAAGAATTTGAGGATGGCAAGATCATTCTTATCTGTGAATTATGGTTTTAATACTATTTTGCAGGAAATCTATCTAGGGACTTGTAAGTGAACTTAATCATTATGGGTATAATTTGACAATTAGGAATTTTATTTATTGCGCTGATTTGGTGGAATTGCCTTTTCAAATTCTCTTTTTCTTAGCAAAAGATGCAACAGTTTTCATATGGTCGGTAGTAAGATAATGTTCATCTTCCTCGCCGTACTGTCTGACAAATATTCCTGTTCTTTAAGTTGAAAGGGAAAATTAACTTCAAAAAATTCTGGTTCTGGTTGAAATAAGAGGCTATTCATCTGCACTAAACTCTTTCAAGAAGAAACGCGTATTTAATGTGCTTTGAAAATTATGCCTTTATGATTTCTTGCTTCACATATGTACTGCAGGGAGCTTTACAAAAATAACATCACGGGAAACATTCTGGAGGAGCTCGGCAATCTAAAGAATCTTATTAGCTTGGATTTGTATAACAATAAGTTAACTGGTGAAATTCCTCGGTCACTGGGGAATTTGAAGTCTCTTGTGTTCCTGTATGTTCTTTAAGCATTAGCGTTTCCAGTAACTATTTAAAATACATTTTTGTGTTCTGAAGTCCTCACAGATTTATATTAGAGTCCTGTATTATCTTTCTCATTACTCTCTGGTCTGTTAATAAATGCTTCACGGCAATTACATGATTCATTGGTTGAACAGTCGTATCAACAACAATATGTTGACTGGACAAATTCCACGAGGGCTAACATCACTTCCAAACCTTAAAGTTGTGTAAGTGTGAAGTTATATGTTTATTGCTGGTTTTGTTTTGTATCAAATTTGATACGAGTTCTAACCATGGTCCACAGTTCTTAATAGTTTCTCTTTCATTCATCTTATTTTTGCAGGGATATTTCAAGCAATAACTTGTGTGGGACTATTCCAACTTCTGGTGTATTTCAGCGCTTTCCTCTAAAGAAGTAAGGATTATTTTCTGAGTTTGGCTAAATTAGGAGTACTCTGCTTGGACTACCTACTTACCTGTCTGCAATTGCGCATATCTATTTTGTTAACATATCTAAAATTGATTGCACATGTATCTTAATGTCTGTATTCGAAGCTCTTTTTCTATTGTGCATATGCATTAGGAAAATATATTCTTGATAACTCAATCTGCTATTATTGTTCTTGCAGTTGCCATTCTGTTACTAATCTGTACGATCTTGAAATTGGCTTCTTGGTTCTTGGTTTTACTATTGGTGAATTGTCTTTCTATATGTGACTCATGTTTCCCTCCATTTATTTTGCAAAGGCAGTACATATGTGCGTGGGTTGTGTGGACAGTCTGTTGATACCTCTGTGTCTCCATTAATCAGAAATTGGGAATGGAAAGTAGGTTTTCAGAAATGGGAGCAGATGGGTTCTACCATGGGTAGGAAACTTGAGGTAGACATCGTTAGGAAACAACGAGAAATGAGGCAACACTAGGAAACAGAGAGGGAGTTAGAAAGGAATCTTCTATAAAAAATAGGATCTTTTGCATGAAAAAGAAGAAAACTTTCAAATAGTAATGCTTCATTGTCACACAAAGCAATAAACAAGTTATAAATTGATTCTCCATGCATAAATGATAGATGTGGCATACCCACACCTTCACTCAGTGGGCGTATACAAAATTTCTTTCATGTACAAGCTCAGTTACTGCAGAGTTACGAATCCCTGTGCTTTGTCTTGTGTTTTGTTAGTCTTGGCCTTTTGCTAAAGAATCCTGACATACCAAATCCCACAGATGCACTCCCTCAGTGCCCAACAATCAGTGGAATTTTGAGGCTTGGGTTTTGGCTCCTCTGGGTTTTTGAGCTGGTTCCAAGTTTCCAATTTCCCCGCAGCTGATTTTTCCAAGGTTGAAACACTTAGGAAAAATTTCATTTACTTTTGAGATTTGCCCGTTAGGCCGTTAGGGTCCTTTGAACTTTCTTAGGGTACCAACTTCCTGAGCTCCGTGTTTCTAACTTTGGTAGCTAGTAAAATTTCTCTCCAAGTTTCTGTCTGATGCACTGCGTCTTTTGGCAGATCCAGGGTGCTCCCCATTTAGAGGTTTGTCCTTTGCAGCTTCATGCCTACTCGGGCAATCACTGAATTTGTTCTGTCGTGCCTTATGGCTACCAGTGGCTTTGACTCCCCAACTGGATTATGAAAGGGTTGGTTCTGTTTCAACTTTCTTCCTTTGCCAAATGTCCCCCTCACTCTTTGACTTCCAGTGGACACTGCAAAGGTTTTCAGAGATTCTAGGCAACCAAATTTGACCTTTAGCTCATGAAGTCCACCTTTGTGGGCCTTCTTGTCACATGCCTGTAATATACCCTCGGCCATCTGAGCATGTTGAGAAATGTAGCTCGGACAAGAACTTCTTGCACATGTTTCAGTGTGGACATGCAGGAAGTGGTTTGAGACATTTTGAAAGTGACCTACCTAGGAAAAGTGGGTAATTAATTCTATTCTGTATTTCACTTAGGAAAAAGTGAAATATCTTATGTTTTGCAGTTGACTTAGCCTAAGGAGTCTAATAAAGTGTATTTAATACATTAATGACTTAGATTTAATACAGACTGTACATCTCAAGATGAGATTAGAGTTTTGGCAAATTAGGGTTTTTTAGCAAAGCATAAATAAGACAAGATAGAAGAGGTAAATCACAGTTTGTCAGCCTGTACAGCAGCAGGCCATACAATGGCCATACAATGTCGCACAGCAGGCCATACAAGGCGTGCTTGTGCTGGTATTTTTTCCTCGTTTTCTGTGCAGGCCGCACACCTTTTCAGCAAGCTGTGCAGATCTGTTTTTTGGTGATTTTGTGAATCATACAGCTGCTGGTTTACAAGGCTGCAGAGGTAACCTTGTAAGCTTTGATATAAGGAATGAAAAGATGATTTGAAGGAGAAGTCATCCGTGTATGCGTGTATTGTATTTAATTCATGCTTCCTCTATTTACTTTTCCAGTTATTGTGTAATTGATGCTATTTTCAGAAATTAAAATTCAGCAGTTAAATAAATTCAATTTGATTTATTTGCTTTGAGATCATAAGGATATCAGTCATCTAGGGTTGGAGATTTTAACAGGGCATTCCAACGTGAAATTTTCCTTTCGATTTTCCGATGAGATTTCCCAGCTAGAAACCAACTTTGCCTTTAACAGAAACACAGGGATTTCATATGCAAAACACAATACAAAATTACATTGCATACAAACCTTATAAGGGAAACCCAACTAAAATTCATTTACATGTACAAACAACAAGATTTGCATCAATTAAGCCATCCCATTAACAGATTTCATGAGTAACAAAATTCAAGGAATCAACCAACAGAAATATAAAAAACAAAAATAAACGATACAAAGATAAATACAGACACTTTCTCATGAATTGGTCCACCAAACTGGTTGCAGAGGAGTGAATCACCTCCCATTTGTAGGAATCTGCTGTAGATGCCACCCCCAAGCTGGGTTATGAGACCACAAAGGCAAAGGAAACTACTGGGTTCTATTTTTCACTCAACCCAACCCACAATAATCAGAATTCAGTTAGAACCAGACTCCTACCACACTTTCTCTTAGTGAAAACTGCTCTAGGCATACCCAACCTTCAATCAGCCATGAACTCCTCCCTCCAGCCATGCACAACACAAGGTCGAGAATTCCTCTTCTCTGCTATGCGATCCCTCAGGAAATCTGTTCCCTCCAGTGCTCCAGTGCAGGTAAGGAGAGTGTGGTCTGTTGATTGTCCTATGGGACTTTGAAGTGGTAGACCTTGGCTCATATATAGTCAACAGTGATATCAGACAAAGTGGGTAATGGGTTTTCAGGTTTCCTAGTCTCTCTGCTGGCTCTACAATCATAGATTCTCCTACTTGGCTATGGTGATGAGCATTTCAGATTCTGAGCCCACTACTTATGAGCAGGTTGCAGACATTCTCACCCAGTCCTTTCCAAGGGGCAAACATGTCTACTTCAGGGACAAGATGGGAGTGGTGAGTAACACCTTCCTTGGTAAGAGGGAGTGTTGAGTTTTGGGTACCTTGGAAAGTGGTCCCCTTGAGTTATTGAGTGTCTATCTCAAAGGGGGAAATATTTGACCCTCACCACTTTACTTTATGTTATAAAGTCAAAGTGACTTTATTTCACTTAAGTCACAAAGTGACTTTAATAACATAAAGTGACTTAGGAGACTTAAGTCATTTTGGAGATTTAATCTCGACCATTGATTGGAGTTTTGGCCTAAGATCTAATCTTGGCCATTGGTTTCCTAGGTTAGCCTAAGGATGAGGCTAAAGGAGAGAAAGGAGGCAAAAGGGCGCAAAAGAAGGATTTGGAGAAGAAGGGCGCACAAGTCAGAAGCTAGGACGCAAGAGAAGCTTGAGGACGCCATCTTGAGAGGAGAGGACACAAGCTAGGAGTAAGGGTGCATCTTGTGAGGAGGCGCACTTGCTAGAGGAGGGGCGCACTTGTGTGAAGTGCGCAGCAAGCCAAGGAGAGGAGGCGCACTAAGCTTGGGCGCAAACTTCAAGGCAAGCAGGCAAAGCAAGATTGAGGGGGCGCACCAAGGCAAAGGGTGCATTCTTCAAGGCTAGCAGACACAAGGAAAGAGGGGCGCATTTCTTCAAGGGAGGCGCATATTTCAAGAGGAACTCCATTGCTAAGCTTGAGAGGAGCTAGCATATGTATTAGGTTCTTCTTGTGTATTTCCTTATTGCTATTTTGCATGAGATCTCCATAATAAAATTTCTCTTCCAACTGGTTTTCCCCATGGGGGTTTTTCTAGGGTCATGTTGACCAAAAATACTTGTGTAAAGATATTGTGGTTTGCATTCTTTTATTTCAGCAAGTAGGTGTAAAGATCCTAGAGGAGTATTTTATGTTTTGATGCATGTGTAAGAGCCAACTTGGACAGCAAAACTATCCTAATTAAACCCTTCACAAAGAGGCATCAAAAGAGCATAAAATCACAAGCTTAAGGGCAGATTCAGTGGGCAGAAATTTCAGACTAGGTGGCTGTCCTAAAACAGTCCTAAAACAGATTTGAAAACACTTGAAAACAATGCCCAACAAGAGGTCAAAGACAGACCTGTTGGGCAGCCTTAGGAACTTCAAAATTCTTCAAAAAGAACCAAGAGAGTGCACAACCATCACTAGAGAAGCATCATTACACTTAAAGTCATTCATAAACAAAACCACAAGATAAGGTGAGACCACTTACTCAAGAAATCTTTCATCCATCAAAACCCTCGCAACGAACATCCATGAAGAAGTAAAAGCATTCACAAGACATCATCTTCAAAAAGTTGCTTTAACTAGCCATCCATAGCAATTTGCATAAGAGAGAAAGAAGTAGTAGACAAGTAGTGATAATTCTCCACAAGTAGCAATGATTTACAAGTGAGAAGTGCTTCTTTTATTTATATGAGAGATCAAGCACCCTTCTCATCCATTAAAAGCCCTAAAAACATTAAAAATGCCTTTATCTCTCACAAACCCTAGAGATAAGGCAAAAAAACATAAAATATCCATGATACAAGAGTGGATAGGTCACCAAGACCCACAACGATGCCTCCAAGATGAAGAGAAGATGCTTTAATGTCAAATCGTCCATCATGATTGCATGCTAGAGGCCACACGTGTGGCATAAATGACCTCATAAAGTGGACTGCTCACTCTAAAATGATGTGCAGGGGGCTCAAAAAGTGAAATGTTCCTTCCAAGAGGTGCAATGTTTCATCTCCAAGTGGCATGTCATCCCCAAGAGGTGTGGCGTCCATCAAAAGGTGCAATATCATCATCAAAAAGGTGCAACATCCCATCAAGAGTTGTCAAGTCATCATCAAAAGGTATAACGTCCCATCATCAAAGGGTCAAATGAAACCCCATGGGTGCTAGGATGTCTCAATAAAAGAGCCATGTCATCACAAGGCTCAATGTCCCCCAAAATAAGTGTAATGACCTCTCTAAAGTAGTGGGACAACCTCCATCAAGTGTGCTAGTAGCCCCTCAATGTCCTCCAAAGGACCAAGGCATCAATCAAGTGGGTAGCCATGTGAAATCCATCGTCCAAGGAGGGGATCATGTATTCCAATACATCCATCAAAACCAGAGGCATGCACACAAGTCAAATACAACATATAAAGTGAGCCATGTCAATGCAAAAGCCACTAAATAGATCACATTAAGTATCCTCTTCAAACTTCACTCTAGCTCATAAAGTTATGCAATTTTCCAAGTTTAGGTATGGGAGGATCATTATTAATCCCGATTAGGTGTGCCAGTACCCAGGGAAAGGAGTATTTCCCAAGAAACTCATTAAGGAGTATGTGTAATAACATATGGCATGGTTTGAGGTTTACTCCATGGGTGGTGGCATAGATATGAAATGTTATGTATGATAGTCATTCATGAGTGCTTTTGTATGAGGGGGAGTGCTTCGGCAATGAGTTAGCCTTTCCTCAACATTGTCTTTCCAAACCCCTAATTGCCTTTTTCTTTATTCATTCAACCCTTTTTTGGCTTTTGATTTTCATATGCTAAGTCCTTTTGTTAGGTATGCATTCATTGCATAGGACTTGGGGTGATGACCTCTAAGCGAGGGGGTAGAGTTCATGCTTCTCATTTTTTTTTATTTTTTTTACTTTGTTTTTCTTTTGCTTTGCTTTGCATTTTGGTTTATGGCATTTTCTCTTTCTACATCATTTTTTTATATCAAGCTGCATGAACCTCAAGTGTTCTAGCTCCTTCTTCTCATGGGATTATGAGGCATGAACCTTTGTGGGTGACATATGACAACCAACCCAAAAGAAAGGAAAACAAAGACGAGAGAGATGGAGTGTGTTACGTATGGATTTGAATATGGGCATGTTACCCCCCATCAAGAACCCCCAACAGTACAACTTTGACCAAGAGTGACGACACTTGACTAGTAGATGATGATGACCACCAAGGTGAAACAAGGCAACAAGCATCAATTCAAAGCATCATGATCCATAATCCAATTCAACCCATGATCACTATTTTCATGCCCAAAACATTGAACATTATCACTCGATATGAAGTATCATAACATGGTACCTCATGTGTGTCATGCACCATATTGTTTGATGTGAGTGAGCTGAGCATAAAATGGAAGGCATATGTGGGCAATTGTCTGTGGAGAATTCTGAATGTCATCATTGGCACTGTTGTTTGTGATGTGGATTGTGGGAGAAAAAATATCCTCTAGTTACCCCTAGATGTGAGGGGGTAACAGGCACAACCACCTATCTTATCCTGTCACATCACATACCCAATATACTCTTCCCACGTCCCGTGCCAATCAGATGCGTTGCACTCCATTTTCTATAACTATCTTTCAAAATTTTAAGGTTTACCTAATGTGGATTTTTACATTATGAATCCTATGTTATTCTTCCCTTGCATGGGGTCACGGATGTAGATTGCCATCAAGTTGATTTATTACATGAATAATTACAAGGATTTTAATTATTTACATTCAAAATTTTGTTTGATGTTTACAATAACCAATAGTGGGGGTTTACAATTGATTTTTCATTGTGAAATTTGATATCAATCACTTCATGATTCTAATCCAAATACATGAATATTTACATTTAAATAGTAAAGTTGTAGACTGTATCACAAGGATCACAAACTGCCTGTGGTAGTGTCATAAATGACAAATTTTAACACAATGAAGGAAGCAATAGGTAAGCGTTGAATTGTCAAGTGTGTGGTTACTCTCAAGTGCATCAAGATCAAGATCGCCATGATTACCTAATCACTAATGCACTTCCTCCTCTATTGACAAATGAACAGGATTAGACAATTCATCCTTGTTGGTGTCCTCCTCCTTGTCAACAATTTCTCAATCATCCTATACATCCACATCCAACAAATTGTTGGTCCTTCCAAATAAGTTGTTTTTTTTGGCTCTAGTACAGTTGTGGGCTACTATCAACTTTTTCCAATGGCTCGTTGAAACCCTTGGCCACATCCAGAATCTTTCACATGAACAACTCAATCGTCGGGTTCAAGAGATTGATACCAAATCCTTGGCTTTAAAGAGAGGACACTACCATGCAAGGTGAAGTGATTATTATTATATGGAGAGGATATGATTTTCGGCAAGGGTGTATTCCCTGGTATATGTACATAAATAATTCCTTGAGCTATGCTAAAGGAATTGCTGGGATTGGCATGTGGGTGAGGTTTCACACACTGGAGAGTGTATGCTAATGGGAAGGAATAGAGGATCGTGGATAAACACAACACAATGGCATCGGTAATGGGCGCAGACACGGTGCCTACGAATTCTCTCATCGCATGGATGCCTTGGCCGTGGAAAGAAAAAGTCATTTGGACCCTACAACTGTACAGAAGAAAACACAACGCTTCGAAGGCATTCTCACAAGCCCTGGCAGCCCCGACGGTCTTCAAATCGTTGCTCATTTGCATGAATGCGTCTACCAACACTTCCACAAAACAATGCATCACCGTAGAGTCTATATTCTCTGAAAACAAGCAGAGGTCTCGGAGTGTATGCAGAGTCAATGCGGTCTTCTTGTTGTTTGTGTTAGCTTTCCTGATGAAGTCAACAAGTATGTCGAATGTAATGTGATCGGCGTGGAAAGCAAATGGGAGTGCCACGTTGTTGGCCGCCAACATTTGGATAACGAGATAGGTTTCTGGATTGTTTCCCACTGCGAAGTAAGCATTTCCCAAATTAGAGAGAGCCATCAAGTTATTGAAGTGGCTGCATGTTTTGATCACAGGGAATGTCAGAACCCTAGAATTATTCAAGTGCAGCTAGAGCTTGTTGGTTGGAGACGTTAACATCTTAATTGTGGCACTCCGCATCAAAAATCCTTCCCCTAAAATTTGTCATGCCATGGACAAATCGGTCAGGGTGAATCTCTCACGGGTCTTGGAACCTCATTCGATTATCGAAAGAAAATGGGATACCTCCCTCCCTCCCTCCCTCTCTCTCTCTCTCTATATATATATATGAGATTGTTGATTATGAGATGGATTTGAGGGAATGTGGACTTCATCTCGATGTGCTTTATATGGTCAGATGAAGGAACCAAGACATTGGTTTCACAAGGAAACCTCGATATATCTTGGGGGACATTTGCTCCATGGGGGAAACTCGATGTATCCTAGAGAAGACATTGGTTCCATGAGGGAACCTCGATATGTATTAGACATGTGTTCCACGAGGGAACGACGAGATTTCTAGTATGGACATAGGTCATGAGTGAAGCTTGAGGTTGGACACTTCAGGATATTTGGGTTTCCAATATACATTCATGTATCCAAGGAGAAAAGGACCAAGATAGACCATTAAGAAAGAAAGGGTACATTTGTGGGGTACAATGAATCTTCGAAGGCATGTCGGATCTACATCGCTAGTCAGAGACAGATTAAGGTGAGCAGAGATGTTATCTTGGAGGAGGAGGTATCTTTTAGAAGATATAGAGGATCTCACATGGAGATTGTTAGTGCGAGATAGGAAGAGATGGTTCCTTCTCCCCTTCACCCTCCAACAGTTCAGAGGAAGACAATTGATCCTATTGATCCAATTGATTTTGTTGATCCTGTAGCACCAGTTGATGTTCCTAGAGATATTGTAGTAGGTCAGAAGAGACCTACATGGACTTGTCAGACTCTACAGGAGGCAGAAAGACATGTAGCTCCTCGTGGTACCTTCCGAGAGAGCAAGAGACCTTAAAGATATCCGTGCTATGCTACAACTATGAGCCACATCATTGATTCTGAGCCTTCATGTTATGAGGAGGCATCTAGTATGGAGAGATGCCATGATGGAGGAGTATCAGTCCATCATGAAGAATGATGTGTGGTATATAATTGATGGGAGCATTGAGAGGCACAAAACGAGATTTGTTGCTATAGTATTCTCTCAGGTAGAGGGAATAGATTATGAGGATACATTTGTTCTTGTTGCTCGATACACTTCTATCCAGATGATTATTTCCCCTGTAACATCCATGGGTTAGAGAGTACATCAGATGGATGTAAAGACAACATTTCTCAATGGAGAGATTAAGGAAGAAGTATACATCGAGCAGCCAGATGGTTTTGTGATACACGAGAAGGAGTCTCATGTGTGTAGGTTGAAAATGGCCTTGTATGGAATCAAGAAACCACCTCGAGCTTGGTATGCAAGGATTGATGGAAACCTGATGATTTTTGGGCTTCAACAAAAGTGTTGTCAATTCTAGCCTATACTACAAGATTGTTAATGGTGAGTCCCTGATTTTGGTCCTCTACGTTGATGATTTATTCCTCATCAGTACATAGAGATTTATTATTGAATGCAAGTATGCGTTGGCCTCTGAGTTCGAGATGAAGGACCTTGGTATGATTCACTACTTCTTGGGACTAGCGGTGTGGCAGAGAATTGATGAGATCTTCCCGAGTCAGGGGAAGTACACAGTTGAGATATTGAAGAAGTTTGAGATACTAAACTTCAAGCCCGTGGCTATACCAATAATAATGAATCTAAAGAAACTATGTGTGTCTTCTTCCGATTTTGACGAAATTGATCTGACTCTGTACAGACAACTGATTGGATAATTGATGTATCTGGTTAACACCAGACCAAATATTTGCTATGCAGTGAGTGCACTTAGCCAGTTTATAAGTCAGCTGAGATAGACACACTAGATTGTTGTGAAACATGTGTTGAGATACTTGGGAGGCACAGTTCGACATGGTCTGAGATATACTTCTAGTATTGATATGATATGACAGGAATATATTGACTTTGATTGGGCAGGGAGCGCAGTGGACAAAAAGAACACCTTTAGGTGCTGCTTCACTTTGGGATCTTCCATGGTTTCCTGGGGTAGCAGGAAACG
>ML785278.1:88677-99372 GCA_009831015.1 Picea engelmannii
CCCCCCCTCTTACTACTACTCGTGCAAAGAATATAACACATACCCAACATTTAAATCACGGTGAAGAGAATGCCCGAGCACAACCCGTGGCCAACCAAACATATATACAAGCTTCCATTTAAAGTTCTAGGTGATACTAAACTCGACTATGCAATGCTTCCCAAAAACAACGATAATGAGGGCAACACCATGATACATAACATCTCGGGGCTCGACCAAGACATGGCAAGAAACACTCAACTCTTAACAGTTCACATTGCAACCCAGAGAAACGAACATATCAACTACAGAGATGAAAAGGAGTGGAAAAACTTAACACCAAGACTAGTTGCAAAACCCATACGCAAAGCTCAGAGCTTGCTAAACTATAATCATAAGTTTCCACAGAGAACCAAACCCAAAACCCCAAGCCGACCGAACATGCTTTTATGTGATTTAACCAATAAACACATGCATAGATTACGCACAACAAAGAATATCCATTCCTCTTCTTTAAAAGCCAACAATCTAGAATATTCACAGAAGAACCCACGGACAACGCCAATACACAGTCCAAAAAACTTAAGAAAAACACAGACCTCAAGCCATTCTGAGCCAAAAATCGATTCATAACGCAGAGGAACCATCATGGATGGAAAAATAAGGAACCATACTTGGAAAAGATTACTCGAGGGAGAGAATTAGACTGTATCTTCCTTCACAACAAAAAATCGTGGAGCATCAACAACCACTAGAGCCAAAAACCCAAATGCAAGTATGGCTAGGGCGACGGGCCTCGAGGGTTGTTTGAGTGACGTGCAGTAAATGCACGTCGCTTCCTTCCCCAACCTCATTCAATTTGATGTACAAGCCAACCAATTCACCATAACATTAACCATTAAATCAACCAAATATCCCATTGCTATATCCATTTACATAGTGCGACATCCAAAGTATTGTCGAAACCTTTTAAAATAAAAAAATAACCATGTGTTATAACATTACCACATATACCTCACACAAAGAGCATAAGTCTAGAAACAAGGGTTTATACACCCTTCATTTGTCACAATTACATATAACCTTAGGGCTTGTACATAGTCCTTTTATTTGAAAAAGCTCCCATATCATCCTTTATCAAGATCATAAATAAAACAATTAACCCATGTTTAATTGCAATGTCAAACCAAACTGATAATTATCCTTTTATCCATAAGGCAACCTTAATATAATTTGTGAATGGACATCAAAACAATGGAGTGCCATGCAATAATCAACCATCAACTTATGTCACGAAATTTTTTTAAACCATAATTTGAATCATCAACTGTAGAAGACTATGCTGGCATCATCATAACAACAAACAAAATATATAAGCACAACATATCCATCATAGCGCCACTAGTCTACAAGGGGGTCCCACCTACTATTTTTTTATTATTATTATAAATAAATAATAGAGCTTAGAAATCATTTGCGAGCAATATTCATCGATGCAATTTTAAGCATAAAAAAACTCGCAACTCCATAAGGAAATATGTGTCCAACATATTAAGAAGTAGGATAGTCTAGTTTCGTAGACCAGGTGAACATTATATCAAGGAATGTATATCATAATGAGTATGCAACAGGGGAAGTGAGGCGGTTTAAGGGAAAATATGATTTGGGATTTAGGGAATAACTTATGGAAAATGTTACGTATGAGGGGGTTATTCATGTATGCATAGCATTCGATTAATCATAATAAAAGTGTTCTTTGCTTTAAGGAGAAAAACTCTGGTGTGCTCTTTTTGAATCTCGAAGTGGAGGGAAGAAAATGAAAGAAGAAAATAGGGATAAAAAACCAACTATCTTATCTAACAACAGTACTGAAGTAGATAGCAATTTCAATGATGTCTTCAAGGAGGGACATCATGACAGCTGTGTAACTTGATTGTTATTGATTAACAATACTTGCAAAATAACATCGCTGTGGAAAAGATGATCCAACATTTTATTTATGACAAGAAAATAAGTCAATAAAAGAAACAAAACAACAGAAACAAAAAAAAAAAAAATAACAAGAAGGAAAAATCAAAGCAATGAAACAAAACTATAATACAAGAATAATTCCATACAACATTTAAACTTTCAAGTTGGTTCCACATAGTGTTTTAAGTGGGAACCGTTGGTGTTATATGAAAACAATCGCTCTTCCAAGTCTTTTAGAATATAATAGTTTGCGCCCAAGACAAAAATGATTTTAAAAGAACCCAACCATAACTTTTGGAACTTTGAATGACTTTCTCTATCAGTATGAGATGAATCCCACAACAAGACTTTCTCATTAACCTTAAATTTGACAACTTTTGCACTTTTATTGAAATATCTTTTAACAATTTGTTGTCTTCTCTTTATGTTATCCAAGGCAAAATTTCATTGTTCCTCTAAAGCCAAGAGTGCATTTATCCTTTGGGAGATATTGGAAGAATTTAATTCTTCAACCTGTAGCATCAACCTTAGAGAAGAAAGTTCCATCTCGGTAGGCTGAATGGCTTCTTGACCATAAACAAGATGGAAGGGACTACAACCAATGCTCACCTTGGTGGCAGTGCGATCTGCCCAAAGGGCGTAAGTGAGGAGAGTGTGTCATTGACGAGGCTTATCTTCAATGAGCCTCTTGATAATTCTAACCAAATTTTTGTTAGTAGATTCGACTTGCCCATTTCCTTGAGGATAATAAGCTGATGAGGTAAAATGTTTAACTCCCAATTTATCTAGAAACTCAGTCGGCTTAACAGAAATAAAAGCGGGACCGTTGTCTATAATAATTTCCAAAGGAAGGCCAAATTTGAAGAAAATATTAGTTTCAAGGAAATAAATCACCTGCTCATGCTTAAGTGGGAAAACTTCAGTCCATTTTGTAAAATAATCTGTGATTGTCAAGATGAAAACTTGCCCTGCTGAAGATGGAGGATTAATAGGACTGATAAAGTCCAGGCCCCATTTTGAAAAATGAAATTCAAGGAGGACATGTTGTAAAGGCATGGAAGAAAGACGTTCTTTCCTAGCGAACTTATGGCACTTGTCAGAAGATCTTGAAAAATTACAAGAATCACGAAAAATTGAAGGCCAATAGTACCCTTTCCTGATAATCTTAAAAGCAATAGTTTTAGCAGAAAAGTGGCCACCCACATGAATGACATAATTTGAAGTTCCATGGGTCTCTTGTAACATTTATGTGCTTCCTCATTATTCACACAATGACGTAATATACCATCAATAAATCTCCTAAACAAGAATTCTCCTAAAATGACGTATTTGGAAGATTCAAGACGAAGCCTTCTCCTTTGTTGAGTATCTAAGTTATCTAGATATCTCTGATTTTGCAAGTAATATACTAGATCTTTATACCAAGGATGTTCAACTACAAGAAGGATTTGACTGTCAATGTAAAAAAATGTTGACAAAGGATTATCTTGTTCATCAATTTCTTCACTTGCTTCAGCATGTTGAGCCAAGTGAAGGGCTAAGTCATGTCCCTTAATGGTTTTATAAGTCATGATGTTTAAATCATGCTCTTGGATCTTTGCAAGACAATGTGCAAGCTTCCATGAAAGATAAGTCTATGAGATAAAAAACTTGACATCAGGTAAAGGGACTTTTACCAACGTGTGTTTACCTAAGATAAAGTGGTGAAATTTCTCAACAACTTTAACAAGAGCGAAAACATGTTTTTCAATATAAGAATATTTGAATTCATCATATGACAAGCTTTGACTCATGTAAGCTACTGGTTTTTCGTTAGCTTGGTCATCACATTGTATGAGGATAGCAAAGACTTCTTCCTATGTGGCATTAGTATATATAATAAATTCTATCTCAAACTCTAGCTTCGCTAAAACTGATGCAGAACTGATTTCCCTCTTAATCCTTACGAAAACATTTTCGACGTCATCAGTCCAAGAAAAGGAGCGATCTTGCTTGATAATATTGTGAATTGGTTTGACCATTACAACAAAATCAGGAACAAACCTATGAACAAAGTTGATAATTCCCATAAAGGCTTGAACTTCCTTTTTGGAAATAGGATCAGGAAGATTTAGGATAACAACAATCCTTTCGGGATCTATGCTTATTTCTTAATCAGAGACAATGTGCCCAAGGATCTTGCCCTTAGTAACATCGAAGATAGACTTAGAAGGATATAAAGAAATGTTGAATTTCCTGCATCGCATGAGAACCTTTATAAGATGACCAAAATGATCTAATTGGTTCTTTTAATATACAGTTAAGTCATCAAGATAAATCTGAATAATTTTGTCGACCAGATCGTCAAAAGCTATATGTATATCTCTTTGGAAAGTGGCACCTGCATTAGATAAGACAAAAGGCATGCATTCATAAGCAAATGTGCCCCAACGTGTAATAAAAGTGGTTTTATATTTATCTGTCATTTTTACCTTGATCTGATTATAACCATAAAAACTGTCAAGTAAGGACATCATCTGTGACCCTGCAACTTGCTGAAAAATTATTTCCATATTAGGGAGAGGAAAATCGTCTTTCACGCTAGCTCTATTTAATGTGTGAAAATCAATGCATCCAATTGTTTTCCGAACGGGAACCAAATTGGAAACCCACTTAGAATACTTAACAAGGAAAATTATCCCAGCCTTCAAGAGTTTTTCCAACTCCTTTCTAATAGTTGCTTCTAGTGTGGGGTTAATGGGTCTTTGTTTTTTCCTAACCGGTTTTATTCCTTCCTTGATAGGAATGACATATTGTATAAGAGCAGGATAAAAACCACGAATATCCTCATAAGACAAAGCAAAAACATCTTGAAATTCATGAAGTAACTCAATGAATTTTGACTTCTCTTCATCAATACATTGGGCACCTATCTTAACATTCTTTGGGGAATCGAGTGTCCCAATGTTCGAGGAAATGGTTTCACCCACTTTCCTTTTTGACTCCTCTTCTTTATGTATTTATTTGTTTCCTACATCACTCGATGAAAATGAACTTTATAGAGGAGTCAAGCCCTTCATAATTTTGTTGTTTTCCATGGATATAATCTCCTTGGGATTATAAGGTTCATTTTGTATGAAAGTACAAATGCTTTCATCACTAGGGAAGACCTGCCATGACTCTACATTGTCAGGGATATGAGGGTGATATAAGGATTGAAAGGTGCAATCAAGTCTTTGTGGCATAAGTTGTCGAGTAGGAGAAGCTACAAAAATAGCTAGCCTGTTAGCCATTAAGTTCAATTCCCTTTTGACATGAGTGATGTTAAAAGATAATAAGTTCAAGATAAGCGCCCAAACAACTTGGGTGTAACGTTTCATTAACTTGTTGTTAGGATAATATATTTTGCGTACAAGGTTTACAACAAGTTCAGAGTCCCCAAAAAATTTAAGGTGACCACAACCTAAACTATAGGAATTTTCAATACCTAGTAGTAATGCTTCAAATTTGGTGATGTTGTTTGTGCAAGCAAACTCTATTCTATAGGAAAAGTTGTGAATCTTACCTACATGCGAGTATAGGATAATGCCAGCTCCATTACCTTTGTTGGAGCATGAACCATCAAAGTGAATAGGCCACATCCCATCCTCCAGGTCAATTTGTTCCAAGGTAGTGTTATCCTCATCTGCAAAGATGTAATACACTCCTAGGTCCTCTTCGATATAATTTACATTAGGCTGTGGGATGCTTTCTATATAAGGTGAAATCCTTCCCTCCCTTAGGACTATGATGTTTTTCACATTCCAAGGAACATATAAGTGTGTCCCATCGAGCGAGAGGTATCCACCAGTAAGATCTTGCCAGTCTCTTCCTAAGATGATTGAATAATTACTCACTAGCATGTCAATTACCTAAATATTAAGGGTTGTCCTTATTTCAAGATGCACGCACAAAACCAAGGTCACGTCCTTGATTCACTTATGGTCGATTTTTGTAAACTATTATAAAAGAGCATGCTTATGGAATTTTCATTTGTACAAGACAAGCCTAGCTCTTCCATAACAATCTTCGACATTACGCTTGGGCCTGAACCGCCGTCAATCTGAAAACAATGGGATATTTTGTCCATAATCTTTACATAAATAAAAAATGTCGGGTTTTTACAAGGTGTATAAAATTATGTACGCCTACTTTATTTACACTAGAATCCTCTTCTTTCACCTCTTCAGAGAGATTGGATACGGTGGAAGATTTTTCTTCCATGAATTTTTTTAGATGCTTTTGTTGCTCAGGGATGACAACCATGTCCAGAAGAGTAGCATCGACCTTGATGTTAGCCAACTGGTTGAGAATATTATATTTGGAAGAGGGAAGAGGAAAAAGGATTCCTTGACTGTCAAGAGTTTTAGTAACATGTACAGTAGCAACTGGTGAAGATGAGCTTGGGCTAGAAGAAGTGTGAGGGGGATCATATTTTCCTTTTGAAGCATAAGATTTATTCCTATTGTTTATGATCATGACATCCTTTGGTTCTGCGAAATCTAGAACAACAATGGTAATTTCAGGCCTTTTGCCAAAGATTTTATCTCTGGCACTCTTCTTTACCTCACAAGTACTTTCCTCGTGGTGTTCCTTGCAAAAGTTACACCAACTACGAGGCATGATGGATTTATGATGAAAGTTGTTTTCATTTGAATTCCTAAAGGGTGGTGAAGAAGAAGACGAGGCTTCGAGAGTAAGTGAAGGGACATTTCCTTTCCGCTCATACGTTATCATTCAATTATTCATATCTTGTACAAGTTGTAAGAGGGAAGACATTTATGTTTGTTTAATTGAGTCTCCTTTGGGAAGGCCTGTTCTTTCAAGTTGTTCTTCATACTCTAGACAAGTATGCAGAGTGGAACCAATATTGTCGATGGATTTTTCTTCAAGCCTATGACAGTAAAGGGAAGGTAGAGCGTTATAGTAATGCATAAAAGCGACTTGGTTTTGAGGGAGAATAAGTTCGGGAATCTGATTATATAACTTGGTGAAACATAAGTTGAAAGACTTGATAGTCTCATCGTCCTTATACAAAATGTTATTGTATTCCCGTAATTGTTCGGCTAGGATCTTAGACTGCCCATAAGTCGATTTGAACCAGTAAACTAACTCTTCCCAAGTGGAAAGAATCTTGAGAGGAAGATCAAAGAAATCTGTCGCTACTTTCCCTTCCAGAGAATTAACAAATAAGCGCATACAAGTATCATTGCCATTAGCCCCTATATTGTGAGTGGCATTAGAGAATGCCACCAAGTGTTCATTTGTAATGACTGTGTTATTTCCAGAAAACCTAGGGAGATTCTCTTTGAATTTAGGAAGTGGACGAGTAGCAGGTGTTAGGTTCAGAAGGGAGGATACATGCCACGGGTTAATAGTAGCATCCTCTTCGAATTGAAAGAGACCATACTTTTTAATGACCTTGGCAAGGTTTGTAGTTGATTGGATTGGAATTTGATGACTATACAAGCTTCCAATTATTGATGAGGCCGAGGGTTGAGAAGTTGAGGCACCTACAGTGCCACCAGAGCTACTGCCAGATGCCATTTTGTGAATGATGGGTGGGGGTGAGAAAGATGAATTAGTTGAATCATACACAGTTCTCCTTAGAGGGCCTCGTTGGGACGAAAGAATAATGTTATTTCTTCCTATTTCAGTGATAGGAGTGATTTCAGGAGACAATCCTCTTCTTGTCCTAGAGATACGACGATTTAAGGACATGAAAATAGGATCACAACTTTAGGGAAGAGAGAGATTATAATTGATTCCTAGGATTCCTTTTTCTGGCCTCCCAACGTTCCTGCACACTTATGTATTGTTCAATTACTGCCCACGATCGTTCAATCTCAACACGGGTATTAGTAGTCTCTAAGATGATGTTGAATAAGGTTAGAGCAATGCTGGTTTGGTCTTTAAGACTGGGCTCAATATTGGGCTACCTTGTAACCAATACTGTCACGAAGAAAAGAAATCGTCAAAGAATCAAAAGCATAAACATAAAAATATTCAATGATACTGCGAATTCAATCAACCAGAGAGATATGGAAGATCTCCCCAATATGGTCGTCAAAATAAATGTTGAGAAAAATATATGAGTTATCTTACTCAAGCATTTTTGAATCTTTCCTGGCCAGGAAAATATAGTCGAGAATATCACCCTATGCTTTATAGCCTCATAAATAATTTCCCAACCCACAAGTATTAATTACCAGGGCTTATGCTGATTTATTAATGAAAAAAATGTTGCAAAAATAAAATAAAATTTTATTTTAGTTTCTAAAACATATGCACAATACAGAAAGTAAATATGGAGATCAAAAAGCAAAAGTGACCAAGTCATAAATACACACAAATGAGACAAAATAACAATCTGATTTATTTCATTCAAAGATATCAAAAGTGTTTTTCTCTTTACAAAGCCCTGTGAGGGTATGGACTAAAGTCTAATTTAGAGATCGCCGATGAACACCATACAAAAGGACTCTGACAAGAAGTAAAAACTGGAATTTATAATCTGGATCAGCTTGCCATAGACTGATGCCAATTTGATTATGCAAAATATCATTTATCAGCTATGAAACTCAATCCATAAACATACAAGTATACACAGACTATCAAGGATGGATCAACACCTCTAAAAAAACATCTAAATTATATGGTTCAGCTTTGAACCTTGCTATCTACAATAGGACACTGTTGTCAAAAAGAGAATTAGGCTTTGAATAACACAAGAATGAATGAAAATTGAACTATCTCATGAAAATAAAAGAACAAACCTTACTCTTGCTTTCTCCTTTTGTTCTCCCCTTGTTCTTTCTTCTCATTTGGATTTTATGCATTCCAAATAAGTTGAAGTAGTTCAACTATGTTTTTTAGTTAAGTTAATTGAACTTAACTCATTTTAGTTTAGGAGAAATAATAATAATAATAATAGTTGAGGGTCTTTATTTAATAATAACTAAGTAGGCGGGACCCCTTGTGACTCCCTTCTTTTATTCTTTTCAAAAATAAAACACAATTGGATAATCATTTAAACACATGCCGCCTTGTAACTCCCTTAAATACCTTCAAAATTTGAATATTTAAATATAAAAAATAATCCAAATCATATCCAAACATATGTAAATATTCACATAATCCACAATATCCAAAAAAATAGCTTGTTGTCCAAAACTTTATGCAAACCACTGTCTTCAACAACTCAATCATAAAAATACATAAATTAAAATCCATACGTGTCACTCTGAGAGACAATCCTTCTTTTATCACTGCTATCCCCTTTGGATTTCCCAGAAATAGCCTTTGGTTGATTCGAACCTTGAGGTTGTATCTCACTAATAACATGGGAACAATCATCCTTTAGATGCATATGGGAGGACACTAATTTTGAAGAGTCATTTGAAGGAGAGGAAGGGGAGGCAACATCTTTGCCTTTATCTTACACATGGGGAACATCAGTTTTAATCCTTTTACTAGTATGAGAGGATTGAACGGGTGAATGCATAGAGAAAATTTGAACATTAGGATTCACAGGTGGGGGAGGAGGTAATGATAGATTGAGCCAACCATGATGGTGAGAGACTATTGGATTGACAATCTCTTGCCATCCATCATTTGCAGGGATTTTTGGTTGCAAGGACACGTGAGGAGGCACATGAATACCAAGGATGTTTTGAGGCTGGAAGGGAGGTCTCTCTGGTCGAGGCTATACTATTCCTTGCCCGATCCAATTGAAGAACCAAGATTGAAACAATTGGTTCAACGCCCGGGGGTCAACATCAAAATAAATAGAGAATCTAGGCCTTCTAGACCCTCTTTTCTAGTTACATATTCCTCAATTATTTCTGCCATGGCTTCCCCTGCTAAAGAAACTCATCCTGTATGCAACAATTCATCAGTAACCAACCCTTAACAGACCATACATGACATTTTGCTTGCATGGAACAATAATTGGCTCAGAAATTGACACAATAGATATAAAAATAGAAGATATACCTTAACTTGAGAATAGCATAATAGATCCACACAATAAACAATATGAGAGTGAACACAAGAATATAAACAAAACCATTAAGGTAATGTAACACCATGTTGATGCTTGAATCTGTCAGGACCGAAACAACAACCTCATGAGGACATTAGTCCCCCTTTGTTTTTTGAGAGGTGGTTCTCCTCTTTGGATAAAATATATATCTTTGAATATCTTGGATTAGGGAGAGTGCTAGGCAACAAACCCCAAATCTTTATGGCTTGGATTTATATGAAAATGGTTCTTCAATAACCCAATATGATCTTTATGTGCAACAACAATATTTTTACAATAAGAAAATATTGAAGGAGGGCTTCAACATCCAAATTAAATTGTGATCAACATCACACACAATCGTCTTAATAATATATAAATGCATCCATATCTTCTTCATGAGAAATAGGAGAGAATGATTTCATCATCTCAAAGTTTTTTTTTTTTTTTTTTTTAACTAAAACGGCTGTAGGTTTTATTAACTGAAAAAATGGGTTTATGCCGGAGCAACCCTTATTACAATGCTGTCTTCTAGCTGTCTCTACTTATGGATTACACCATTCTCAGGGGATATGGAAGAAACTCTCGTTGTTTACAATTAACAGACCTTTCATAAGAGTGCTGCCCTTGTTTGCCAGCTGATCAACTTCACTGTTTGACATTCTTAGTATATGATAAAACTTGCACGAATTGAAACCCAGGAG
>ML785278.1:102281-124698 GCA_009831015.1 Picea engelmannii
TTCATCCAATATCGCTGCTGTGGTATCTTTGTTTTCCATATCCGTTTGCAGAGTCTGCAATGTCTGCACTGCTTCTTTTCTGAATTCAGTGGGGGTTGGGTTTGGTATCTTTATCCAGTCCTTCAGAGCTTTTTTTGTGGCTTTCAGCTTTTGCTCCCATACATAGCTTGCAGATCCGGAGAAGGAATTGGCCCATGCTGTCTTTACAGTCTCTAAAAAACCTTCTCTCTCAATCCATAAGGGGCTGAATCGAAAGGGGATCGGGCCCAGATCTTCCTCTTCTTCCAGGAGAAGCTGAATTGGCTTGTGGTCTGAGGTGAGTTTAGGCAAGATTTTGGTGGTAATGATCTTGCTGTTCATCATTATAGTGCTTTGCACCAGGTATCTATCTAAGCGGGCAGAGATATGGTCAGATCCCACCCTATTTTTGGACCAAGTATACATACCTTGGATGGGGCTGAAGTCTAAAAGATCCCAGGACAGAATGATTTCCTCTACCTTGGGCAGCATGGGGTCTCTGTGGCTGGAGCCCCCCTTATTTTATTTTGCTTTCAATACTATGTTCAGATCCCCAACTATGATGATGTTGCTGGGAGAGGCCTCCTCTAGATAGGCCGAGAGAGAATTCCAACATTCTCGTTTTTCAGCATATGAAACAGGTACATAAAGGTTAAAGAGAGAAATGGAAAACTTACTTGCTTTGTGCATCGGTTCCGTTTATATCCAATGCTGAGTTTCATGGTGCTTGTTCAGAAGAAATAGATCTTCAGTCCAAAAGGTTGCCAACCCTCCAGATGATCCCCTTGAGCTGACTGCTTTCCCTAATCTTTTATTCCACTTTGTTCTGCTGATATCTAGAAGGAGTTGCCCTTCTATTTTGGTCTCCTGGAGCATGAGAATGTCTGCGGGAGATGATTTGAATAGGTCCTTGACTGCTTCTATTTTGGAAGGGTTCCCCAGACCTCTACAGTTCCAAGAGACAAGATTCATTATTTACTTGATGGGGGGGGATTGGGACCTCCCTTGGAATGTCTTGGTCTAATGTTTCGCCCAATAGACATTTCTATTGTGGACTGACTTCCTTGAGTTTTGTACCTTTCTGCCTCCTCCTCCCTCTTTTCTTTGCATGATTTCCTTCCTGCCTTTTTCAAAGGACGCTCGAAGGTTTTGTCTTCTGAAGATCCTGAGCTTTCCACTGGTTTTTTCCTTGCAATTTCTGCATAAGAAGGGTTGGAGGGGCTTCCTTGATTGGCTTCAATCTGATTTGCTTCCCCTCCCTCTTCATTTGAAGATGGGACTTCTGCCTGTTCCTCATTCCCCTGGGTATGTTTTTCTTGATTATTCTGAGCACTTTCTGTCCCTTTTGGTGGAGTATCCGTTTCTTGTCCGGTTTTGGTTCTACCGGGGCCTCCGATAGAATGACCTTTACCTGCTCCTTTTTGCGTGTTTGCATGCTTCTGAACTAGGGTCCATTGATCCCCATTTTGATTGTCTGTTTGTTCCTCAGCTTTCTTCTTGCAATGCTTTGCAAAATGTCCGTACCCATGGCAGTGCCTGCATTTAAAAGGAATCTGTTCATAGTCCAACTCCTGGACATGCGTCCACCCTGCTACAGTGAGGTTGATTGCTTCAGGGAGCCCCTCTTCTAGATCGACTTCAATACAGATGCAGGCGCAGGAATACTGGTCCTTTCTTATAGCTTGGTCTATGTATTTTCCCAGCGCGTTACCAATGATCTGCAGGGATTTCTGGTTCCAACAATGGAGAGGTAGGTGAGGGAGACTGACCCAAATCGGAACAGCTGAGGGGACGTCTTGGGTGGGGTCAAAATCTGGCGACCATTTATTTAGATAAAGATCCTGAGGTCCCATAAAATATGGCCCGTTTCTGAAGATTAATCCTCTGTCATCCGAGTTTTCGAAGACAAACACGAAGAATCCCTTTCCTACAAAAAAGATTTTGACTCCCTCTTTGATCAGAGGCTTCCTGTTCCTTTGTGTCCAGTCCTCCACCACTTTGGGGGATGGCCAGAGGCCCGTGAACTGGCCAATGAGACCTCTCTCAGCCAGGTTCAAGGCTGCTTTGCAAGTTTCTTCTTCCGGTAAGGCCACCGAGGGGATTGAGGTCATTTTCCTTACAAACTTCTTCTGGATAGCAGAGGGCGGGCGATTAGGGCCGACAACAATCATGGTCCTGAAAGCTAATACCTCCGAGGGCGGGTCTGGGTCCCCAGGGGCGTCCATGGCCTGGTCGGCCGTCGAAAGTCAGACAGGGGAACGGGGAGGCACGTGGCCACGAGGGCTCGCTGTTGCGGCCTGCAGCTATCGCGGGCGAGCCACCGAATTATATTCCATCTCAAAGAATTTTAATAGAGTACTAAAATTAGTAATAAAAGATAAATTAATAGGTCAACCTCAAATATCTCATACTTAAAACTCAAAGTTACAAGATACAATTAAGATCAACCCCGAAACAATTCTTTGTGGAGTATATTCATGAGAAATGTTCTTCATTACCAAAAATTTGACAACCATGTATGTGGCTGCAAATACTCCATGATCATACAAGAAAATTTTGTAGAATAATACAAGAAAAACACTCAACAACTCAACCTTGTGCCCAACTCTGAGATTCAAGCATAAGACTATGAGAAGTGGTGTAGAAGAATAGAAAGAATGGAGAAGATGTAGATTTATTTCTTTTGATCAGAAACTTGATTGTGTATCCATGGCTGTACCTTCTTCTTCCTCTGATCTTCTGCCCTACCCCTCTGACAATACTGATTATTAGAACCCTTGATGAAGCCTCTCTTCTCTTTTTAAGAAGATATTTTCTAACTACTTGAGTAGTTGGATTTTTCTTCCTCTCTTGAAACTCTCGTACAAGTTTCTTCTTGAAACATTCCATTTAATTAGTGCCTAATTAATTTATCATTAATGAAATTATATCATAAATATATACATATCTAAAATGGGCCCTTTTTCCCTTTTTGATAAAATTTTTTAAATAAACTTTTATTTTCATAATTTAATTAATTTCCCATTTAAAATAGGAGGACTATGTTTTAATTTTCTGGGAATGATAATCAAATTTTTAGCCATGTAAATCACTTATGATGTGATCTTCATCATATTATCTTTCCAACTATATAAAGTTTGTGCAAATCCGTCACTCGGATCTCAAGATATGAGCTAGTGAAGTTGAATCATCACACATGCCCATTAAAAATGCAACTGACTGGTATTTTAATTTCTGAGAAAAATATATCAACTTTCAACACTTGAAACATGTACCACCATCTTCTACTTTGAAATACATTTCCAATGGTATAACGTTTGCACAATTATGACACCCAGATCTCACGTTATGGCCTCTGCAAGATGGTGACTCAGCCACCGTCGATTTGATATCTTGGGGTAATTTCAGCCTTTGATTTCAAATTTATTTCTCCCTCTTTGACATTTAGACTTTTATTCATAAATATTATCCCACATTCATTGGGATATTATAAATCTTCATGGTATACAATACTACGTGTTTCATGCACTTAGCAAGAAACAAAGAAGAGAAGAAATCATAGAGCTTGGAGGATTTGGCCCTTCGAAAGTTGTTGAATAAAATAATAATTTTTTGGAACCTCATCATTGTCCACCTCATGTCCAGTCAACACTGATCCATCACTGAGTCATCGTCAAGTCATATACCACATGTCAGAAACTCATTATATGCCAAATATAACCAATAATATGTCACAAATTGTATGTTGCAATGTGTCTCCAATGTTGAGTTGCCATGTGCCATGACCTCATTCATTGCCATGTGTCATATTCACATTTGTTGGTTTTCATGCCTTGGAATAGATTTGAGAATTTTGTTAAGTATGGGAGATGGGATGAGAGGGGAGGAGGGAAAAGTGTGGGTAGCGGAAGTCGAGAGGGTAGTTTGTAGATTGTGGGGACGGGTTGGTGGGTTGGGGAGGGAGGTGAGTAAGGAAGTGAGGGATGAATGGTGTCCGCCTGCCCGAAAGCTATATTACTTTAAAAAACATTAAGTAGGGAGAGGGTAAGGAGATGATTGGGGTGGGGGTAATTTTTAGGTGGTGGAGGGATAAGGGTGATGTAAGGAGGAAGGTAAAGTGTAGGAAACAAAGTTAGGAGGAAGGCGGGTTCATGGGGATGGGAAGGTGAGGGAAGTGGGGAGATGAGTCCTCCAACTAACGAACCCGATGAGGAGATGAGTAGTTAGGGGGAAAGGGGAGAAATGTAGATGACATAAGTGAGGGAGGAGAAATGTAGATAGCGAGAGCGGGGTTGAGGAAGGTGAGGAAGAAGGGTGAAGGAGTGTGATGGGTGTCCACCCCCTGCCATAGATTGAAATATGGCTAAGTATGGGAGGATAAGGGATAAGGGAGTGGAGAGGGTGGAGAGATAAGGAGAAAAATGGTTAAGTGTTGAGATGGATGGAGGTGAAAGGTGAGAGAAATAAGTGATGAGAATACTTATCCAAAATTTGAAAAAGGATAGAAGAACATGATACTTAGAAAGAATATTCAAAATTGGATCTGTGGACCAGATCTTGAATAACTTAGGCATACAAAAACAAATTTCTGATCCGAAATATGTGTGGCGAAGCTGAGATTGAGGGTTGCAGAATGAACTTATAAAAGTTCAAAAATGTCTTCTTTTGATATCAAGGATTTTATGAAATCCAAGGGCGGGAAAATATAGATGGCCAAATTTTGGTCAACAACTGGCTCCAACTGCGGGATAGTGACCCCATGTGGGTTGCTAAGAACACTAGAATCTCAAGACCAATTACCTTCTCCATTGGGATATGAAGTCATCTTTAAAATACATTCTTGCAATTCTTCTTCTTTCATGGATTTATCTTCAGATTTCAACATCCACTTAGCAATTGCTTTATTGTGAAAAAATTTGACTGAAGAAATAAAAATTATGTAAATACATGATCTACCTACCCTAACTTACTTGAAATAAAGGGGAACCTTAGGTATAGGCAGATTTCCAATGGATCCATTCGAGCATCTATTTGACTTGTGAAATGGGCTCCAACAGTAAGAAAAATATTGGGGTTACTACCAATAAATCAAGAACATGAAAATCAGGAGCATGCCCAAAATGTACCACAATGGGATCGAACAATGTGTGCATAAGACTTGTTTGCATTGGTGGGATGGCAATACTTTCGAACCAATATTCAATATAATCTACTTTTGGCTACCCAAGAGTGTTTCTATATTCAATCAAATGAGGAATTTATTTATTTAAAACATTCTATTTTTCTTCTTTCTCCACATTCAAGATTCTTGTTTCATTGGCAATGGCTTGGAAATGTTCTTCTTTGTGCAATGACTATCTTCTTTGTTCTCAAGATTGTTTTCTTCCACCAATTGTTCTTTATTTTGGTTGACTGATTCTTGCATATTTGGTGGAGACTCTTTAATGTCTTCTTCATATGGAATATATGAGATGTTGATATCCTTTTCTTGGTCTTTGGAATTCTCGCCTTCATTCTCAACAACAAGATTTGATTCATAAAATTCTTGCAGTGTTTCATGGTATTCTTCTTTTGAATCATTCATTTCATCTTTTTGTTTCCACATGGGAGAGGTTGTGTGGGAAGCAACATATGTAATGAAATTTTCAATAAACAAAGTTTCTAGTACATCCCAATTGGTAATGGTCCTAGGTGGCAGTGAACTATACCATTCAAGAGCATTCCCACATAGAGTTTGCAAGAATAATATACATGTAACATTATCTTTAGTGAGATTGAAAATTTCACAGACACATTGGAATCTAAACAAATGTTGCTCTACATCCTCCAAATCATTCCCAAAGAATGTAGAATTTTTTCCATAGAAATATTGGGCATCTGAAAATTTTATTCTAGTAGATTTAGAGGACCTCTATGTAGTCACCTTCTTCTTTGGGCAGTTGTTCCTTTTGATGCATCTCTTGAAACCATTGATGGGATTTATGAAGAATATAAAGGAGAATTATGACATGAATGAAATCCTTCACTTTGACTTTCTCCAATGGAGTTTCCAGTGATTTCATTCTCCCAAATCTTTGGTGCTTCTTGGTTCTTTTTGAAATTATAAAAAAAGTGAGACGTGTTTAAAATAAGCAACAATTTTCTTGAATCTTATTTTCTAAACTTTGAGCCATGGAGATTTCTAGTTCTTCAAATATCATGAAAATAAATCGCTTCCTGAGTATGGTCACCAAAAATGTTGATGATTGAATCCATTAGTACCGAAACAACAACCCCATGAGGACATTAGTCCCCCTTCATTTTTAGAGAGGTGGTTCTCCTCTTTGGCTAAAAGATATATCTTTGAATATATTGGATTAGAGAGAGTGTTAGGCAGAAAACCCTGAATCTTTATTGCTTGGATTTATATGAAAATGGTTCTTCAATAAACCAATATGATGTTTATGTGCAACAAAAGTCTTTTTACAATAAGAAAAGATTGAAGGAGGGCTTCAACATCAAAATTAAATTGTGATCAACATCACACAAAATCTTCTTAATAATATATAAATGCATCAATATATTCTTCATGGGAAATAGGAGAGAATGATTTGATCATCTCAAAGAATTTTAATAGAGTACTACAATTAGTAATAAAAGAGAAATTGATAGGTCAACCTCAAATATCTCATACTTAAAACTCAAAGTTACAAGATACAATTAAGATCAGCCCCAAAACAATTATTTGTGGAGGTTATTCATGAGAAATGTTCTTCATTACCAAAAATTTGACAACCATGTATGTGGCTACAAATACTCCATGATCATACGAGAAAATTATGTAGAAGAATACAAGAAAAACACTCAAAAACTCATCCTTGTACCCAACTCTGAGATTCACACATAAAACTATGAGAAGTGGTGTAGAAGAATAGAAAAAATGGAGAAGATGGAGATTTATTTATTTTGATCTGAAGATTGATTGTGTATACATGGTTGTACCTTATTCTTCCTCTGATCTTCTTCTCTACCCCTCTAACAATATTGATTATTGGAACCCTTGATGAAGACTCTCTTCTCTTTTTAAGAAGAAATTTTCTAGCTACTTGAGTAGTTAGGGTTTTCTTCCTCTCTTAAAATTCTCATACAAGTTTCTTCTTGAAACATTCCATTTAATTAGTGCCTCATTAATTCCTCATTAATGAAATTATATCATCAATATATACATATCTAAAATGGGTCCCTTTCCCTTTTTAATAAAAGTTTTTAAATAAACTTTTATTTTCACAATTTAATTAATTTCTCATTTAAAATAGGACTATGTTTTAATTTTCTGGGAATGATAATCATTTTTTTAGCCATGTAAATCACTTCTGATATTATCTTCATYGTCTTAGATTCCAATGATATAAAGTTTGTGCAATTCCATCGCTCGGATCTCAAGATATGAGCTCGTGAAGTTGAGATGTCACACAGGCCCATTAAAAATGCAATTGACTGATATTTTAATTTCGAAGAAAAACATATCATATTTAAGCACTTGAAACCTATACCACCATCTTCTACGTCAAAATCCTTTCCAACGGTATAAATTTTGTGCAATTATGACACCCGAATCTCAAGTTATGGCCTCTGCAAGATTGTGACTCGGCCACTGTTGATCTGATGTCTTGGGGAAATCTCAACCTTTGATTTCAAATTTATTTCTCCCTCTTTGACATTTAGACTTTTATTCATAAATATTATCCCACATTCATTGGAATATTACAAATCTTCATGGTATACAATACTAAGTGTTTCATACACTGAGCAAGAAACAAAGAAAATAAGAAATTATGGAGCCTGGAGGATTCGGCCCTTGGAAAGTTGTTGAATAAAATAATATTTTTTTGGAACCCCATCATCGTCCACCTCATGCCCAGTCAGCATTGAGTCATCACTGATTTATTTTCAAGTCATATCCCACGTGTCAGAAACCCATTAGATGCCAAATATAACCAATAATATGTCGCCATATGTCACAAATTGTATGTTGCCACGTGTATCCAATGTTGAGTTGACAAGTGTCATGACCTCATTCATTGCCATGTGTCATATTCTCATTTGTTGGTTTTCATGCCTTGGAATATATTTGAGAATTTGGCTAAGTATGGGAGATGGGACGAGAGGGGATGAGGGAAAATTGTGGGTAGCGAAAGTCGATAGTGTAGTTTGTAGACTGCAGGGACGAGTTGGTGGGTTGGGGAGTGAGGTGAGTAAGGAAGTGAGGGATGAATGGTGTCTTCCTGTCCGTGAGGTATATTACTTTAAAAAAAATTTAGTAGGGAGAGGGTAAGGAGATGAGAGGGGGCGGGGGTAATTTTTAGGTGGTAGAGGGATAAGGGTGATATAGGGTGTTGTAAGGGGAAGGTAAAGTGTAGGCAACAGAGTTAGGAGGATGACGGGTTCGTGGGGATGGGAAGTGAGGAGATGAGTCTGCTAACCAGCGAAACCGATGAGGAGATGAGTAGTTAGGGGGAAAGGGGATAAATGTAGACGACGGAAGTGAGGGAGGAGAAATGTATATAGCAGGATCGAGGGTGAGGAAGGTCAATGGGAAGGGTGAAGGAGTGTGATGGGTGTCCCACCCCCACCATAGATTGAAATATGGCTAAGTATGGGAGGATAAGGGATAAGGGAGTGGAGAGGGTGGAGAGATAAGGAGAAAAATGGTTAAGTGTTGAGATTGATAGAGGTGAAAGGTGAGAGAAATAAGTGATGAGAATACTTAGCCAAAATTCGAAAAAGGATAGAAGAACATGATACTTGGAAAGATTTTTCAAAATTGGATTCGTGGACCAGATATTGAATAAATTAGGCATACAGAAACAAATTTCTGATCCAAAAAATGTGTGGGGAAGCTGAGACTGAGGGATGCAAAGTGAACTTATAAAAGTTAGAAAATGTTTTTTTTTATATCAAGGATTTTATGAATCCAAGAGCGGGATAATATAGATGACCAAATTTTGGTCAACACACCATTAATTATTTGTTGTGGAAGTAATCACTCAGCAAGCCATGTTTGCTACAACCGAATATTCAACATCCAACACCTCAATACAATGATACTCATGTATTTATACTTTCTCATGACCATTCCTATGGGTCTATGCCCACTATCCCTTATTATTATATTCCTTTCCTTTAACTAACTAGTAGACTTATTTATTACCCACCGACTACCAAGTGGGTATTACTCCATGATTTATGGCTATATTACATAAATTATTCCCCTTGGGTACCTCCCAAAGTACATTGCATTCCATCCACCTATGCATGTTTCATACTTGAAACATGAGTGGAAGCCATATAATATTATTTGTTAAGCAATGTAGTCAATTGGTTCCAGGAACAAGCATTCATCAATCCTAGTGAAATGTGGACATGGGGTCCAATTGTGGATTTGGCACCTTCATATTGATTGTGGTTTATCCTTTAGCTCCTTCTTGTTGTTATCCTACTTTAATATCTCCATTTTTTTCTTTTAGTCCTCCATGTACCTCATACTAGGTGTCTTTTTGGTTCCATGTTGGTCCATATTGTTAAGTTTAGAGATGTTATTAGGCTATTTTCAATTTACTAGAGCATCCAATGCATTTCCAAAACAACAACATAAAGAGGATCACTGAAAGAAACACAATCACAAGGTACGTAGAATTTTATCCTGAGAAACCATCATGGGGGAGAAAACCCAACAAAACTTCCTCAATAATAGGTTGCCAATATAATGCCAAGACTAAGACCAAACCACCAAGAATAAACTAGGACTGAGCATGCACCTCTCTTCTCCATCCTCCTTCAATTGCAATTACCTTCAAAAGATGTGCACTAGATGAGTGAGTGATTGAATGAATATGTGAAGTGCCATCCTCACTTATAAATACTAGTTGAGGAGGCACTTAGGGTTATGTTTCTTCACTTAGTAGGGCCAACTTCTTCCAAGAGTGGTTAAAACCACTTTATAAACCCTAGGGTCCGAATTTACAAATACCACCATATAAATATGGTTTGACCAATCCATAAAAAGGGATTTGGTCTTATATAATGCCCGACATTATCAATCCACAAAAGGGGATTTGATCTATAAGATAATAACTCAATTATAATTAGAATATTCTTCGAAGTTACAATATTTCAACACTCCCCCTTAACGAGAAGGGTATTCTACTGACATAACCCAATACAACATCATCGGGAGAAAGAGAGGGCAACATCATCATCAACATTTGGAACATTGACTGACACATCTACAAATCATCGAAAGTTTTTCTCATCATCAATATCATCATCGGTCACAACATGGAGATGGAGTAGCATCATCATCATCATCAACATGAAGCTGAAACATTAACATCAATATCAGGAAGCGAGTACAACATCATCAACAACACAGGGTTTATACAACATCATCAACAACACAAGTCTGATACAAAATCATCAAGAGGCAACATAATGAGGCAGGTGCAACAACAACATTTTGTGGTACTCTGACAGACCGTCCTTATCAGACCTTCATGATTTTCCTAGAAATCATAATATTCCCTAGGATATAAAATCCTAACAAGCTACCACGTGGTACTCTAACAGACTCTCCTTACCGGACCTTCGAGATGTTCCCAAGAATCATAAGATTCCCTAGGATATAAAATCCTAATGAAGCTACAACTATTGACCACAACTAGCATATACATGCACATGTACTCTGACAGACCATCCTTATTGGACCTTCAAGATCTTCCCAGGGATGATCAATCCCCTAGGATATAAAATTCTAATGGAGCTACCTGTTGTTGGTTAGGATACTATAGTATCATCAACATCACTCCCCCTTTCGAGGGAGGTTCTTTCAGACAACACCAAGCTTGTCTAGGAATTACTCAAACTTCACATGAGACAGAGGATTGGTCAACACATCTGCAACATGCTCATCTGTGCTAACATATTGGAGCTTTACAACTTCCCTCTGAACCATATCACGAATGTAGTGATACCATATTTCTATGTGCTTCGACTTATCATGGAACATTGGGTTCTCTGTCATCTTTATGCAACTCTGGTTATCACATAGAATCATGGTGGCTTCCATTTCCAGATCGAACAGAATTATCAACAACTTTCAAATCCACATGGCTTCACAACTGGCGGAACATGCTGCAATGTATTCCGCTTCTGCTGTGCTTAGAGAAATACTTGATTGCTTCCTGATTTTCCATGAAGTCATGGCTAACCCCAAATTGAAATAACATCCTGAAGTATTCTTTCTATCAAAATCACTTCCATCCCAATCTGGATCAGTATAACCATACAGTCTAAAGTCGTGATCTCCACCGTAACATAGACCATAATCCAATGTACCTTTAAGGTATCTCATCACATTCTTTGCAGCTACAAGGTGAACACATCTAGGCTCCACCAGATACTGACTCAAGGTGTTCACAACAAAACATATATATGGCCTCGTATTTGTCAGATACATCAACGATCCAATAATCTGTCTATATAGAGTAGCATCAACCAATTCTGACAAAGTATCAACTAGGAGCTTCAATTTTGTTTCCATGGGTGTGTTCATGGATTTACATTCCAACATGTCAAATCTCTTGAGTATTTAAATTGCATACTTCCCTTGGTTAAGGAAGATCTTCTCTGGGCTCTACCAAACTTCAAGACCTAATAAATAATGCATTGGGCCTAGGTCTTTCATCTCAAACTATGTAGCAAGCTTTTTCTTGCAATATGTGATGAGATTTTATTCTCCTATCAAGAATAAATCATCCACATATATTATTAATATAACTGGATCATCATTCATAACCTTGAAGTAAAGGTTAGAATCGAATTTACTTTTGGTAAAGCCCAAGATCATTAGGAAACTATCAATTCTACCATACCAAGCTATAGGAGCTTACTTCAACCTGTACAAATCTTTCTTAAACTTGTAGACATGAGTCTTTCTATCTTCAACTTCAAACCCTTGTGGTTTTTCTATATACACTTCTTCTTCAATAACACCATTTAAGAAAGTTGTTTTCACATCCATCTGGTGTAACTTCCACTTCATTTTAGCTGCAAGTGCTATGATGGTTATGATAGAAGTGTATATGGCTACATGAGCAAATGTTTCTTCATAGTCAATACCTTCCTTTTGAGAAAAACCACGAGCCACAAATCATTCCTTATGTTTTTCAATACTTTCGTCTGTTGCATGTTTTATTTTGTATATCCATTTGGAAGATACCACATATTTGTTCTTTGGTCTGGGAACTACTTCCCATACATCATTCTTTATAATGGACTGGTATTCTTCTATCATGGCGTCCATCCATTCTTTCTTTTGAACGATTTCTTCAAAGAAAGTAGGTTCCTTTTCTATGATATAACACATCAAGGCCATATAACTGGAGAATGGATTAGGTTTCTTTCTTTGTCTCATGGTTGTTTCTAGGGCACCATACTACTCTGCATATTGAATAAGTTCCCTTGCCCAAAATGGATTTCTTTTGTGAGAGATTGTCATCTGGGGAGGTTCTTGAGATTCTATCATATCATGATCTTCTGAAATCTCATCATCAGGGGTAACTGTAACTGGTTCTGCAACTCTGGGAGCTACAGGTTCTTCTTCATATACTTTTTCAAGATAACATTTCCTTGATATTTTGAGTGTTTCATCTTCATCAAAGGTTATATATCTGTTGATCGCAATATGATGGTAACCTAGTATGTAGATTCTAAAATCCTTAGAGACCTCACAATATCCAAAAAATATTCCCTTCTTTCCTGAGGGATCCAACTTGGTTCTCTATTCTTTTGGAATCTGTACAAATACTGGACAACCAAATATTTTGAGATGACTTACTTATGGCTTATTTCCGGTGAATATTTATTTGGTGGTTTTGAATCCAAGTGCACTATGGGATAATATGTTTTGGAAATAAACTGTTGTTCTTGTTGCTTCAGCCCATAAGTGCATTGGAAGATCTTGATCATGAATCATAGTCTTTACTGCTTCGATAATTGTTTTATTCTTTCTTTCTACTACACCATTTTGTTGAGGATTATAGGGAGTAGTGAGCTCCCTCTTAATCCCGACATCTCTGCAATAGATTCCAAATTCATTTGAGGTGTACTTTCCTCCATTATTTGACCTGAGTATCTTGATTTTTCTTTCGGATAGGTTTTCTACCAAGGCTTTGAATTCCTTGAACTTTTCGAGTACTTCATATTTTGATTTCAAGAAATAAACCCAAGTCTTACGAGAGTAATCATCAATAAATGATTCATAGTATACATACCCGCTTAGAGAGGTTGATGACATTGGACCACATACATATGAGTGGATGAGCTCCAAGATTCCTTTTGCTTTATTGTCTCTCTTTGGGAAAGGATTCTTTATGTTCTTTCCTTGTGCACATCCCTTACATACACCTTCATGATCAACCTCAAATTTTGGTAAACTTGTAACTACCTTGCTTACATATGGTAAGGCTTTGTAATTATTGTGAGCTAGTCTTCTATGCCAAAGTTCACAAGGACTTTCAGGAGAGTGAGTTAAGGCTACATATGAGTGACCTTTTAACTTGTACAAACCTCCTTTTGTACCAATAACAACTGCATCTTATAATTTTTTTTCCTTTAGGCCACACAAGAACTTCACCATATATGAATGAAACCATGAAACCTTTCTTATCTAGGGCTGAGATATAAAGTAAGTTCTTTGTCAAACATGTTACATAGAGTACATCCTTCATTCTCATCGGAGTTCCTGAATCTAGTTTGTAGGTGGATTCTCCCATTCCTTTGATAGGGTATTGATAATCATCTCCAAGTGAAATTTTCTAGGGGAAATCATTTTCTGTAAGGCTAGATAGAATGTCTTTATGACCTATAATGTGCTTAAAGGCACCGCTATCTATGAGCCAAGTATCCTCTCTAGGTATCACAGATCCTATGAGGGATGAAAACAAGACATAATCTTCAATTTATTCTTTAGTCAACTTCTTGGGTGGCTCATCATCTTTAGCTACATGGGCATGATGTCTTTTTCTATTTCTCTTTTTGTATTCTTCCTTTCTGGAAGGACAATTCTTAGCAATGTGACCCATCTTATCACAATGATAACATTGATAAGAAGATAAGTCTTTTCCCTTTCTTTGACCCTTATGATATTTTTGGAATCTATTTAGAGGGTGAGATTCTTTATGAAAATGGGTCTCCTTTTGGAAATGAGACCTTTTCTTTCCTCCTTTAGCATGAGCATCTAGGGTTTGATCTTCACCCCTTAATGGTATGAATTCTCGGTTGGCCACTCTTGCTTCTTCTTGAACACATTCTTCCCATAGAATATCAAATTGGAGTTTCTCTTTTCTTGCACAGATAGTTTGGATGAAGGTATCCCAAGGTCTTGTGAAACCATTAAGAGTTGTCATTATGAGTTCATATTCATCTAAGTTGTCTCCAATTTATTCTAACTGTTCGTTGAATTGAGAAACCCTAGAGAAATAGTCTTGAATTGTTTCTCCTTTCTGCATCTTTGTATTCTTGAGTTGGGTTCTTAGATTCATCTTCTGGTTGATGTTCTTTCCTTCATACATTCTTGTTAGGGAATTAAACAAATATTTTGGATTATTATTAGAATATACTTGAGGGATCAAGTGGTCTTTAACGAAATCTATAATTATTCTTTTGGCCCTAATCATATCCTTCTTGTACTTTTCTTTGGCTGCTTCTTCTTCGGGTTCTGATACATTTTCTTTTATGAATTTTGCAAGGTCATTCTCTTTGAGAATGAATCCAATTTTGTACTTCAAGGCACAAAAAATTTCCACACCTTATAACTTATCAACAAGCTTGGTGCTTACATACATCTTGACTTGGAGCTAAGAAGATGAACATAAAATGAAAGTGCTCAGAAAATGAGTCTAAACTTACCAGGAGATGCGTTGGTTTGAGGCAAGTTGGTTGGAGCTGACTGTTTCAGAAAATTCCAAATTTTTACCCCTTGAAACTTGACCTGTACATTTTTGGACTGGTACTTTTGGTACTAGTTCTGGTTTTTTAGTACCAATCAAAACTAGGGTTTGACTTTATAGAGAGTCTGGCCACTAAAAATGTGTGCTCAAGTTGCCAAAGGATGCACTAGGGTAGGTCGCACTTCCCTAGATGGTTTTTGGTCAGAAATTACTCTTTAGTAAAAATCCCAAATTTCCTTGTACGACAACAGTGGCATTTGTAGATACCCAATGAAAGGTGCTCTATTTAGTCAAGATCTGATCCCATGTTAAGTTTAGAGTTGTTATTAGGTTATTCTCAATTTACTAGAGCATTTATGTATTTCCAAAACAATAACATAAAGAGGGTCACTGAAAGAAACAAAATCACAAGGTACGCAACATTTTATCCTAGGAAACCCTCATGGGGGATAAAACCCAACAAAACTTCCTCAATAATAGATTTCCAATACAATTCGAAGACTAAGACCAAGCCACCAAGAATAAACTAGGACTGAGCATGTGCCTCTCTTCTCCCTCCTCCTTCAACTACAATTGCCTTCAAAATATGCGCACTAGATGAGTGAGTGAGTGAGTGAATGAATAAGTCATCCCCACTTATAAATACTATTTGAGGAGGATCTTAGGGTTATGTCTCTTCACTTAGTAGGGCTGACTTCTTCCAAGAGTGGTTAAAACCACTTTATAAACCCTAGGGGTCGACTTTACAAATACCACCATATAAATATGGTTTGATCAATCCACAAAAGGGAATTTGGTCGTATACAATGCCTGACATGATCAATCCACAAAAAGGGATTTGATCTATAAAACAATAACTCAATTATAATTAGAATATTATTCGAAGTTACAATATTTCAACACATATTAGGTTTTTTAATGCTCATGACTTTGCCTTGATGACTATTGTTTCTCAGGGTGGTGATCTATAACAACCTTAGTTATTGGTTCCTCTTTATTTGAATTTTCAATACATGACTCCTTTAAGGAATGCAACCATGTAGATTTTTGTTCATTTTACTATGCCCTTCGTGGGAATATCCTTTAAGTGTTTTTGCGGACTCCTCTTCTAATTTAGCCTCGAATTGTTCATTTGATGTATCTATAGGTATTGCAATTAGTTTCCTTGAATGAAATTATTCATGTGTCTCTTTTGGGCCTTATTTCTGACTAAGAGAAATATCCTACAATGTTTTTTTTTTTTTTTTATACCAAAGCTTCAAAGAATTCTTTAGCACATTAATATTTATGATACCCATTGAATCCATACAAGGATATCCAAGAATAATATCCGCATAATCCATATCTATAGCATAAAAAATTGAATTCAAAACATGTTTATCCATGGTAGTCTTCAAATCTTTAAAAAAATGAAAATTTTCACCGTCAACCTCAGTGTTCTGGATATACTTTATACGAAATTGAAATATTTTATCCAAGTCAACATGGATGAATTTATACTTGTTGCTAGGGTTTACAAAAACAATGAACTTCTCTTGTTGAAGACATCCATGGATATGTAATAGGAAGTTTTCACATGAAATCAAACCCTCGGTGCTCTCTTTGTGTAAATCCTTCATAATGTGCCAAGACTTGTGGAACATTGAAATATGTCATCATTATCACCTAGGCAACAACTTCCCTCATTTTAGTGAAGGATAATCCAACAAAAGAGGCGATTTCTTAGTAGGACTTAAGACTCCTAAGAAAAGACACAATCATTTCTAAGGACTCCTAAGTATCTACCTAATTCACCACCAAAGAGATATATCAATCAAGTCAAGGATAAGGTGGTTACTCAAAGTAATTCCATATTTGGTTAAAAGTGTTCTAAGACTAATTTAGGGGGTTTATCAAGTAACAATCTCATGCAAAACAATCCCCAAATTACTCAAATATGAAAATTACCAATGGTTGTTGTAAAACTTGAATGAATAATAGGAAATTACAATAATAAACACATTAGAACATCCATACAATTTAGCCCTCAAAATAAGTTATAAACTAGTAAAAAATTGGGATAAAATAATGAATAAATCTAGGGTTTGATTAAATTTTAAAATATGAAAATTACAAAGCTTATAACAACCAACTAAAATAATATGTTTAGCCCTAATTATGAAACAATATAAATCAACAAGGAAAACTTTATGCAACCAAATTATTTTAGGTCAAACATGCAAGAAAACCCTAGGATTTTAGGTCAAGAATATGCAAGAAAACCTTATAATTTATGTCAAAATATGCATGAAAACCCTAGAAATCCAAGGTTTTTGTTGGCTCAAAATTAAATGTAAGCTAAACAAAACCCTAAATTTACCCTAAAACATTGATAAAAATGAAGTATTGAATTTGACTAGATGGGAGAAGACTAGTGCCTACTAATTTATTTTGGAATATGGGGTCAACTAAGACCTCCCTTGAGAGGATGTAAGTTGATCTAAGGAGATATCTAGGTTTTTCCACTAGAAACCTTAGAAAATCCACCTAGTACGTTACAAACTCCAAGACAATTCAAGGGAACATAATCCACTAGTAATCTTCCAAGGGTTTAAATGAAGGGATTTTCCCTAGAATAATTTGAAGAGAATGAAGCACCACCACCATATAATTACAATTACATTTAATTATCATTCATAAAAAGAGTCTAACAATATCTAGAGAGACCACTTAATCAAGAAATCGTTTTCATCAATAAACCTTAGACATGAAAATCTATAGAAGTTACAAATTCATCCACAAAACATCATCCTCAAGGAGATGCTCTAGTTATCAATCCATAGAGAAAATATAGAAGTCATAATAGACAAGTAATGTTCTCCTCAAGTAGCAATTATTTACAAGTGAGAAGAGCTTCTCTTATTTATATGAGAGATCAAACACCCTTCTCATCCATCAAAAACCCTAAGAACATAAAATAATGCGTTTGCCTCCTACAAACCCTAGATATAAGGCAACAAGACATAAAATATACATGATACAAGAGTGGATGGGTCACTAAGGCCCCCAACAATGCCTCAAAAATGAAGTAAATGTTCTCATGAGACAAGATGTCCATCATAAAGGCATGCTCCATCTCACACATATGGCATGTGTGACCTCAATAAGTGGACGACTCACTCACAAATTAAGTGTAGGGGCTTCAAAAGTGAAGCATTGCCTCCAAGGATTGAAAATTTTCATCATCAAGTGTTAAATCATGCCCCCAAAAGGTGCGGTGTCCCATCAAAATGTGATAAACCATCATGTAAAGGTGCAACTTCCTATCATCAAGGTGTCAAATCATATCCAATGGGTGATAGGGAGTATCAACAAGGGATTCATTGGATAAAAACCACTAAATAGATCACATCAATATCCTCTTCAAACTTCATACTAGCTCAGAAACTTATACAATTTTCCAAGTTTAGGTATGATTAACCCCTATTAGGTGTGCCAATACCTAGGAAAAGGAGTATTTACTAAGAAAACCATCAAGGAAGATGTCTAATGGACTATGGTATGGTTTGGGGGTTTACTTAATGGGTGGTGGAATAGTCATGAATGGTTATGTATGATATCCATCCTCATGAACACCTTTGTATGAGGGAGCACTTAGGCAATGATTTTCCCTTTCCTTGGCATTGTGTCTTTACAAACCCCTATTTTCATTTTTATTTATTCATTCAACCTTTTCTCGCTTTTGATTTTCATTTGCTAATTCATTTTTTTTAGGTATGCATTCATTGCATAGGACTTGGGGTGATGGCCTCTTAGTGAGGGAGCAAAGCTCATGCTTCTTTATTATTTCCTGGTTCTTGAATTTTCTTTTCTTGGTTATTGACTTTTATTTTCTTTCTTCTTTGTTTTTCTTTGCATTTTGAGTTTAGCATTTTCTCTTTATATATATATTCTTTTATATCAAGCTACATTAACCTCAAGCATTCAAACTCCTTCTCATGGGATTATGAACATGAACCTCTATGGGTGACATATGAAAACCAATCCAAAATAAGGGATAATAGAAATGGGAAAGATGGAGCATGTTACATATGGATTGGAATATGGACATGTTATCCATATCAAGGGCCCCTAATATTACAACTTTTCCCAAGAGTAACAACACTTGAATAGGATATGATGATGACCACCAAGGTAGGAAAAAGGTATAAATTCAAAGCATCATGATCCATCATCTGATTCAACACATGGTAACTATTTTCATGTCAAATACATTGACATTAACACCTAATATGAAGCATTAAAACAAGGTACCTCATGTGTTTCATGCACAATATCATCTGATGTGCTCGAGCTAAGCATAAATGGGAAATCATATGTGGGAAACTATCTGTAGAGAATCCAAAATGTTATCATGAGAATTGTTGTCTATGATGTGGATCATGGGAAAAAAAACTCATCTAGTTACCCGTAGAGGTGAGGGGGTAATAGAGACCACTTGTCTAAAAATAACTTTTCATATTCTTCATCAGGAATTTTCAACATTTCCTTAGTGTCAAGTGACTTCCACCATATGGTAGAATCATCCCTTGGATATAAGAGTAGGCAACCTTTCCAACGAGTGGAAAAATTTTACTTCCACCAATTTATGTATTCTTTGTTGGATTATTGAGAGGGGGGGTGAATCAGTAATAGCGTAATTATAATCATTTTTCTTCAAATTTTATATCAATGTAGAATTATTATCCAATAATGAGCAATAAGAAATAAACAATCACACACATACATAGTACACCAATGTTTTACGTGGAAACCCAAATCAGGAGAAAGCCACATAATGTTTTTTCTTATATGTCTTGAAGAATTACATTCATTGGAAGCACCAAATTCCTTTGTTTTCCAGCTGCAACTGAAAGGAGGCTCCAGCCCTCTAGTTTCTCAGGCTACAACCTGAGAGAAGCTCCAACTCCCCAATTCTACGGCTACAACCAGAAGGAGGCTACAACCCCCTATGTTCTCCAGCTACAAATGAAAGGTGGCTACAACCACCTGTCCTTGCTCCGTCCTACCACCATGAAGTAGAAGTAGAATGATGGAACCACTGTCACACTATCACTGTGAGATATACCGCTGTAAACCTGTACCAATAAATCTGAACCATGTATCAACTTGTACCTCAACCTGTAATCAACCTGTACCATAAACAAGTGCATCAACCATGCACCA
Organism: Picea engelmannii; assembly: GCA_009831015.1. Classification (NCBI taxonomy): domain Eukaryota; kingdom Viridiplantae; phylum Streptophyta; class Pinopsida; order Pinales; family Pinaceae; genus Picea; species Picea engelmannii. The sequence goes on from ML785278.1 coordinate 122,492, forward strand.
ACCTCAACCAAAAGACCTCATTAATTTCATCATCCAAATATGATTTGTAGATTTGTAATATACATGGTGTATATGATCACATTTCTGCAAACCTTCCTTAACTTTAACAACAAGAGACTAGGATTTTCATCAAACTTTTCTTTAGTCTCACATGCCTAGTTTTGGATTAGTCAACAACCCTAACTTAAAGTAATCATAAATTTGAACCTGTAATGTACAAAGATCTGAAACTGATACACAATTTTCTTTAGTGTGTTTTATGCAATTCCTCCAGGTTTCACTACTTGGAACCTCTCAGAAAAGGAGTTATAACAAAAATGGCATACCTTTCTGAATTCCGGCTTATTCTAGAGAGCAACCTTGTAGAGAATTACCCACATGAAATATTTGTTAAATTGATATGAAACTATTACCCAACATACTAAACACTGTACCCTAACCAACACATTTGGTCTCACTGAATTTGGATCTTTTATGAAGAAGTTATGATGTTTTTTAATCCAAAACGCTTGTTTTTGACTAGTTTCAGAACTAGCCACAAACCCTATTTTCCACGGAGTGTAACTCCCAAAATACAATGAACCACAATCTGAATTTTTTACCACAGATACTTGGGTGTGTTTTATCAATGGAATATCAATTTCATGGTCTGAATAATTATAAAAAAAAAATTATAGCGAAAATGGTGAGATGACCTGTAAATAACATACCTTAAAAAGCACCATCAAAATAATTTATCCTTACTTGCATTTCGGCCTTCTTTTCTTCACCTTCCCTCAGAAATTGGGCTTATATATCCTTGGTTACCTCAGACACCTAAAGATATTCAATATTCTCAAGTGTGATTAAAATGAGAGAGCCTTGCCTCTTATTTATACTCTCCAAGTAGCTTCCTTAAAAACATCTTCTAGGTCACTTGGACCACTTTCCTTATTTTAGGGTTAACCCACTTTTAATTTATCCATTAAATTTATTATTGAAATTATTCGTTTTGTATTCACTTTGAATTATAATACACTCATCACTTCACTTTATTATTTACCTTTTAAAATCTCTTAAACCACTTTGACTACAATGACCTTTTGGGGCTTCTAGATGACATGTGAGGGTCCTCCAACTTCGTAAGGCCATAACTCTCAAACCGTGAGGAGTTATGTGAAATTCCACATACCACCAGAAATGGAATGACATGTAATATCCATCTAGAATAGTATTACCTTCAAATATATCAAAAATTATACTATTATCCATCAAACAAACTTGGGTCCATTACCCAAACCTGGGTTCTCCAACTTCACATGGTCATAACTCTCTAACTGTGAGGAGTTATGTGACGTCCTACATACCAACGGAAATGAAATGACAAGCACTATCCATATAGTATAGTTTCCCTGACAAATTCATTGTCTTTCATCTCATTATTCCACAATTAAGCATGGGTTCGCTTACTCTGCAAAGCGTCTTCCCGTGAGGGCTTTCACCATAAGGGGACCACTTTGGATTTCATCCATATTTACTTATTATCAACCATGAAAAAACAATAATGATTCATATTTACATCAAACAATATTGGGTCCATTACCCAAACCTTTGTGCTACGGGGATTTCTTCAAGGGTTGACATCAATGACAACCAACCTTAATCAACAATCTCCCCCTTTGGCATTGATGGCAACACTCTGATGCAATACTAAAATCATATCACTCATGCTCCCCCTGGAACCATGCCTCTGTCCTCTGCGTCTGATAAATCTGCCTTTGTCCTCTACATCTGATAAATCTGCCTCTGTCCTCTGCATCTGATAAATCTCTCCCCCTTTGTCATCAATGACAAAGGTATCTTTCCATCCGGGGCTGCTCCCCCTGACTGAACTGTCCTCTTATGGTGCTTCCTCATGTACATCTAAGACATATAATATAAGCATTCAAAAAGCGTTCATTTTGGAGTAGAAATAACTCCAAGTCTTTGGCGAAGATATTCAAAGGATTCTCGTGGAAGTGGTTTTGTAAATATGTCTGCCACTTGTTTTTTTGTGCCCACATACTCAACTCTAATGTTCTTTTCTGCAACATGTTCTCGTAGAAAGTGATACTTGATTGGAATGTGCTTCGTCTTGGAGTGCATCACTGGGTTTTTTGAGATACTGATGGCACTTGTATTATCACAATATATTGGAATGGGCTCATCATACTCAACCTGTATATCTG
>ML785278.1:129883-154368 GCA_009831015.1 Picea engelmannii
AACTTTAACAACAAGAGACTAGCATTTTCATCAAACTTTTCTTTAGTCTCACATGCCTAGTTTTGGATTAGTCAACAACCCTAACTTGAAGTAATCATAACTTTGAACATGTAATGTATAAAGATCTGAAACTGATATACAATATTCTTAAGTGTGTTTTATGAAATTCCTCCAGGTGTCACTACTTGGAACCTCTCAGAAAAGGAGTTATAGCAAAATTGACATACCTTGTTGAATTCTGGCTTATTCTAGAGAGCAACCTTGTACAGCGTGCTCCGCATGAAATATTCATTGAATTGATCTGAAACTGTTACAAAACATACTACATACTATACCATAACCAACACATTTTATCTCACTGAATTTTGATCTGTTATGAATAAGTTATGACGTTTTTACCTGAAACACCTGTTTTTGACTAGTTTCAGGACTAGCCACAAACCCTATTTTCCACAGAGTGTAATTCCCAAAATACAACAACCCAAAAGCTAAATTTTTTACCACAGACAATTGGGTATATTTTCTCAATGGAATAGTAATTTCACAGTCTGAATCATTATAGAAAATAAAATATAGCGAAAATGGTGAGATGACCTGTAAATAACATACCTTAGAAAGCACCATCAAAAGAATTTATCCTTCCTTGCATTTCGTCATTCTTTTCTTCACCTTCCCTTAGAAATACGGCTTAGATATCCTTGGTTACCTTAGAAACCTATAGATATTCAATATTCTCAAGTTTTATTGAAATGAGAGAGCCTTGCTTCTTATTTATACTCTCCAAGTAGCTTCCTTAAAAACATCTTCTAGGTCACTTGGCCCACTTTCCTTATTTTAGGGTTAACCCACTTCTAATTTCTTCATTAAATTTATTATTGAAATAATTTGTTTTGTATTCACTTTGAATTATAATACACTTATCACTTCACTTTATTATTTACCTTTTAAAATCTCTTAAACCACTTTGACTACTTTGACCTTTTAGGGCTTCTAGATGACATGTGAGGGTCCTCCAACTTCGTAAGGCCATAACTCTCAAACCATGAGGAGTTATGTGACATTCCACATACCACCAGAAATGGAATGACATGTAATATCCATCTAGAATAGTATTACCTTCAAATATAGCAAAAATAATATCGTTATCCATCAAACAAAATTGGGTCCATTACCCAAACCCGGGTTCTCCAACTTCACATGGTCATAACTCTCTAACTGTGAGGAGTTATGTGACGTTCTACATACCACCAGAAATGGCATGACAAGCACTATCCATCTAAGATAGTTTCCCTGACAAATTCACTGTCCTTCATCTCATTATTCCATAATTAAGCATGGGTTCGCTTACTCCGCAAAGCGTCTTCCCGTGAGGGATTTCACCATAAGGGGACCACTTTGGAGTTCATCCATATTTACTTCTTATCAACCATGAAAAAAAAATAATGAGTCATATTTACATCAAACAATCTTGGGTCCATTACCCAAACCTTTGTGCTACAGGGCTTTCTTCAAGGGTTGACATCAATGCCAACCAACCTTAATCAACATTCTTCAATACTAGGATCATCAAAATTACTTGTAAAAAACATCTTGCTTAAAAGAAAACCCACAACCAAAACTAGGGTTTTAAAAAGGTCACTTACTTTTCAATGTAGGTCCTTTATGCAACTAGATTTTTGAGGTGACAAATTGAAATGATTGTAATTGCCTCAATATAGCTCATAAGTATATCATATAATATGTCAAATTAAAGTAATTGAAGTTTTGTTTCACTTGTTATTGGTTTGGCTTCAATATGAGGAACCTGCCAAAATTTATATTTCTGTAATACCTAGAATAAAGTCACGGTTGTAACAAAAAAAACCTTTAGATAATTGATTTTAAATCAACAATATCTTCACTTCCCATCCTCCAATTTGGACGATTTCTGTTGAAATTAGGTGTTTTTCCAAAGGGGGTTTAGATATATAACTTATTTATTCAAGTTTTGCAAATAAATAATCATGAATTAAAGGCCCAAAAATTATCTATCAAATGGAATTGTTCTGGCTGCAATCGAGGTGCTCTATCAAAAAACATATGCTCTACAATACATGTGGTCTTCACCAAAAATCCTTGAAAAAAGTAGATTTCAAACTGTAATATCTCCTTCATTTGAACTCTTATTCAATTGATTTTTTTTAGGAGAATACATATATGCAATTATTTTATATAAATTATTCATAAAAAATATCAGAAACAAATATGAGTGTTGCAGCTTCCAATCTGCAAAACAGATTAAAAAAATGGAACAATTCTTCCCAACCCCTAGAAAGTTCTTTGATACCAAATGTAATGTAACTTAATAGATCTGAAGAAAGAAGATAGAAGATAGACTTCAACTTGAGAATAACACAATAGATTCACATAATAAGCAACACAAGAATGTAGAGAAAACCCTAAAGCACCATTAATTATTCCTTATGGAGGGAATCACACCTCAAGCCATGCTTACTACAAAATAATACTTTACATCCAACATCTCAATACAATGACACTCATGTCTATTTATACTTTCATGTGAGTATTCCTATGGGTCTATGCCAACTACCCTTTATTGTTATATTCATTTCCATTTACTACCTAGTGGGCATCTTTATTATCCACCAATTACCAAGTGGGCCGTATTCCATGATTTATGGCCATATTACATAAATGATTACCGTTGCGTACCTTCCTAGGTATCCCATATTATCCTTCATAGGTACATTATATTAGGGTGTTTGCATGCCTCAATTCCTAATTAGGGTTAGGATTTTGACTCTTTAGAATATTCTTAAAATTCCACACATGACTAGCTCCACATGTGTGAGTAATGGGAGATAACATGACATCCACTTGGGACCATAATGGCCAACATGATAGGTCAAATTGTGGGAGGCATAACTTCATCCTATGAACTATGATTGAGGTGATCTTTGCATCATTTTAAAATCTCTTGACCAGTGTTAAGAGGCTAAGAACTTTGTTTACAAATTTTTGACCCTAGAAAATGTTGTTTAATGCCTCAAATGGTATTCAGAAGTTTATGGACCCCAAATAACCAAAACATGACCTACCCATAAATTGGGCCCTACAAGTCAATAGCTCCAACTTTTCCACCGAAAAAGTACCAAAATAAATGATAAATTACACAGTTATCCATTTTTTTTAATCATACCTCCCCATTTTAGTAGGATTTTGGTGAGGAAACATTTCCTCTACCTTATCCCTTAAGTACCATTTGGCCTTGCCTAGAAGATGTCCTTTAAAACCAACCTACCAAAGTTCATTCTACCTTCTTCTAGTTTCTCTAGACTCTTTCTATAAAAATATATCCTTTGCTAACTTTGCATGAGCTTCTATCTCTAAGTCCTCTATGGTAGGTAAGACTTTCCTGTTAGTTTCCTGGTCTAACTTGGAAGGTTCATATAGTTTAGAAATTTCCACATTCACTACCGATTAAATGTACACATATGGAGGTAGACTGTGTGTGTATGTGACATCCCGCTCTTGCGCGCACTGAGCGAACTTATTCTTTGAGGACACTTGCTTGCAAGTGATCCATATTATTATACTATTGGTCGTTTTATTATGATTATGAGGCATTATGGATATGGTGATATGTTATTTTGTTGTATTAACGTAGACAGGTGATATTGACTGGGTTCTCCTAAGTGTGCATAACTTTGGACCTCGAGGATGCAGAGGCATCAATGAAACCCTTGGACTCTGGATCGAGTCAGGGAGTGGACTGTTGGGTTGATTATTTTTTATGTGACATATGTACATATGATTATATGTTATAATGATTGATTATTTTTCTAACATGATTCATTGATGATGCGGGTTGACGATAGTTTTTCGACCAGGCTCACATGTGGAGTAGAGGGGTCATGCACGACAACCAGAGACTTTGAGGGAGAGGTGTGGACAACAGCCCTGCCACAACCTACTAGCACTCCCACCGTGGCTCAAACTATAGGTTAACAATTACCTAGTTCGAGAAGACCCACGATGTCATTAGGGAAGACTACGATAGTCGCTCACAATGATTCTAAGGAGCGCGCAATAAGGCAGGGGCCTTGTTCCTTAGAGGCCCTTAGTCTCCCACAAGATCAACTAGCAGAGTATTGACTCCAAGGGTTCTTGATGTCTACCAAGTCAGTCAAGAGGCAAGTGGCACCCTTGGAGCACGCAGTGCATCCTGAAGGGCACGTCGCACAAGGAAACAAAAAGAGGTGAGTGGCACCCTTGGAGCACGTAGTGCATCCTGAAAGGCACATCGCGCAAGGAAAACAGAAAGAGGTAAGTGGCACCCTTGGAGCACCTAGTTTATCCTGAAGGTCACGTCGTGTTTTTAACTGGTAAGTGAATAAACCTAGACAACCTTAAAATGAATGATGTGACAGGTAAGATTTAAAAACAATTTTTCCCTAATAAAAATGTCGCCCAACCTAGTGAAATTAAAATCTAGGTCTAAGTAACATGTAAAAACAAGGGGGTAAGAAATTCAATTAATTTATTAAAATCAAATTATATTGGGGGATTAAAATTTTAAAAGGGAAATGATTGATTTATCTACATATGCTAATTAATTTTTAATTAAAAAGAAAAAAGGGTAAAAGGTAGTTTTTCTACACTTGCTAAATTGAGTTTTAGTTAAAAAGGGAAAAGAGGGAAACTTAAAAGAAATAAGAAACTAAAGGAAAAAGGGGAAACATAAAGAAAAAGTTGAATGTCTAACTTAGTAAGGAATCTTTCCTTGGGAACTTGCTATTTTTGAACTCAACTAGGAATTTAATAAGGCGTAAGTCATTTAAGATTTGTAAGGGAATATTGGGACACCAAGGAGCATTTTTAGGAACACTTTTAGGTGGGTGAGGGAAATAGGAATAATTAATTAATTAATAAAATTGAATTTCTGGTGCAACTAGGGGATGGGTGACGTGTACGGAGGAGGTTTTTCATAATTAATTAAATGAAAAGGGAATTAAATGGGAATTTGGGAAAGAAATCACTTAAAAACTCTATAAAAAGGATGGAGGATGATGAGTATGGATCTCATCTTTATGTGTAACATTACGCTGTTGAATTTTTTCTTGACTGAACTTATCTTGTGGGAGTTGGGATACCCAGCTCGGGTAATGAGTGGTAGCTAGACCTTGTGAGGCGAGTTGGGTGCTAGTTGTTCTCTGTTATAGTGTGTGTGGCCCCTTTTCAGCTTGGGGGGCTCAAGGGGAAGAATATTACCCCTAGCATTGGCTGAGAGGTACCAGTGAGGTCACATCGATCGACAAGCGAGAGCTGAACGGAGCGCGAACGAGACAATGACTCAAAGCTGTCACATTGGGCTACGCTACACATGTGTTTATTTTTGAATGGTAGATTAATATTGTTCGTGCGCTTTCATTACTGTACTCCTATTATGTAAATAAATGTGTTTTACTCAGCGTTTTTAATCAAAGAACGTAAAGTCGTCCTAGCCTTACGCTCGTTGCTTTTTGAATTGATTTCCTTGGCAACCCAATCCATGATTTCTATGACTGTTATGTTTTTGTTTTATTGATTATTACGAAGAATTTTGTGTTTTTCCCTTATCCCTTTAGTCATCATTCCATGCCTGAGCAATCATCCAGGAGCTAGATTGACGACCGTTGCTTCGGTGTTTAAAGACCTATAGATTCAAATGCCCCGCTTTTCTGTGCATGGATGATGAGTGCAGGATAAATTTGCACAGCTATCTATTCCTTACTTATCCCTGCGTGTCTGAGAATGAGAATCCTTGTGTTGATTGATTTGTTGTGGAATGGTTTATCTTTGCATCTTTTGTTGATTATCTCTGCGCTTTATCTATGCGATTTATGGGCATTTTAACCAATGCTTGATTGGTATAACTCATGCGATTTTATTGATAAACCCCAGCCTTGTTCGGTATCACCTCTGCATTTTTGGATGGCATTTTATTCTCTGCAATTTTAATGACGGTTCCCAACTCTTTGATTGGTAAAATCTCAATGTTATTCATATGTGAATGACAACGTTTTAATTTATATATTGACTGTGTTTTTACACTTGAATAACAATAAAGTTATGCCTTGGATAACAACAAAAAATTTATTTGAATTCCTGCGTTTTTACACTTGAATGACAGTAAAGTTATGCCTTGGATAACAACGAAACTTTTACTTTGAATGGCTTCGTTTTTACACTTGAATAACGGTAAATTTATGCCTTGAATAACAATGAAAATTTCACCTTGAATACCTGTGTTTTTACCCAACGAATTTAATCAATGTAATTTTGTATGGAGTCTTAATTTCTCTTGATAGATGTAAATTATGATTTGTAAATTCTATACACAACGAAATTGTATAGAGGTAATTGTAAATTCTATACACTGCGAACTTGTAAATTCTACACAACGAATTTGTATAGAGGTAATTGTAAATTTTATACAAAGAAAACTTGTATAGATGTGAAATGTAGAGAGTCTTAATTTGTATAGAGCATTTGATTTCACCTTTAACATGTATTTCACACTGTGAGTTTGTTGGGCAACGATCCATTCTCAGTAGAGTTCAACCCCACCTTAATATATTTATTAGATAACGATTGGTATGTTGCGTAGCTATATGGCAATGAATTTACCCTTCGATTGACTGCGTTTTGAAACCTGTGAATGACAGTAAAAATTTAGACAGTGTTTACCTTCACTGCATTTTACATATGCTATAATCACTGTGTTTTACATATGATTTTGACTAAGTTTTACTTATGATTACGGACAACGATTTATAATCATTTCCCTGCTAATTTCCTTTTATAAATATTAATCCTTTTAAAAATAGAGATTATAGACCAGTGAAATCTAATGACAATGACCTTTTAATACATGATTATAAGACAACGTTCATAGACAACGAATTATAGTCAATTTATAGCTGATAATTTACAGTCAATTTACAGTGTTAATATACAATGAATTTATATAGTACAATGACAATGAGTTTATACCATGGAATGACCATCAATTTATAGTTGTGTTGACCGTCAATTTATAGTGTTACTGTGCAACGAATTTATACAATACAATGACGACGAGTTATACTATGGAATAGGCACTTAGTATAGATTGGATATTGACAGATAGGACATTGTCTGCTCTTGAGACAAAGTGTTTTTTTTGTATAGATGTATATCAGTTTCAATTTCGTAATTGTACATTCTATCTGAAGTGTTGTCTTACATTTATATTGATTGCGCTACTCTTTATAAGCATCACTCTTTATTCTCTATCAAGATCATCTCCATGTTACTTGATGAACTCATTTGGTTCATTCCTTCGAACATATATGTTGGGTTATTCTATATGTCAATTGTGTTTGCTTTTCTTGATTTTATAAGGCTTGGTTTAGCATGTAGTATGACTGTGTTTTAGCATGTAGTAATACTAGTAAGAAAAATCTGATCATGCTTGTATCAATGATGGTATGACTATGTTTTAGCATTGGTTGTTGTGAATGAATGACATGTTTTTATGGCATATTGTTCATGATTGTTTATTGAAATCATTTTTATAGCGGTGTTTATTATTATTGTGGGACAACGTTATCATTTTTGGATATAATAGTTCATAGTTATGATAACATTTATGTTAATAGTAACATTATAGTGGTTCATGCCTTTGCACTTAGACATCATGTTTAACAAATAATGGTTTATGGTTGTTGGCAAGTCATTTAATAGTTCGCGTAATTTAAATCGAGTAATGTCATCTTGCGTCTTGTCGAATCACTGCTTGGGTGTGTGGGTATCATCTTCTTATCAGTTATTTATGTCTCCTAGTGTGTGGATTTGTCTTGAGTCTATGGTCCAGATAGGTTATGTTGTGCCAGGGTTATTGTCACGCCTATCACCTGGAGATGACATGATTCCTGATGAGGGGATCATTGCGCGCCCTATTGGATAGAGGCAAATGATAACTTGGTCGTAGTCTGTGCTTTCTGTTGTGGGTGTTTGCTCGTTGTAGTTGTTGTTGGTGCTTGAGTTGTAACGCCTTCATGCATTTGGTTTTACGTGCCATAGAGGTTTCTGGTTACTAGTCATCGAGGTCGTTGTGTCGGGATTGTGGATGTTGTCCTTTAGCTTGTAGACGTTGTCGTGTTTGTGTCGGGTGGGTAGTCGTTTCTCTCTGTCTTGGATTTTCACATGTTTCGCTCAGTTTCTCGATGTGCTAGTGTGTTGAGTCGTTGTTGTCTGTTGCCTGATCTGTGTGCGTGGTGTTCATCGTCAGGTTGTGTGGTTTAACTATTTTCATCGTTGCCTTCCTGCCTAAAAATAAAAAAATAAAATGCACTTTTTTCTTCGCTTGTAGTCGTAATGATTGGGGTTGTTACATATGGTATCGAAGCGGGGGTTAGACATGTGACTTGGGATCACGATGACTTTTTTTGATATGATATTTGATTATAATGTTTCTAATTAAGTTGACTGTTATTCATGCAGGTAATCATGGTTAGAGGATGTCGCAGAGGCAGACGACATGGTGCTAGGGGAGGAGGCGCGACGCCCCTAGTAGCATCCATGCCTGAGGGATCTAACCCCCATGGAGATGAACAGGTTGTCGGGCAGAAGAAGATAGTGGTGGGTGATGTGGTTGGGCTGATGAGGTCCTTTCAGTGGATGTCTGAGGCACTGATCAACCATTTGGACAGAGATGAGGCCAGGGCATCGGCAACCCCTAAGGGTCCATTGTGTGTTCCGGTCGGTACTGGTAGCATTCACTGCAAACTCGAGAAGGTAAAATTTCTCGAGTTCTTTGGTTCCTCGGAAGGTGCAACCGCCGAGGCATGGTTAGAGAATATGGCGATGTGCTTTGCACTTTGTGACTATACCTCCAACATGAAGGTTTGCATGGAGGTCTTTCAACTGAAGGGGAGCGCTCTTCTATGGTGGAAGACGCTCCTGCCACAATTGAACATGGTCGTCGAAGACGTGTCATGGAAATTGTTCGAGGAACGGTTCCGAGAGAGGTACCTATCAAAGGAATTAATTGAGCATCAACTCAACGAGTTCAACGCCTTGCGACAAGGTGGTCGTACAGTGCCCGAGTACGAGGCACGCTTTATGGAGTTGCTTCGGTATGCTCCGCACCTTAATACCGATAAACTTAAGGTCAACAGGTTCTTGTTTGGCCTTAATGTCAACATTCGTGCAAATCTTAGGATTATGATGTCATGAACGTTGCATGATGTCGTTTAGAAGGCCCTCATAACGAAGGAGGATCTTATCAGTGGGGGTCGGAGAAGGATTCCAGCGAGACCAACAAGGCAGGTGTCATCTGGTGCGTAGCAGCATTAGACACCATCTAGACATATGCCAGGATATCATGGCTTCTAGAGAGGATCCACTTTCATTACACCTTAGCGACCAACGCCATAGAAACAGACTCTTTACCAAAGACCACAACATCAGCAACAACATCGACTGCAACAACAACAAGTTAGGCCTGTTCAGTAGAATAGACCAGGATTCGAGGCCGGTGGGCTGTCAACTTCCACTTTGGGTACCATGACTACTAGACCGAAGAAAGGGTGTTGGACATGTGGGGAGCCACACTACCAGCGCGACTGCCCCGTGGGGAGGACTAGACCATCTAGATCAGACAGACCCACTACCGTGGGAGATTTGGGCAAGGCCCATCAAATTCATGTAGTGGTGAATAACCACTAGGAAGAGCACCATTTGAATGTGCTCAAGACATTAAGTACCATCGCTAACCATACCCTTAGTATTTTGATAGATCTCGGTGCTACCGAGAGTTTCATTTCAGGTGCAATGCTAAAAAGGATTAAGGTAAAGGAAGTCAAACATGATGATTTTATCTTTGTAGAAATGGCTTCTAGAGTCAAATGGAAGCTTGGAGGGAAGGTTACGGGCTGTACCCTTAACCTGGGAGAGTTTGTCTCTAGGGCCAACCTGTACGTCACGATCTTAGGATCTTATGACGTCGTGATCGGTATGGACTGGTTGGAATCACATGAGGTGATACTCAAGTGTAAGACGAAACAATTGCGCTTGGTCGATGATGAGGGACAAAGATGCGTGATTGTAGGTTGGAACCAGGGAGTTTCCCTGAGGTTCATCTCTTCCTTGAAGCTACAGAAGCGCATGCACAAGGGATGTAAGCTTTATGATATCCTTACGTTAAACGAGAAGGGAGTAGCGGAAGGTCTAGAACACCTTCCGGTGGTGAGAGAGTTTGTGAACGTCTTCCCGGAGGAGTTACCTGGGATGTCGTCAGAGAGGGAATTGGAATTTACCATAGACCTAAAACTGGGGACTGAACCAATAGCGAGAACGCCTTATCGGATGTCGACCCTAGATTTACAGGAGTTGAGAATGCAACTGAAGGATTTGTTGGACCTAAGACTTATACGTTCAAGTGTGTCACCGTGGGGTGCGCCTGTTATTTTCATACAAAATAAGGATGGGTCGTGGAGACTCTACATTGACTACTGTCAATTGAACAAGGCAACGATCAAGAATCATTATCTGTTGCAAAGGATTGATGATCTGTTTGATCAGATGAAGGGTGTGATGATGTTTTCAAATATCGATCTGAGAAGGGTATCACCAGTTATGGATCAAGGAGGATGACATCCCTAAGACCGCCTTTAAGATGAGGTTTGGACATTACGAGTTTACTGTTTTACCGTTTGGACTAATGAACACCCCAGGAGTATTTATGAGTTTGATGAAAAGGGTGTTCCACGAGTACTTGGACAAGTTCATCCAAGTATTCATTGACGATGTTTTGATTTACTCTCGGATGATGGAGGAGCATGATGAGCACTTGCACTTGGTACTATAGTGTCTGCGAGAGAACAAATTGTATGGGAAATTGTCTAAATGCTCATTTTATCAATCGAAGATTCACTACTTAGGGCATGTCATCTCCGACGAAGGTATCGTCATGAATCAAAAAAAGGTCAAGGCTATGATGGAATGGCCTGTGTCGACGAATGTCCTAGAAGTGTGTAGCTTCATGGTTTTAGTAGGATACTACCGACGGTTCGTCGAGAGATTTTTGAAGATAGAAAATACGATCACAGAATTGCAGAGGAAGAGAAAGAAGTTTAATTGGACCAAGAAATGCGTAGAATCATTTTGGAGGCTCAAGGAGATGTTGACAACAACATCGAAACTAAAGGTCCTTGACATGGACGCAGACTTCTTGGTATGCACCGACGCATCCACGAAAGGCTTAGGAAAATTCTTGATGCAATATGGTCGAGTGATTGCTTACATATTGAGGAAGTTGAGAAGGCATGAGGAGAACTATGCGACGCATTATTTGGAGTTGTTAGCCATTGTATATGCCTTGAAAGTTTGGAGACAATACCTTAATGGATGGAAATTTGAACTAAAAACGGACCACTGTGGACTACAACACATCTTTACGCAAAGCAACCTGAACGCGTGGCAACGGGGTTGGTCGGAATTGCTTAGTGAGTACGATTTCAAGATTACTTACATAAAGGGAATAGTGAATAGAGTGGTTGATGCTTTAAGTTGGAGACCACACATATTTTCGGTGATGCCTCTTCAGACAATTCTACGTGAAAATTTTCTAACTTTACAGCGCAACGATGACTGGTACAAAGAGGTCAAGGATTTTATCGAACAAAACACCATGATGGTACCAAGATTTGCAGGATTTACGTTGGATGACGACAGATTATTGAGATTTAAAAATCAAATTTATGTACCACCAAATGACGAGTTGAGGAGTTTGATCCTAAACGAGGCTCACAGAGCAGTATACATTGCTCATCCTGGAGTCACAAATATGAGGGTAGACCTTAAACCCTTATTCTTATGGAAAGGAATGAAGGCAGACATAGTCAACTATGTGGCCAGATGTCTAGAATGTCAGCAGGTGAAGGCTGAACATAAACATCCAATAGGATTACTTCAACCACACTTTATTCCAGAATCGAAATATGGGAGGTTATTTTGATGGATTTCATTGTTGGATTGCCACTAACGGCAAGGAAACACAACTCGATTTTTGTGGTAGTCTACACTCTGACGAAGAGTGCTCATTTTATTCCTGTGCATATGGTGTATCAGACACCTAACATAGCTAGAGTTTTCATCAGTGAGATTGTGAGGCTGCATGGAGTGCCTAAGAGAATTATATCCGATCGAGAATCAATGTTTACCGGACGATTTTAGACTAGTTTCCAAGAGGCATTGGGAACCGAACTTAACTTTAGTATTGCGTATCACCTGGAGAAAGATGGGAAGACCGAACGAACAAACCAAATCTTGGAGGACATGTTGCGTATGTACGTGATGGACCAACAAAAGCGTTGGGAACAATTCTTTCCACTGGTAGAATTTGCATATAACAACAATTACCAAAGCACCATTAAGATGGTGCCTTTCGAGTTTCTTTACGAGAAACCATGTCGGACGCCTTTGAGTTGGGATCAAGTTGAGGATAGGGTCCTGGTGGGACCAGAAGCGATCCAAGAAATGGAATATCAAATTCAAACAATAATACAAAGGATCAAAGAAGCGCAGGATTGACAAAAGAGTTATGTCGATGTGCACCATGTCGATCGTTGTTACGAAGTTGGTGATCGAGTCTTCTTGCGGGTGAAACCGCATAAGAGTTTGATCAAGTTTGGAAAGGGTGATAAAGTCTCTCCTAGGTTCATGGAACCTTTTGAGATTGTGGAAAGGAAGGGGCCTATGGCTTATCGACTAGCCTTTCTTGATTCTTTGAGGTGTATGCACGATGTTTTTCGCGTATATGTTTTGAGACATTATATTAGTGATCCTACACATGTTATTGACATGATTTCCTTGCAGGTATCTGATGAGGGTGCGCTCACAACTGAGTCGATCCACATACCGGATCATCGGATTCGACAACTACGACGTCGAACAGTAGATCAGGTCAAGGTCTAGTGGGACAACTATAGTCCACACTCGGCGACCTAGGAGGACGCATATGATATGCGCCAACAGTTTCCATTTTTGTTTGATAGATAGACTTATGATATTGTGATACACATTATTTCGGCACGTATATACTTTGAAACTTCGGGACAAAGTTTAGACCAAGAGGGGGTGTATGTGACATCTCGCTCTTGCGCGCACTAAGCGAACTTATTCTTTGAGGACACTTGCTTGCAGGTGATCCAGATTGTTATACTATTGGTTGTCTGATTATGATTATGAGGCATTATGGATATGGTGATATGTTATTTTTTTGTATTGACGTAGACAGGTGCTATTGATTGGGTTCTCCTGAGTGTTCAGGACTTTGGACCTCAAGGATGAAGAGGTATCGATGAAACCCTTGTACTCCGGATCAAGCCAGGGAGTGGATTGTTGGGTTGATTATTGTTGATGTGACATATGTACATATGTACATATGATTATATATTATGATGATTGATTATTTTGCTGACATGATTCGTTGATGATGCAGGCTGATGATAGCTTTCCGACCAGACTCACATGTGAAGTAGAGGGGTCACACACGACAACCAAAGACTTTGAGGGAGAGGTGTGGACAACAACCTTGCCACAACCTACTAGCACTCTCATCGTGGCTCGAACTGTAGGTTAATGATTACCTAGTTCGAGAATACCCATGATGTCGTGAGGGAAGATTGCGACAGTCACTCACGATGATTCTAAAGGGCACGCAATAAGGCATGGGCCTTATTCCTTAGAGGCCCTTAGTCTCCCACAAGATCACCTAGCGGAGTATTGACTCTAGGGGTTTTTGATGTCTACCAAGTCAGTCAAGAGGCGAGTGGCACCCTTGGAGCACGTAGTGTGTCGTGAAGGTCATGTCGCGCAAGGAAAAAAGAAAGAGGCGAGTGGCACCCTTGGAGAACCTAGTGCATCCTGAAGGGAACGCCATGTTTTTAACTGGTAAGTGAATAAACCTAGACGACCTTAAAATGAATGATGTGACAAGTAAGATTTAAAAGCAATTTTTCCCTAATAAAAATGTCGTCCAACCAAGTGAAATTAAAATCTAGGTCTGAGTAACACATGTGGTAAAAAATAATAATCATAATTAAACATGTAACAAGAAGGGGGTAAGAACTTCAATTAATTTATTAAAATCAAATTATATTGGGGGATTAAAATTTTAAAAGAGAAATGATTGATTTATCTACATATGCTGATTAAATTTTTAATTAAAAAGAAAAAGGGGTAAAAGGTTGTTTTTCTACACTTGCTAAATTGAGTTTTAGTTAAAAAGGGAAAAGAGGGAAACTTAAAAGAAATAGGAAACTAAAGGAAAAAGGGGAAACAAAAAGAAAAGGGGGAACATAAATAAAAAACTGAATGTCTAACATAGTAAGGAATCTTGCCTTGGGAACTTGTTATTTTTTAACTCAACTAGAAATTTAGTAAGGCGTAAGTCATTTAAGATTTGTAAGGGAATATTGGGACACCAAGGAGCGTTTTTAGGAATGCTTTTAGGTGGGTGAAGGAAATAGGAATAATTAATTAATTAATAAAATTGAATTTCTGGTGCAACTAGGGGATGGGTGACATGTGTATGGAGGAGGTTTTTCCTAATTAATTAAATGAAAACGGAATTAAATGGGAATTTTGGAAATAAATCACTTAAAAACTCTATAAAAAGGATGGAGGAGGAGGAGGAGTATGGATCTCATATTTATGTGTAACATTACGTTGTTGAATTTTTTCTTAACTGAACTTATCTTGTGGGATTTGGGATACCCAACTTGGGTAACGAGTGGTAACTCGACCTTACGAGGCGAGTTGGTGCTAGTTGTTCTATGATATAGTGTGTGTGGCCCCTTTGCGGCTTGGGGGGCTCAGGGGGAAGAAGAGTACCCCTAACATTGGTTGGGAGGTACCGGTGAGGTCACATCGGTTGACAAGCAAGAGCTAGACGGAGCGCGTGCATGAAAATGACTTGGAGTTGTCGCATTGGGCTACGGTATGCATGCACTTATTTTTGAATGGTAGATTAATATTTTTCATGCACTTTCATTACTGTACTTCTATTGTGTAAAGAAATGTGTTTTACTCAACGTTTTTAATCAAAGAACTTAAAGTCGTCCTAGCCTTGCGCTTGCTGCATTTTGAATTGATTTCCTTGGCAACCCAATCCCTGATTGCTATGACTGTTTTTTTTATTATTATTATTGATTATTACGGAGAATTTTGTGTTTTTCCATTATCCCTTCAGTCTGTGCCTAAGCAGTCGGCCAAGAGCCAAATCGACGACATCACTTCAATGTTTAAAGACCTATAGATTCAAATGCCCTGCTTTTATGTGCATGGATGATGAGTGCAAGATAAATTTGCACAACTATATATCCCTTACTTATCCCTACGTGTATGAGAATGAGCATCCTGGTGTTGATTGATTCATTGAGGAATGGTTTATATTTGTGTCTTTTGTTGGATTATCTCTGTGCTTTATCTCTGCGATTTTTAGGCATTTTAACCAGTGCTTGATTGGTATAACTCTTGCAATTTTATTGATAAACACTAGCCTTGTCCAGTATCACCTCTGCGTTTTTGGATGGCATTTTATTCTTTGCGATTTAAATGACAGTTCTCAGCTCTTTGATTGGTAAAATATCAGCGTTATTCATATGTGAATGAAAACGTTTTAATTTGTATATTGACTGTGTTTTTACACTTGAATGACTGTAACATTATGCCTTGGATAACAACGAAAATTTTACTTTGAATGCCTGCATTTTTACACTTGAATGACAGTAAAGTTATGCCTTGGATAACAACGAAACTTTTACTTTGAATTCTTGTGTTTTTACACTTGAATAGCGGTAAATTTATGCCTTGAATAACAACGGAAATTTCACCTTGAATACCTGCGTTTTTACCCAGTGAATTTAATCGATGTAATTTTGTATGGAGTCTTAATTTCTCTTGATATATATAAATAGTATAGATGTAAATTGTAATTTGTAAATTGTATACACAACGAATGGTAAATCGATACACAATGAAATTGTATAGAGGTAATTGTAAATTCTATACACTACGAACTTTTAAATTCTACACAGCGAATTTGTATAGAGGTAATTGTAAATTTTATACACAAGAAACGTGTATAGATGTGAAATGTAAAGAGTCTTAATTTGTATAGAGAATTTGATTTCACCTTTAACATGTATTTCACACCGTGAGTCTATTGGGCAGTGATCCATTCTCCGTAGAGTTCAACCCCACCTTAACATATTTATTAGACATCGATTGGTATGCTGCATAGCTATATGACAACGAATTTACCCTTCGATTGATTGCGTTTTGAAACCTGTGAATGACAGTAAAAATTTAGACAATGTTTCTAATACCCAAACATCGTTTACCTTCATTGCATTTTACATATGCTATAATCATTGTGTTTTACATATGATTTTGACTGAGTTTTACTTATGATTATGGACAATGATTTATAATCAATTCCCTGCTAATTTCCTTTTATAAATATTAATCCTTTTAAAGACAACGATTATAGAAAAACAAAATATAATGACAATGACCTTTTAACACATGATTATAGGACAACGTTCATAGACATCGAATTATAGTAAATTTATAGATGATAATTTATAGTCAATTTATAGTGTTAATATACAACGAATTTATACAATACAATGACAATGAGTTTATACCATGGAATGACCGTCAATTTATAGTGTTACTGTGCAACGAATTTATACAATACAATGACGATGAGTTATACTATGGAATAGGTGCTTAGTATAGATTGGATATTGACAAATAGGACATTTTCTGCTCTCGAGACAAGTTTTTTTTTTTTTTTTTGTATAGATGTATATCAGTTTCAATTTTGTAATTGTACATTATATTTGAAGTGTTGTCTTACATTTATATTGATTACACTACTCTTTATAAGCATCACTCTTTATTCTCTATCAAGATCATCTCCATATGACTTGATGAACTCATTTGGTTCATTCCTTCAAATATATATGTTGGGTTATTCTATATGGAAACAATGTTTGTTTTTCTTGATTTTATAAGGCTTGGTTTAGCATGTAGCATGATTGTGTTTTAGCATGTAGTAATACGAGTAAGAACAGTCCGATCCTGCTTGTATCAATGATGGTATGACTGTGTTTTAGCATTGGTTGTTGTGAATGAATGACAACATGTTTTTATGGCATCTTGTTCATGATTGTTTATTGAAAGCGTTTTTATGGTGGTGTTTATTATTATTATGGGACAACGATATCATTGTTGGATATAATAGTTCACAGTTATGATAACATTTATGTTAATAGTAACATTATAGTGGTTCACACCTTTGCACTTAGACATCATGCCTAACAAATAATAGTTTATTGTTTTTGGCGAGTCGTTTAATAGTTCGTGCAATTTAAATCGAGTAATGTCATCTTGCGTACTGTCGACTCATTGCTTGGGTATGTGGGTATCGTGTTCTTGTCAGTTATTTCGGTCTCCTAGTGCGTGGATTTGTCTTGAGTCTATGGTCTAGATAGGTTATGTTGCACCAGGGTTATTTTCACGCCTATCACTTAGCGATGACATGATTCCTGATGAGGGGATCATTGTGTGCCCTATTGGATAGAGGTGAATGATAACTTGGCCAAAGCTTGTGCTTTCCGTTGTGGGAATTTGCTCGTTGTAGTTGGTGTTGTTGCTTGGGTTGTAACTCCTTCATGCATTTGGTTTTGCATGCCATAGAGGTTTCTATTTACTGGTCATTGAGGCCGCTGTGTCGGGATTATGGATCTTGTCCTTTAGCATGTAGGCGTTGTCGTGTTTTTTTCGGGCGGGTAGTTGTTTTTATCTGTCGTTTAATTTCACATGTTTTGCCCAGTTGCTCGATGTGCTAGTGTGTTGAGTCATTGTTGTTTGTTGCCTTATTTGCATGTGTGTTGTTCATCGTCAGGTTGTGTGGTTTAACTATTGTCATCATTTCCTTCCTAAAAAAAAAAGAAAAAAAAATTGCACTTTTTGCTTCGCTTGTACTCGTAACGATTGGGGTCATTACAGTGTAGGAATTATCACCTATAGGCTTATCCAACACTTTGAAAGAACCATACCACAAATCCTTAATATTATTATCAGGACCATATATCACTTCTTTGTTTAGATGTACCCAAACTATCTCCTACCTTGAATGTTTTCTCAATTTTGTGTTATTCATGTCATGTCGTGTACTTTTCCTATGACTTCTTCAATGTCTCCTATACTTGCAAATGGATCTTCCTGATCTTATCAATGAATATTTTATCCTTTAATGCTTCTCCAATGGTGTGTTCACTTCATCCTCCTTGTTCTCCATATGCAACATCTAAGGGTCAAGGTGGAAAATATCCATAGAAAGTTTCAAAAGGGAACTTACTAGTGAAAGTGTGGATTTCTTTATTATAAGAGTGTTGAATATAAATCAAATTTTCATCCTAGGTCCTTAGATGGTTTTGATTGTAACCCATCAACATATGAACCAATGTCCTCTTCACTAATTCTATTGGCCCATATATTTGTGGATTGGGATAGATGTAGATTATTCAACTTGGTGTCCATCTCCTTCCAAAGTGTAGTCCAAAGTACACCGAGAAATATGGTATCTCTATCTCAGATGATGCTCCTTGGTATTTTAAAGTGCACCCAAACCTTTTCAAAGAACATGTTTATTGTGTCTTGACCCTTAATGGTGTTTTTACAAGGCATTATAATGCACATCTTACTAAACCTATCCACTTCCATAAATAGGTAGTCATGTCCCCTCCTAGTTCTAGGAACCACCCGTGAAATCCATGGAGATGCCCTCCCATAGTCTAGTAGGTACAAGGGATGGTATAGACCTTGCTTCCTATTACTGTGTTTGATGGTACAACAAAGTATGCATCCTTCAATAAACCAAGCTACATCTTATTACATTATAGGCCAATACACATACCTCTATAAGTTGGAAATTGTCTTCCCAACTCTTAAATGCTCTGCAACTTTAGAGGTGTGAGCCTCTCTAGTAAGATGAAATATTCACTTTTAGGAACATCGAGCTTGTTGAACTTTTAGATAAACCCATCTTGAAGATGATAATCAACCTTGTTGTCACCTTATTATATGCAAAATTGGCTTTGTATCTGTTAAAAAATATCCTTGAAGTCCTCATCTTCAATGTATTCCTATTTCTCTTCATCATGGGTGAAATGCTCCATGTGCATAAGAGTACCCAAAATTTTGATCTTGGATGTGGATGGCATTGAGAGCATGTCATCCAACTTATTAGTGTTTTGCTTCTTATATTTGATTATACGATGAAATTGCTATAAAAATCTCATCCACTTGTAGTGTCTAGTTTATTGAAGCTTACTCTAGACCTACAAATGCTACAATGGATGGTGATCACTATGGATGATGGTCTCCTTACCCTTCGGTTAATGCTTCCATTTTTTAACAACTTGAACTAGAGCATAGAGTTCCTTGTCACATGTAGATTAGTTCAATAGTTTTCCATGGAACATTTTAAAATGATAGCACATTGGCTTACCTCCTTCCATCAATACCACTCCCATAGCATATAGAATTGAATTTGTTTCCACTTTGAAGGGAATATACAAATTGGCCAATGAAAGAAATGGTGTTTGACTAATATTTCCTTTCAGAACTTCAAAATCCTTTTGTTGATTCTTTCGTCATAGGAAACTCTTATCACTCGTTGCTATGGCATGGAGTGGTGTAGCCATAGCTAAAATGATTCTATAAAATTACAAAGGTGCTATGTTCCCCCCAAAAAACTCCTAACTTAAATGACATTAGTAGGATTTTTCCACTTGATGACAACTTCCATGTTCACAAGATCAATATTGAGTTCCTCTCCACCAATCACATACCCAAAATACACAACGTATTTGTGGAAAAATTCACATGTATTAAGGCTTTACAATAATCGATTATTTTTCAAGGTCTCTAACACTTGCATGAGATGTGAGATATGCTCTTCCTGAGTATATATTTAAACCAACAAATCATCTAAGTAGATTGTTATAAATGAATATAGAAAGGGATGCAATACATCATTCATCAGACACATAAATGTAGTTGGTACATTATATAATCCAAAATTCATTACCAACCATTCATATATACCTTACCTCATCTTGAAGGTAGTCTTCTAGGTGTCTTCTTATTTAGTCATACTCTATGGTATCTTGATTTGAGATCCAACTTGGTGAATTACTTGGCATGTTATAACCGATCTTGCAAGTCATCAATCATGGGTATAAGGTATTGATTGTTGAGGGAAATCTTATTTATATCTCTATAATTGATATGCATTCTCCAATTCCCATCCATCCTGGCCAATATGATGAGAGGTGACCCATAAAGTGAGGTTCTTGGTCAAATTACTCCCTACTCCAAAAATTGTTTCTATTGTTTCTTCATTTCATCCACTTCTAGTATGGACCGTTTATATACTCCTTCATTTGGCAATGGGAAGTTAGAAAATAGTTGTATCTCATGCTCCACTTCCCTCTTAGGTGGTAACCCTTTAGGATTTTGGAACATTTCTCTATATGCTTGAAAGAGCTCTTCCAACTAGTGTTTATGCTCTTTAGTACATCCCTCTAGAGATGTCTTTACCTTTAATTATATCCTTGTTGATTTTGTCTTAAGAAAATCAGTCCAAATGTCCTACTTGAAAGAATCAATTTCTTATCTCACTACTAAATTTGGGTGCAAATTTTGACATTTTTTTTACAATGATGGCATAAATAGTTTGTGTTGTCAGATCGTTTTTTCAAAATTATTGAAAAATATTATGGTTTCTTAGGTATCATTGATAGGATGTTATAATTTCAATGACCATACCCATAAAATTGGACATTACAATCCATTGACATGGTCAATAAAAAATATATATTTGTTAAAGTTTTTTATGGATCGTCGCTAGGTAATCAGATTTCTAATGACAATACCCACAAAAAATTATATGAACATTACAATATGTTGACATGGTCAATAAAATTTATGTAGTTAAAGTTGACATAGTCAACTTTCATTGGAAGTTTGACATCCATAAATTATATTTAAGCTTGAAGATATAAGGTGACAATTATGTTTCAGCAATTGTAACAACGTTTTGAAAATTTACTTTTGATATCAATTTTTCCTCTACAAATTAAGTTTGCATTCTCTACATATTTTACATTCCCTTTAGGTTAACAATTTGAAAAAAAAAAAATCTTTGAACATATATTTAGATTTTTCTAATATTGGTTCAATGGATGTTGTTGTTAATATAGTTAACAATGCCACTTATATCAAAAGAGGAAAGTTAGAGGGTCGTTAATAGATTAAGGGATCAACTTGATGATAGTAAATGTTGGTGTCCTTGCAAAAAGTGCAAGAGATTATAGTCGAGAAGAATTTTAAAGTCTTGAACTAAAAAAAAATGGGATCATGGGCACTTTGAAGGGGGCACGTATTTCCTCTGTTGATAAGTTATTCGTTACATGTTTAATTTATTATCTTTTCAAAGATTTTTATTGTTTTAATATTTGATATGTATACTAAAAATATTTGGTTGTTTTTAATTACAAAGATTAATCCTCCTAGGATTGAATCAAAGGATGAGAATGTGCCAAATTATAGTAGAAATATTGGTGAAGCAGATAGAGATCATGGAGTGGATCATGGAGATCATGAAGTTAATCTTATGGCTGAAGAAAATTATGATACTGATATAATTGAGAATGATGGGATAAATAGATTGATCTATGAGACCTTTGTTTCGATAGATTATAACTTTTATGATCATGTTTATTATGTACCTCTAATTGATAAGGCATGAAAACCCTTATATGAAGACTCAAGGACAAATATTCTCTCTACTATTTTATTGTTGGTGAAATTGAAAGTATTGAACAAATCGTCAAACAACTATCGCACATAGATCCTAAGGTATGCAATATAATTCTTCATACATGAATACCATTTTTTTCTTTATATTTTTAGTGTTAATTGTAGAAAGGATGCAATATTGATGAATATTCATTATAGTAATTTTTATTTGAATGTTGTAGATTGTTAGCCGGTATTCTCCTACCACTATCAAATAATTTACTTCACACATGCCAAGAATTGCCTTTTGTTATGGAAGATTTAGGAATGCACTACTACATTTGGGTGTGAATTTCAATATTTGTTTCGATAATGATAGTGGAAATGGTTTGTGTTGTCGGATTTTTTTTGAAATTATTGAAAAACATATAATATTTTTTGTTGTTTCCCCTGATGTATGTTGAAATCGTGTTTAAAGTAAGGGATATTCACTCCCACATCTCAATTTCAACGATAGCATCGATAAAATTACTTGAACGTTACACTTATTTGACATGGTCAATAAAAATTATAGTTGTTAAAGTTGACATAGTCAACATTCATCACAATTTCGACGTCCATATAAAAATTATTTAAGCCCAAATATATACGGTGAAAATTATGTGATGATCTAGACATCTACAATATATTTTTTGTAGCTTCAACAACAATAACATCTTGAAAATCTACTTTCAATATCGATTTTTTCCATTACAAAATAATTAATTTCCATTCTCTACAGATTTGAAATTCTTTGTAGGTAAACAATTTTAAAACACAATTTTAATTATTTGATTATGTATTTATATCATTCTAATATTTCTTCAGTGGATGGTGTAAATATAGTTTAAAATGCCAATTATATCAAAATAGGAAAGTGTTAGCGATATTTCTTGTCTTGGGGTTAGGCGTACCCAGGTCTGCAGTTTGCACGGGAAGCACCTGAGCGTAACACGAGAGAATCCCGTTTTTTTGGCATCAAGTCAAGCGAGCGGGCGAAGTTTTTCCATCGGTGGCTGAGATCCATCCATAGAAGCGGATCGACGACCATCGGGTTTTCGGGGCTGACCAGTTGCCCGGGGTTTAGCAAGGGGAAGCACCATGGGTCAAAGCGAATCTAGACCGTCCGATCTCATTGGGACAGGTGGCAAGCTTGTCGGCATATCACAGATCGGGGTTTCGAGGAGCAGGCACCCCTCGTTTCATGCATTTCGAAACCCCGAACCCTGAATTTACGATAGCGCCCAGGATCAGGCCCATGGTTCTGGCGCTTGGTCGTAAGAGAACATGCCTGGAGGAGGGGCGCTTATGTTTGTCATTTGGCCACTCGAGCCCCGAAGCGTTGAGATAAATCTTAGAAGGAAGGCATTGTGATGCTCCAGATGCCAATTCGACATGAGATAAAGCCCAGTACCTGCTGGAGATTAATGAAGAAAAGAGAGGGTGGTTCAAACCTCACCTCGCTCATTTATTGCAGAGTATGGAGGTCCCTGCCGAAAGTCTGCCCAGGAGGGTCCCCTGTACCATTTCTCCTCAGGGAAGCCACACCTAGTCTTCAACTCGCCAAAAGAACCTGCACATGCCAAGTCAACATTCAAAGGGTTTAGCTACCTCTGGTGCGGGCCATGCCGAATTAAGGTAGCGTATGACAGAGTAATGCAGGCCAGATTTGATTGAGGCGACGCCATCCATTGAAAGTTTTGAGATGCCTCTGCTGGGTGAAAGGAAGGGAAGAGTATATATAGGCATTTTTTCCATTTTGTAATGATTGATGGTAGAGCAGAGCTCCCGATTGTAAAGTTTTAGCACAGACTCTAGTTCTCTGGTTATGTAGTTGCATATGAGATTTCTTGCTTTATAACAGAAAGTCTTTCTTACTTCGTCCAATTTTCGTCTCATGCTAAGAGAGTTTGTGAACGAATGATTCGTGCGGATCATTGCAATTATGTCATGATAAAGGATTTATTTATGCATTATTGTATTCTCCGGTTTTCTGTGTTTGAGCGCAAGAAGATCTTGTGTTTGAGCGCAAGAAGATCTTGTGTTTGGATGCCTTCTTCTACAGTCTGTTAGAAACCTGATGTTTACCACAGACCTTCGCATCTCCCTGATATAAGTCTTCCCCCTACTCACCCTTACTACACCTCACTGTCTGAAGTTCATGCAAGACCTCACCTGCCCATGCATTCTTGGCCTAGTTTCGGAGTTAGAGCTACATCGTCTTGAGATAACCTCCATTTGATCACCTCATTAAACAAAACGTGACATTAAACTGATGGGCGTCGGGCTCTTATCTTGCTGCAATCCAGGAGTGACTTCCATCGCCAACATTTCTGGCACCGTGGCCGGGGACGAAGTTGAAAATTTTCCCTGGGATTGAACGACATTGAGCCTCTGATTCTGAAGGTGCATCAGGTATCAGAGCCTTTTAAAGATTGTTGTTGTGCACCTGGTGACTCCATTGTGACGACTCCACTGTGAAGAACCTGTCGTGTTAATTGTGGCTTTCAGAGGCAGACACACGCAGTCCAATCCTCAGC
>ML785278.1:159210-189813 GCA_009831015.1 Picea engelmannii
GGCACTTCGCCATTTCAACTAGTCTATGGAGCAGAGACGGTTTTCCCTACTCAGCTCGCCTTACCTATGGCGAAGTTCTTTCAAGACTACGAGGGAGAACCAGATCATATGATCAGAAGAATTCATCAGATAGTGGAAGTGCAGCAGATCAGAGAACAAGTAAGGGACGCATCTTATAGTCATCAGCAGAAGATCAAATAGGCTTTTGACAGGAAGTTCAGGAAAAAGGAGTTCGAGATCGAGGATTTGGTATTTAAGTGGGACGCACCCAGACAGGATAAAGGCAAGCACAGCAAGTTCGAAGCCCTCTCGATCGGCCCCTTCAAAATCTCTGAGATTTTCTCCAACAACACATACGGGTTGCAGGATCTGGAGGGTGAAGAGGTTTTCAACAACCCAGTGAATGGGAATTTTCTGAAAAAATGTTTTATTTGAGCCTTAGATGGCTCCTCTGTTTGTAAATATTGTCCTTTTTACCTTTTTGTATTTTCTTTTTACATGTTTTCGGCTTAATAAGTGACTCCATAGCCCAATAGCAAGGCACTGAAGCTGTGGAAGGAGTTCTTAGAGCATCGCAGGGACGAATCTATCCCCCATGGAGCCTAATGTTAGCGATATTTCTTGTCTTGGGGTTAGGCGTACCCAGGTCTGCAGTTTGCATGGGAAGCACCCGAGCGTAACACGAGAGAATCCCATTTTTTTGGCAGCAAGTCAAGCGAGCGGGCGAAGTTTTGCCATCGATGGCCGAGATCCATCCATAGAAGCAGATCGACGACCATCGGGTTTTCGGGGCTGACCAGTTGCTCGGGGTTTAGCAAGGGGAAGCGCCATGGGTCAAAGAGAATCTAGACCGTCCGATCTCATTGGGACAGGTGGCAAGCCTGTCGGCATATCACAGATCGGGGTTTCGAGGAGCAGGCACCCCTCGTTTCATGTATTTCGAAACCCCGAACCCAAAATTTCTGGTAGCGCCCAGGATCAGGCCCATGGTTATGGCGCTTGGTCGTAAGAGAACAGGCCTGGAGGAGGGGTGCTTATGTTTGTCATTTGGACACTTGGGCCCCGAAGCGTTGAGCTAAATCTCAGAAGGAAGGCATTGTGATGCTCCAGATGTCGATTCGACGTGAGCTAAAGCCCAGTACCTGTTGGAGATTAATGAAGAAAAGAGAGGGTGGTTCAAACCTCACCTTGCTCATTTATTGCAGAGTATGGAGGTCCCTGCCGAAAGTCTGCCCGGGAGGGTCCCCTGTACCATTTCTCCTCAAGGAAGCCACGCCTAGTCTTCAACTCGCCAAAAGAACCTACACACGCCAAGTCAACATTCAAAGGGTTCAGCTACCTTTGGTGTGGGCCATGCCGAATTAAGGTAGCGTATGAAAGAGAAATGCAGGCCAGATTTGATTGAGGCGACGCCATCCATTGAAAGTTTTGAGATGCCTCTGCTGGGTGAAAGGAAGGGAAGAGTATATATAGGCATTTTTTCCATTTTGTAATGATCGATGGTAGAGCAGAGCTCCCGATTGTAAAGTTTTAGCACAGACTCTAGTTCTCTGGTTATGCAGCTGCATATGAGATTTCTTGCTTTATGACAGACAATCTTTCTTACTTTGTCCAATTTTCGTCTCATGCTAAGAGAGTTCATGAACGAATGATTCGTGCAGATCATTGAAATTATGTCATGATAAAGGATTTATTTATGCATTATTGTATTCTCTGGTTTTCTGTGTTTGAGCGCAAGAAGATCTTGTGTTTGGATGCCTTCTTCTACATTCTGTTAGAAACCTGATGTTTACCACAGACCTTCGCATCTCCCTGATATAATTCTTCCCCCTACTCACCCTTACTACACCTCACTGTCTGAAGTTCATGCAAGACCTCACCTGCCCATGCATTCTTGGCCTAGTTTCGGAGTTAGAGCTACATCGTCTTGAGCTAACCTCCATTTGATCACCTCATTAAAAAAAATGTGACATTAAACTGATGGGCGTTGGGCTCTGCTCCTGCTGCAATTCAGGAGTGACTTCCGTCGCCAACATAAAGTTTTAGTATTTTCATTAGGTTAAAGGACCAACTTAGTGATGGTAAATGTTAGTGCCCTTGCAAAAGGTGCAAGGGATTATAATTGAGAAGAAGTTTAAAGTCTTCAACTAAAAAACAATGTTGGGCTTATGGGAACTTTGAAGGGGGGTGCAAATTTTGTTTATTTCTAACTTATTTGTTACACATTTAATTTTTATTATCATCTGAATTTTTTTTATTGTTTTAATATTTGATATATATACTAAAAATATTCGATTGTTTGTAATTACAAAGACAAAGCATCCTAGGATTGAATTGGAGGATGAGGATGTGCCAAATTGTAGTAGAAATATTGGTGAACAAGTTAATGGATATCATGGAGTTAATCCTATGGCTGAGGAAAATGATCAGATACTAATATAATTAAAAATGATGAGATAATTAGATTGATCTACAATACCTTTTCTATGATGAATGATAAATTGGATGATCATGTTCATGATGTATCTCTGATTAATAAGGCATGAAAACCATTATATGAATTTTCAAGGACAAATATTATCTATGTTGTTTCATTGTTGGTGAACTTGAAAGTATTGAATGATTTGTTAAACACCTACCTCACATAGATCCTAAGGTATTTAATATAATTCTTTACACATGAATATTGTTTGTTTCTTTCTATTTTTGGTGTTAATGTATAAATGATGCAATATTGATGAATATTCATTACAATATTTTTTTTTTAAATTTTGTATGTTGTTAGGTGATATTCTCGTACCACTTTCAAATAATTTACCTTGCACATACCAAGAATGATCTCTCATTATGAAATATGTAGTAATAAAGTATGAAGCCATTGATGCATGTCCTAATGACCATATTATTAATACATACAACATGCAACAAAGTTGGAATGGCCTCATTATGGACTTAATAGATATTGAATCGATCATGTAACAAATAAAGTGCCCCGCAAGGTTCTTTGTCATATTCCCACAATCCCACGTTTTGAACAATTATTTAGGTGCAAAAACATAACATGAATTATGGATTACCATGCATGGAATAGAAGTGAATATTTTTTTATGTGAATTCCTATAGATGGTACCATATTTAGGGACATCGACAAAAGAAGACCATTTTTTAAAGAAAAATCTTGTAATGTTAGGCTTTCATTGGCAGCTAGTGATGTCAATCCATTTGGAAAGATGAGGTCCATTTACTCAGTCTGGCCTATTTTTGTTATACACAATAACCTTCCTCCTTGGATGTCAATAAATAAGGAGCATACAATGTTGGCAATGATTATTCTAGGTTGTTCAAAATATTTTTTCAAGTAGATATAGTTTCAATTGTACTTTAGTTATTTGTTACATATTAATTCATTATATTTCCAATGTAACAAAAAAATATTTTAAATAATTAGGTAAGTATCAAGTTGAAGATATGGATGTATTTATTGAGCCTCGTATTTATGAACATCTAAAATTATGGTCTATTATCACTTTGTAGGACATCTCCAAACTAGTAGGGAAATACAGTTTCAATTTCATGGAATACTTACATTGACAATTCATAATTCTCCGGGGCTAACACATTTTTGTGGTAACTAATAAAGTATTGCACTCTAACAATATTTAATTTTGTCAATTATTCATGAATTTTTTGAATAATTGCTTTGTATACTAGTATTAACATAATTCCACATCTTGTAGGTCTTCAAACAAATGTTAAATTTGCATGTCCAATATGTGTTCACATAATGATATGACAAAATTCAATAATTTTACGAAAATAGGTGTTTGATGAGTGCATAGACTTCCTCCTTAAGAACCATTGATATCAAACTACTAAGAAATATCTTTTTAATTTGAAGGAAGAGACTAGAAAAAAAAACCTGAAGAATGACACCTCAACTATGGAAATTGGAATTTAATAAGAATTGTCAAGGTAAGAAATTGTTTTCCATATCATATGTTATTGTGTTATACAACTTGTATCTATATTCAAATATGTTTACAGTATCTAATATTTAATTATTTTTGCTTTATGCTTCATAAAGTTCATCGAATCATTAATGAGATTCCACGAGGAATGAAAGTACACTCCATCCAATTCAATCCCTACTATGAGCACCTACAAGTAGCTAATTTGTTTGATGTAATGCATATTAGAAAGAATATTATAGAAACATTATGGGGAATCTTAGATGGAAGGAGTAAAAAAGATAAAATCACCAAAGTTTGTAGTGACATTTAGGAAGCCAATCATGTAATGGGAAATTTGTTTCATTATTATAGTGATAGACAACTAGACAATATTGTGTGGTTATTTATAGAGCAGGAAAGCAATGTTGTAAAATATATCATTTATAAAATTAAATTTCCCACTGGTTTTGCTTCAAATATAAAGAATATCTTAAAAATGAAAGGTGAATTTGGTGGGGTAAAGACTCATGATTGGCATACCTTTAATAAGGTATTTTTGTAAATTATTCTTTTTTTTATAAATTGTATATTATTTCAAATTTTGGAATAAAATAATCAATCCATCTACGTTTTAATAGGTTCTACATGTATCTCTCCCAGATAGATTTGATAACAACATACAACAAGTTATATATGATCTCGGCAAGTAAATGAGGTAAACTATCACAAATTATAATTGAAAGTACTATAGATCTAGCATACATGTGATTTACTTGCATTGTACACATAATATTTATTATTTTTTGAATCCTATATTAACGTGCATCAACATCTGCAGATGGTTTTCATAGGAGAAATCCATAAATAATATATAAGGTATTGGAAAAGAGAAATTCCTCGGCTAATTTATGAATTGCAAAAGTATCTTCCTCCAACCTTTTTCAATGCACAAGAACACTACCTCATACACCAATTTGAAGATACTAAAATCTATCGACTTGTACACACAAGGTCAATGTGGATGGTGGAGAGGGACTTGAAGGCATTAAAATATTGTGTTGGAAAAATATTGTGTCCTGAGGGATCTATGGTATACCAATCCATGATTTATATTAGTGAGTATCTTTCTCAATTAGCATGGCCAAATATCAATGTGCCTTTTATTTGGGATGTTGATTCTAACAACAAATATGTAGGGGAGGTTTTCTTAGGGAAAGGTAGAATGAGGAAAGTGAAATGTGATCAAACTATAGAGATTAGCAATAATATTTTACATTATATTATATCGATTTCATATTTATTTAATGTTATACATGTTATTCATCAAATATTTATTAATTTTTACTATTACCTAATTATTCAATTGTTTTTTGTCATACAAGGGCTTGAGATTGGGATGCACCACAAATTTTATATATTGCAAATAATCTCAACTGGATGAAGGTATGGAAAGAACGATGTACATACGTTTATGGTAAATTATCATGGGATGGGGTGGTGGAATTGATTATAAATTCTCACCATTCTCTAGATATCAATCTTATGTAGAGGGAAATCGATTTAGCATATGGTTTGATAGATAAAACAAGCAAGCATTAATTGTGTGTGTGTGTGTGTGTGTGTGTATTATATGTGCTAGTGTTATTTATCTTGAAAATATTAAGTAGCTAGTCCAAATGTATTTATTAATTGACAATATTGCATTTTTAATATATGGAGCATATTGGCATAGTTGAAACACTACAAGGCTATGTTTTGCAATGGAAAGAAATTTATTATCAAACAATTGGATGATCAGAAGAAAACATCTAACTCTGGGATAATTGCAATTTTTCATGATACTAATGTATCCTCTAGAATTGATAGGAATTCAAAAGTATATGAAAATAGATGATATGGCTACATGGAAGATATACCTAAGTTAGACTTCAAATTCTGCAAAGTAGTTCTCTTCAAGGTCTATTGGTATAGGTTGTGGATAAATTAGTGTGATTCTGATATAATTTCTATTGAGCATGCTAATGGATTTACCATGATTAATACAAGGTTACTCTAGTCAGGTACCGAGCCTTATGGATTTCCAATTCAATGTGAGTGGGTCTTCTATTCATAGGTTCCAAATAAAAAAAGTTGGTCATATGTTGTTAGGTATGATCCAAGAGGAAGGCATGTAAAGTATGTTGTAATAGAAGAAGATGATAATGAATCAAATGAGCAAGATAATGTAAAGGAGTAGGTAGATGTGTCAAATGAAGAAGTTGAAGATGATGCATGTCAAGAGTAGGTATATGTCTTAGATGAAGAAGTTGAAGATGATGTAGATCGGGAGCAAGTAGATGTGTCAGACAAAGAAGTTGAAGAAGTTGATGATGATATTATTACAGACAATCCTTTCTACAACAATTGAGGTCATGAAAGTGATTATGATCTTGAAGATTTGATTTTGATTTCCTCGATGAAGAATAAGAAGATTAATGAATATATTAAATTGTTGAAATGTAGGAGACGATTACATGCTTACTATATTTTATGCCATTTTCTATGTAATTGGTTAATATTATGTTAATTTCATTTCTTTTGCACTAGATAGATTGTGTATGGGGAATTTAGAGTGATGTGAGGGTTGGGGGGGAGGGGGAGGTGGATGGGCCAGATGATCTTCCACCTCCATGTGGTTGGCCTTGTTTATTAAAGAATATTTTTTTCTTGAAACCAATAGAATCTCCTATAGAGTGCTCATTATAGAAGAGGTATGCCTTGCATAGATTCACACAATTGGATTCTATCTAGCCTTGTTTGGTTGTCTTCGAGAACTAAATATTTTGGCCTATGGGGAGGCCATATTTGGATTTGTTTTTATCTCTAAAATCCTCCCATACCAAAAAGGTATGTTTTCAAGCTCATAGGGTCAAAATATGTGAGATGCAAGCACAATTTGCAAAAATTTCAACATTGTCCCCTTTCACTAGTTACTAGTTGGTGCTCATGGGAAGTGTGTCTTGCATGGATTATAAAATAAATTCCATTCACTTTAAAAAACAAATATTCTTCATTATTCTATATACTCACATCCTTGTGGTTACCAACCCTTCCAATTCCTTGGGTGAGGATACTCAATGTATCAAAGTTTACCTCATACACCTTGCTTGGAATTTCATTATGCATCCTTAAAGCATATGGAAGTTGGTTCCCTTGAATGAGTCTCTAAATTAGGGTGGTATATGTAGCATTATTAGGTGTACAATCATTATGATGCATCTCTTTGAGGATTTCCATAGCTTCAATTAAAGTAGAACCCCTTCATTATCCATTTAGTAGTGTGTTGTAGGTCACTATGTTGGGTTTCATCCATCTCACAAAATCTTCAATTAGCATCTCTTTTGTCATATCCAATCTACTTACCTTATATAGACAATATATTAGAATAGAATGTGTGTAAATATTTGGTGCTACATCTCCCTGCTCCATGAGAGTCACCAATTCCAAGGTATTCCCAAGCCTTCCAACAACACAAAGATCATTGATAAAGAGACATAAGTATATATGTTAGGATCACATCCATTATCACACATTCTTTGCCCATACAATATTTTTTTCAATTCCTTAAGCCCATACAATATTTTATGTGATTTACACACTAGCTAGACCCACTAGGTTACTCATAACCCTATGGCTTCTTCATATAAATTTCTTCCCCCAATCAACCATTCAAGAAAGTTGTTTTTACATCAAGTTGATGAACATGTATATCCAATTCAAGAAATTTATATCCATGGCTTGTTGAACTTCCTTTTCTTTCTGGCCTAATTATGTTGTAGAAGCCTGAGCTATATTGTTGAATGGTATTAAAGAGTAGTCTAGTTTTGTGGTATTTATTATGATAACAACATATTCCACAAATCTTCCAAGGATTTCACTATATAGATGGGAAAAATTCTATTTCCCCAAGCTCAAAGATGAAAATATATATATATGAAGCTTGAGAAGGATGTATTTCTAGAAATAATTGACATTGAGGAGGATACCTTGCACTTAATCACAAGAAAGGTAGATGGCTCCTTAAGGGATGCTAAGATCACCTTGGACAAATTGGGTCTTTTTGGAACAATAGCCACTACAACAATGTTTCCCTAATTTGTGAGTATTATATTCCCTCTATGTAAAATATTCCATATAGAAATTGGTTAGAAAACAAACTATTATGTTTCAAGTTATAATGCTGAATTATAATATTATAGTATCTATTCATTCAAGCAATAATAGTTTTTACTTTCCAAAAAAATGGAAAATTTTGTAACTTGAAGACTTTACACTTTTTTTTTAAGTCAAAAGTAGGTCTTGTACTAGATTAAAAATTGGTAAATTTGTTTGACATGGATTTATGAACTAACACTATGAGGACCATAAACTCCACTAGAGGGATGATCAAATCCAAATTTCAACCACTAGTCCTCATTAGACAACCGAAATATTTGATTATGTGCATTCTTATTGTTAGTTGCATACAATCTACATGGTTATATGAAAATACAATATTATTTGTGAGGAATTATTTAAGTACCTCACTTACCCAATGAATTATTCTTGCATGAAATTATCTGAACACTTTGAACTGAGTAACATAGAACCATCTAGATTGGCTGCAAAACAATAAGTTTTTAAAACTATTTTAACCCAAATAATTTCCTCATTCATACATCCACAACTATCTTAATTCATCCACAACAATTCATACATCAAATTATCCTAATATCATGGCACTTCTTCATTCATACATCGTAATGTAATTGCAACAACCATTATTGATACTACAAACTAATTTTTTGAGAAGGATAGCATTGAATACTCCATTTGTGTCATCCTTCCACTTTTTATAAGTGCTCCACTTTGGACATTCTTTCATCATAAGCATTATTTTACCTTGGAAATAAAATTTACCTCTAATATTCCCCTTGGAATTTGGGATTTTCTTCAAGCATTTGTATTTGTGTTGAGGTTGACTCAATTTACCCTCTCCTTTCTTTTTATTTTTTCCTTTAGTACTTTAAGAGTATAATGGAACAATTGAAGTTCCTCCTAAAACCAATCTAACCTCCCATCTCCTTAACTCTTCTTGCAATTGATGAGTCGATTTTTTACCATCTTTTTCTACCTTATTTCCCCTATTTTTAAACCCTTTTTGTTTACCCATAACTATGTATTAGACCTTTTTAATGCTCAAATGTTGAATTTAGGCTCAAGGTGTTTTTCCATTGCATTTCTTAGTATTTCATTGGATTCCTAACTAACATTAGGGGAAGTAAACTATTATGCATTTACTTTTGAAGTAATGGCTCGTGTGTAGTATACCTAGAGAGGTAATATGGAGTATCTAGGGAGGTACCCAATGGGAATGTGGTTATGTATTATTAGTGGAGGTCATTCAATGTAAGGTGGAATAGGTCCACTATATTATTAAATAAGGCCCATATGGAAGTTAGATATATTAATATGAACATAATAAATGTGATAATGTTTTCTAAATGTAGTATACCTAGGGAGGTACCCAATGGGAATGTGGTTATGTATTATTAGTGGAGGTCATTCAATATAAGGTGGACTAGGTCCACTATATTATTAAATAAGACTCACTATGGTAGTTAGATATATTATTATAAACATAATAAATGTAAGAGGACTTACTAGAAGGTTCCTCCTATATAATGCTCTTAGGTGGTTGGTAGAACTATATAAATGGGTTCAATAAATGTAACGGTACAATAAGAGAAGTTTTTTATTTGGAGTGTGTATCTCATTAGGAGGTTTCCCCCTCACAGAGGCAAGTGAACATGAGAGGATCCCTTCCATAACAGGATCCATTGTATGGTGTTTCCCTGCCATAAGGGTTTTAGTAATAAAAAGGGATATTTTGAATATTGTTCTTAGTATACCTCGTGGTGATTATATTTTTATATCTTTGGTACTTAAAAATTGGTATCAAAGCACTTTCTTCGGCCACAAAAAGGGGCAATTGTTTTTTTCTATTTTTGTAGATTTTTTCAAAGAAGAAAAAGAGGGTTGCGACATTCCAGATAATTTCTATAGATTTATTTGAAATTTTTTCCAAAACTAATTGTATATATGAGTTCCTCTCATAATAACAACCAATAAAAAAAATCGTCCAAAACAGATTTCGAGAAGTAAAGTTATCGACATTTTAAAATTTGTTATTTTCAGGGTTTTTTCGCGGACGATCGCATGAATTTTCTGAATTCTATAGCAGTTGGTGATGAATTTTCCAAAAACAAAATACATATTTGATTTCCTCTCACAATTTCACCCATTTTCAAAAACAATCTTCCAAATCATACCTTCAGAAGTAAAGATATCGTTGATTTAAAACCAACCATTTTTTTAGGTTTTTTCGTGACAACGACAGGATTGCAAAGCTCCTAACTTTTCACTGGGTGCTAAGATTTCTACCAGATCAAACCCATTGGATATATAATTTTAAGAGTTTTCATTTGGTATATTATATGTGGAGTTTCCAATGGATATTCGACTCTTTAACGAAATTTGGCAGACTTCTAGGCAAACATCAAGACAATATTTCACCAAATGGAGCAAAAGAGGTATATTCTAAATTCTATTATGAAGGCCATAAATGATGAATACACTAAATAAATATATGTTTGGTATGATTATTAGGATGCATGTGATGATTGGTATATGGATTGTTGTCATTTATCGGATGACAACCACTTTCATATTTTATATGATGCCTCTACTCCACGTTATGTAGAGAACATCAATGTGACAACTCAGGAGCCAGTTATGATTACATGTGTCCAGCATGCATATTCTATAGTGTTATTGTTCCTTCCAGATTCAAATTCTCCCCTTTCCCACTATGTGTATGGATCTAATTATTTGGATCCACATAACTAGTGTCAATCTTTGGAGCATCATTTTCAGTTGGTTATTGAGTTCTGATATCTTCTACGTGGAGTTCACATGAGCACTTGGACATGGGACCCAATTTTACAATGGCGGTTGGACTACTTCAGCATGGTGGCTTTCATTTCTACATGGGACCCTGATTCTCCAATCTACTTCAACACTATGGTCCACACTTATCCATGGGGCCCTGGTATATGGTTGTACACCCTCATAACAAGTGTTGCAACAACGCTTTCATAAGGGAGATGGAATGTAGTGTAGATAGATAGGTAGTGGGGGGGACAGAGGGCCCATAGTGATAAGAGTGGATGACATTCAATGTAGGGTGGACTAGGTCCACTATGGTATTTATATATATTAGTATAAACATAATAAATGTAAGAGGACTTACTAGAAGGTTCTACTTCTAGAAGGTTCCTCCTCTAGAATTTTCTTAGGTGGTTGGTAGCACTATATAAAAGGGTTCAAGCAATGTAATGGGACAAGAAGTGAAGTTGTGTATTTGTATCATGTATCTCATTAGGAGGTTTTCCCCTCGAAGAGGCAAGTGAACAAGAGAGGATCCTTTCCATAATAGGATCCATTGTATGGTGTTTCCCTACCATAAGGGTTTTGGTAATAATAAAGGAAATTTTTCATATTGTTCTTTGTATATCTTGTGGTGATTATATTTGTATATATTTGTTACTTAACATCATGTGTGGACAATTTGTTATAGGATATTTCTTCAAAGGTTCATATGCTATGGGTCCAAGAACTACAACTGTCGCATAACCATTGCTACATATCCACAATATCTTATTTTACATATCTTCCTTTGTTGTGGATCCATGAATCATGGTTGTTGTACATACTTTTCCATGGATCCAATTCATTATTTCTACCATGTGATCATTGTTGTAGAACCATAAGGTACAACTACAGGATTTGTTGGGCTCATCTAGTGGTCTAGATTCCTCGTCATTTTTTTTTATCAATTTCGGTAGGTAAACTTATGAAGCATATGCACAATATGTGCATAATTGATCTTGAAATTACCTGAGAATTATGTGTAAATACTTCTACTAAAAATCAAACAATAAAGTGCCAAACTCACAAACAAAAGTTAATTCTTTTGATAAAAAACACTCAGATTTGATTGTCAATTGGTAGGGACTTAGATCACAAGTAAACGCTCTATGTGATTACTTGTAAACGCACTATGTTTTAGTCAACTAATATTTGAGATCAGAAAAGGGTACTTCTAAATGTGATTTTAAAAGGATGATTGAAAAATAAATTGTTTTATTCAATGCAGTAAAGAAATGTACCAATAAGAAAAGAAAAAATAATTACAAACTTAGTTAAACTATGAATATATTATGTGATAATTGTTGGTATGGCGCAGTAAATGAAAGATCATTCAATTATCAAATTATATTTAACATCAATATCTAAAACAATTATAAATCACCATACTCAGAGTAATTGTCTGCAAACTGTTTATAACGAAAATCTTTAATCTACAAGAAATTACAGTAATCTATATGGATCTACCAAAGATGATAAGATGAAGACAATTAATGAAAAATAAATCTAGAAAAACTATTAAAAATATACAACACATACCAGGGGGGGCTCTTGGGATATATTGTTTAAACAAACTCAAAACATATAAAGAATTTAACACATCAAATTGTTTAGAACTCCTTTGTATTCAACATCCATGTAAAATTAGTAGTTACAATATGTCTTCGGTAAAAAATATCAGCATTCTCCTTCTACAATTGATCCCCATGCATTGTTCCTTGAGGACATATTTATACAAGATATTCAATGGGGAGGATAAGAACCAACTCCCCAATCATTGAGCTAACCAATTATATCCAATCTAGGATTTCCAAATTAAGAAAATTGAAAACTGTCTGCAACAGGAAAATATGGGAAATTTTGTTTTGAATAAACCTCCTAATCACCCAAAATATCTTGAATTTTGGAAATATATCCCCTTGGTACTCAATTTGGGACATTATGCACAAAACCCATGTCGTGGAATCTTTGTATTCATCTTGATCGCTCCAGAAATCACATCTGAGTATCACTGCCTGGAAACTAAAGATTACATTTTGTTTCTAACTAATTGTGGGAATTATAGTTCAGGTCTCATATTCAACATGTAGAATAGGAATTCTTAGATCCCTTTAGTTGTATCCTGATGCAGGAGCATCGTATAAAGCCAAAGAAACGCGCCTAACCAAAGGAGACAGATCAAAAAGCGCCAATGCACATTTTGAAGTGTTTTGAAGATTAATGAATGGACATTAATGTAATAGATAGGAAGAACGTGCAGTCGCATTTATAACTACAGATCTAAACTGATTTTAGAGCGTGTGTTCCTATCCGCCATATGTAATAGACATTTATGATTGTTTAATGCAAGTAGGTAGATATGAATGTTAGATTAGACAGTTTAGCAACATAGGAGGGAAAAACGGATGATAGACACCCTCAACCCTTGTACCATTGTAACATAATTCAGAATTCATAAGTTGTAGAGCTGCAGAAGAGAATAGAGGAGAACGGAGAATTTTATGCATTTTTGTTGTTGTTGATATTTACCATGTGCAGGAGCACTGGAATTAATAGAAGAAAGCTTTGATTCCCAATCTATGTGTTTGTTATGGTTGTTGGAACCACCTGTTAAATGGTATGTTGCAGGCTTGTTTGTATTCTCTGTATGAATTTCTTTCAATGCTATGTATGTTTGTAGGTTCTAGAATTCTATGTTGAATGTTTGATTTTTGGGTAAGGGAAGAATGAGTTTCAATAGTTTCTCTTTCTGAGAACTCCTGCAAAGAGTGCAGTGGAGGGTCCGGAAGGAGTGCATTGACCAGACTCTGAGTTTCATCTCAAAACTCTCAAAAGAGATTCAGATTGCATTTTTACAAACACAAGAGCCATGCAAGGTGTGCTTAACGAATGTGCCCAGTACTTTCATGAGGTTGATGAACGAAGTCCTGAAGGATTTCATTGGGAAATTCGTCATTGTATATCTTGATGATATATTAATTTTCAACAAAACAGAAGCAGAACACTTAAATAATTTAGTTGCAGTAATGAGAAGGTTACAACAAGAGAAATTGTTGATCAATATGAAGAAAACGTCATTTATGAAGACATAACTCATTTATTTGGGTTTTGTTATCTCTGCAAATGAATTGAAAATGGATCCGGAAAAGATAAATGCGATTAAGGATTGGCCATCGCCGAAGAGTGTGTTTGAAGTACGAAGCTTCCATGGTTTGGCTAGCTTCTACAGGAAATTCATCCAAAATTTTAGTGGAATTAGCGCACCAATGATGGATACGGTGAAGAAAAGACATAAAACTTTTCACTGGACAGAGGAAGCAGAGAAGAGCTTCAACCTGCTGAAGAAGAAGATCACTGAGCAACCAATTATGGTTTTGCCAAATTTTAGCAAGACATTCTAGGTCAGGTGTGATGCGATCAGATTTGCAATTGGAGCGGTCTTGAGCCAAGACAACAAGTTGATCGCATATTTCATTGAAAAACTGAATGAAGCAAAGATCAAGTACTCCACGTATGACAAATAATTCTACGTAGTCATACAAGCACTGAAGAAATGGAGGCACTATTTGGTTCCTAAGGAGTTTGTTTTATACAATTATAATCACACTTTGCAATTCGTGACTCGATAGGAGAAGTTGAACCAAAAGCATGCTAAATGGGTTGAATTCATGCAAAATTTTACTTTTGTGACTAAGCATATTTCTGGAACTGCTAACAAAGTTGTTGATGCTTTGAGTAGGAAATGTTTTCTTATGCAGGAATTCAGAGTCAAGACTTTGGGTTTTGATAACCTCAAAGAAATGTACAGGGATGATCCAGATTTTAAAGAGGCATATGGGGCGTCTGAGAATCCAATTCTCAAGGATAGAAGCCAATGGATTGAATACATGATCCAGGATGGATTATTGTTTAGGGGAAATCAACTATGTATTCCAAAATGATCCTTGAAGGAGAATTTGTTGAAGGAAAAACATAGTGGAGGATTGGTCGGACACTTCATTCATGAAAAAACGTTCTCAAAGTTGAATAGCTCATATTATTGGCTAGGGATGAGAATAGATGTTAATAAATTCATGGATAGATGCAGAATTTGCCAGCACACGAAGGGAAAAAGGCAGAACAAAGGATTATATCAACCTTTACCCATACCTGAAAGGTCGTAGGACGTAGTGAGCATGGATTTCATATTAGGACTGCCAAGGACACAAAGGGGATGTGATTCAATCTTTGTAGTAGTAGACAGATTTTCAAAGATGGCACATTTCATACCATGCCATAAAACCAGTGACACAACTCATATTGCGAACCTGTTTTTCAAGGAAGTCATCAGACTTCACGGCTTGCCAAGGAGTATCGTTTCTGATCGGGATACCAAGTTAGTAGGAAATTTCTGGAGGACCTTATGGAAGAAGCTAGGGAAAAACTTGTCTTTTAGCTCAGCATATCATCCTCATACGGATGGACAGACTGAGGTCATGAACATGAGCTTAGGATATTTGTTAAGGAGCTTAGTGACTGAACATCACAGTCAGTGGGATCACATTCTGCCACAGGCGGAATTCGCTTACAACGATTCACTCAATAGAAGCACAGGGCAGAGTCCATTCCAGATTATATATGGAATGCAACCAAGGGGAGTCTATGAATTGAAAGATTCAGAACAAGCTGAATTTAGGAGTGCTAGTGTAGAGGACTTTGCAGAAGGAATGAAGGAGCTTCACAACAGAATGAAGGAGCGATTGCATAGTTCAAGTCAAGAATACAAGCGTAGAGAAAATTAACACAGGCGAGAACTTCAATTTGAAGTTGGTGATTTGATTCTTGCGAATTTGAGGAAGGAGAGGTTCCCAAGGGGAACGTATAACAAGCTGAAGATGAAGAAGATTGGACCATGCAAAGTCATAAGGAAATTTGGGACAAACGCATATGAGATTGAATTACCCAATGGGGTCAGAATCTCACCGATATTCAATGTCGTGGATTTGTACCCTTACAGAGCTAACGAAAAAAGGAGCAGAAGATAACAAGAAAAGATTCAATGGACAAAACAAATGCCTGTAGCTGAAAAGCCACAGATGGAAAGCATAATTGACAAGAGGATTAGCAGAAATACTAGAAGAAAAGAATATTTTGAATACTTGGTCAAGTGGAAAGGACATCCATTTGAATATGTCAGTTGGGAAGATGAAGCAACAATTCAAAAGCATGGACAGACCATGCAAGAGCTCATGAACAAGAGTTCATGAAAATTTTCAAGCGAGGGAGTATGATGCAGGAGCATTGTATAAAGCCAAAGACATGCGCCTAACCAAAGGAGACAGTTGAAAAAGTTCCAGCGTACATTTTGAAGTGGTTTGAAGATTAATGAATGGACATTAATGTAATAGATAGGAAGAACGTGTAGTTGCATTTATAATTGCAGATCTAAACTCATTTTA
This sequence comes from Picea engelmannii, assembly GCA_009831015.1. Classification (NCBI taxonomy): domain Eukaryota; kingdom Viridiplantae; phylum Streptophyta; class Pinopsida; order Pinales; family Pinaceae; genus Picea; species Picea engelmannii. The sequence continues at coordinate 175,607 of ML785278.1, forward strand.
GAGCGTGTGTTCCTATCCACCAGATGTAATAGACATTTATGATTGTTTAATGCAAGTAGGTAGATATGAATGTTAGATTAGACAGTTTAGCAGTGTAGGAGGGAAAAACGGATGATAGACACCCTCAACCCTTGTACCATTGTAACATAATTCAGAATTCATAAGTTGTAGAGATGCAGAAAAGAATAGAGGAGAACAGAGAATTTTATGCATTTTTGTTGTTGTTGATATTTACCATGTACAGGAGCACTGGAATTAATATAATAAAGCTTTGATTCCCAATCTATGTGTTTGTTATGGTTGTTGGAACCACCTGTTAAATGGTATGTTGCAGGCTTGTTTGTATTCTCTATATGCATTTCTTTCAATGCTATGTATGTTTTTAGGTTCTGGAATTCTATGTTGAATGTTTGAATTTTGGGTAAGGGAAGAATGAGTTTCAATTGTTTCTCTTTCTGAGAACTCCTGCAAAGAGTGCAGTGGAGGGTCTGCAAGGAGTGCGTCGACCAGACTCTGAGTTTCATCTCAGAAGTCTCAGAAGAGATTCAGATTGCATTTTTACAGACACAAGAGTCGTGCAAGGTGTGCGCGGGCCGAGTGAAGTCTCGTATTTTACAAATCCAGGAGGAAGATTGAGAGACTACTGTTGCAAAGAGTGCATAGGGTCGAAGACTCAAATAACCATAGGTTATTTGAAATTTTTCCGCAAGGAGTGTGTGCAGGGGTCCTTTTGGAAGCTTGAGTTTACAAGTGAAAGCACAGGAGGGATTTAACCTTTGAAAGTGGTCAAAGGGAGACAAAGGTCGAAATCGTCTCATAGAAGTCAAGTTCAGGAAGTAGAACACCGAGTCGTTTCGGAAAAAGTCATTGAGAAGTGAATCAGGCAGTCAGAATTCTCTGTGGAGAACTCGCAAAATCGCGAGGACCGTAGGATCCAGAGGAGCTGTAAGGTGGTTAGAAGTCGAATGAACCCGCTACCCTGATATCAAGAATCAATGTGGACTGTTGATCGTGGTCGGTTTGAGCCATTAGATCATTTCATGAATTCGGGGATTGGAGCGACAAGTGATTTTGGAGTTGAGAGTCGTGAACTCTCGGTTCGCAAACCCTGAAAAGATTCAGACCGTCGGATCAGGGGAGGCTCACAGTCATTGATCTTGTCACAGGCGAAATTTTGGAATCAGAGATTCGCAAGGGGAGGGCATAAGAAGTTGGTGCTCCAACTCGCAAAATCGCGAGTTGCGAAAGGCACTAGCATAAGGCTTGGTTGTGGTCCTATGGGAAAAGGGGGTTGAAGAGAGGGCTTACACCTTAGCCCATTTGATTTTCATGTTTCGACTATTTTCAAGGGCCAGGGCATAGTATTGGAAGCGCCCCAAACTGAAGAGGCCCGAAATTCTTTGCAGGCTCAGGAAAGGAGTTTAATTAACCCTTGTCATGGTTTAGAGAAGATCCTGCACGGATATCGTCCTGAGGGTAGGAGGTTTGCATCATATCCTTGATATTCTGATAGGTTGAGCACCATCCAATTTCTCCCAGCGTCAAATTCTAGATTCTGTGAACAAACTCGTGGATTTACAACTGATTCCTACGTATTTCTTGTAGTCGACTGTCGAATTTGACCACGCATTGACCACAAGGTGTCGAATGTTGTGACGATGGCCAGATAGGTATTTTAACATATCCCAACATAAAGGAACACTACTACATATGGTTTTGAAGTCTGATGGGGTGTTACGACATTACAGACAAAATCCACCTTACCGTCAGACGCTACCCATTAATTCTCAAACTTTCATTATATTTTTTTCTTAGTCCCCCAACGTTCAGTGAACCTATGACATAGTTCAGTATGTGTCATATTTCCAACTCATATTTGATGGTTTTCAATACTGATGACATCACCATCGTGACCCACGATTTCCCCGTGGCCTGCCTCTGTGGCACCTACGTGGAACTGCCATGTCAACAATTTTTTTGTGTCATAGGTGCATTTGGCACCTAATTAGGAATTAATTATACCAGCTAGGGGGAAAAAATTTTATTTCATGGGATGATTATGTCTGCATTGTCTTGATCGATATGTCAATTATGCCTGTTGTGAAGGACTAAAATGTCTAGCTCGGGCTAATTATTCCTGTGTTGTCTTAATCGAGATGTCAAGTATGCTTGCTATGGGGGATAAAAATGTCTGGCGTGGGATAATTATTCCCACTATGCCTCCATACATAAATTAAATGTGAATGGAAAAGAGATTTGATTGGGAAGTACACAGATTAATGGATGAACATAGTACAGATTAGAAGTTTTCATGATGCGGGCAGGTTGGACAGTACGTGACCTAGATCAATTGTGCTGCCAAATAGCCTATGAGGGAATTTTAAGTTAGATGTTGGTTAATGTGACCTTTGAAGTCATATGATGACTGACCCTTATAGGTACTACCATGTCCCAAAGTTACCCTTTGTATAACGAAGGGATAGTAGTCCATGGAATAATAAGTATCATGTTGAGTGGTTAAGTCTGTGTAATCTGAGTGCCCCAAGGGTTTTTGAGGACGATGAATCTATTTATGCACTTAAAAATGCAATTTAAAAAACATAATTGTGATTTTTCCTAGATTTAGATCATTAGATTCAAGTGAAAAATGTCAATTAAACATCGAATGTTTAGACTACACCACCATGGGGGAAACTTGGGAAGGATTCGGGTGGTTGGCTTAGAGGTCACAATACTGAACCCATATGCAGATGGTGCCACCATTCAAGAAGAAGAATTATGCATAAATGTCGGTAGTTTAGGAGGCTACAAGATAGAGAAAGGGGGAGTCTCTAGAAACAGTGGGAGGAACAAAGCAAATGGAGCACGTCTTGAGGGGATGAATCGGTGATGCCAACAATTTCAAGGGAATTCGACAGTACAAGGAGACAAGAGACAAAGTAGTTCGGGAGAAGGAATATGTCTATGTTAGTCGTGCCAAATGGGCATTGAAGGTGTTTTACCCAGGTATAGGATATCACGACAGTTTCTTAGGAACAAGACCATAACAATTGGTAAACATATACCATTTTGGTATCAATCCTTTCCATCCCCACCATAGTATTTTTCCTCGATCTCGAGCTCGTCCCCAATAATTCCCCTACTCTCTTCTTACCTAGTGGTGCACCCTCCATATCGATACCACATTCCATATTTTCCATTAGACCCTTAGGTTCACTACCAATTTTTGAACCCATTGGCACTGTAAGTTGCTTCAATACCCACCCATAGTGTGAATCTAGTGACTGGATAAAACACCCTTTTGAGTATCGATTGATCCAGTTATGATCCACTTACATAAGTGGATCATAACTAAACTTACATGTATTCACAGGTCCCCAATATATTATGGTCCCCATGGGAAACATAATATATAAGGTTGTAACAACTGGTTGGAGGACCTGTGAACACATGTAAAGTTAGTTATGATCCACTTATGTAAGTGACCTATGGATCACAGTGGTCCCCATGGGGGACATAATATATAAGGTTGTAAGTAGAGAGATAGAAAAGAAGAGGCGTTTTATAGATTCCTCGCCATGAATCTTTGTAGAGGAGAAAGTTGTAGAATTTGTATTACAGTTTGCCTAGTTTTGTAATGGAGATTTTATCTATGTTTGTCATGTAAAGATCCTTCTATATTTATGAGGAATTAATGGAAGACTAGTAATGTTTTTTTCTCATACTTGTCTTATATGTGATGTTTGTTGTGATCTTTAGTGATTATCTACAATATTTAAGTGATATTTGATTCATCTCTTTAATACTGTCTGAATCTACCTACAAGCAATATTTATAATTCATTTTTGTTATGAGACAAAGATCATTGTATTGATATTTCTTATGGAAATGACATACACATTGGCGAGATCCCTTCTAGTTTTAACATTAGTATCCATTTCCTTTATATATTGCCTCTATCATATAAGACTATAGCCTATGCTTATGACTTTGACTCTCACAATCATCCTTATTCATGTCACTCTTTTAAAAAATAGTTCCACAACTTCGTATTGATGCTGAGACAAAACCGTGAGACAAACTCTCTCTAACTTTACATAAACAAAAATTAAAACAAGACCAAAAATCCATTCATCAAAAAATATGTAAGAGTATCAAATTTGTAGGAGTATGGTCCTTAATCTCATGAACAAACAAAAACACTTCCTCCAAAATGAGTTATTCCTTTGATAATTGATCAAATTTGTGGTTGAATTCTCGGTAGACATGAGCAAAGGACACCTTTCAAAAACTATTTTATTTTCCATAATCCTATTGAAAATAGGCCCCAACTCCAAGTTAGAAATGTTACTTTTACCATTTTCCTAGTCCATTATAAGTTTGGAGTCACGGAAAACTTGTAGCCTCTTAACTTGCATGTTCATCACAACCTTAATTAGGATCAAGATAGATTTGTGCTCTATTGTTTGTGTCCAAACCTGTCCAATGTTGTATTATACCTTAGATTTGAGTTGTGCAAGTTTTTTGGGATGTTGTTTATCATAGTAGACCTGGTCATGTTGTTTATTTTGCAATTGGAAGTTTAAAAAGGGAGGTTGTGCAAAAGAGGCAAAGTTTTCCTTGTAATTTGCAAGGTGTAAATTGTACTAAGTCACTAAATGAAAATGCATGCCCAAGCTTCCCTGTAGCTCCAAAAGTTGTTTTATAAGTTTAAATATGGAGTTATATAAATGGTAAATTTACCTATGCATCTAAAGTTCAATTGAAGAACATGAGAATTTGCTTTCATGCACCTAGAATTGGGATTTCATGTAAATTTGAAGGGAAAATTGTCTCAGCCACAAATGCACACCCTAGTCTCCAATTTGAGTCAACTTTGGTGGTTCATCTAGCATAAGTTGTAGTTTATGATTTCACACATGTTTATAAACTTATATTGGCATTTTGAGACATAAACCTACATGGTGTGCATAAAGAATAAAAATTGCATTGTAAAACCAAAGTGTCAAATTGTTAAAGTTGGTTATACTAAATTGCTTTCCCAAAGTTGGATAAGGATCAATAATTTAGGATTTAAATTGTAAATTGATCATTCCAATATGTATAATTTGTTTGTACAATTAATATTTCATTTACACTCCAAAAAGGATGATTTCTATGCACAAATATTTATGGAATTTTTATGAATCAAATGATGGTGGGTTAGGAGATAAACCAAGGCCAATTTTGAATTAAGAGTTGTCAAAGATTGTTCTGTGCAAAAATAGGCAAGAGATGCAGAGTAAAACCCTGGAAATGCAAAAATTGTTTGTGAAAAGTAACCCAATGTTGTATTATACCCTATATTTGAGTTGTGCAACTTGTTGGGGATGTGGTTTATCATAGTAGACCTACTCATGTTGTTTATTTTTCAATTACAAGTTTAAAAAGGGTGGTTGTGAAAAAGAGGTAAATTTTTCCTTATAATTCGCAAGGTATAAACTATACTAAGTCACTAAATGAAAATGCATGACCAAGCTTCCCTATAGCTCCAAAAGTTGTTTTATAAGTTTAAAGACAGAGTTACATAAATGGTAAATTTACCTGTGCATCTAAAGTTCAATTGAATAACATGAGAGATTGATTTCATGCACCTGGAATTGGGATTTCATGTAAATTTGAAGGTAAAACCACCTCAGGCTCAAATGCATGCCCTACTCTCCAATTCGATCCAACTTTGGTGGTTCATCTTGCACAATTTGTAGTTTGTGATTTTAAACACGTCTATAAACTTATAATGATATTTTGAGACATAAACCCGCCTGGTGTGCATAAAGGATAAAAATTGCATTGTTAAACTAAAGTGCCAAATTGTTAAACTTACTTATATTAAAATGCCTGCCCAAAGTTGGCTAAGGATCAATAATTTAGGATTTAATTTGCAAATTGACCATTCCAATATGTATAACCTGTTTGTACAATTAGTAGTGCATTTACACTCGAAAAAGGATGATTTATATGAACAAAGATTCATGGCATTTTGATGAATCAGAGGATGATGGGTTAGGAGATAAATCAAGGTCAGTTTTTCATTAAGAGTCATAAAATACTCTTATGTGTAAAAGTAGGCAAGAGATGCATAGTAAATCCCTGGAAATGCAAAAATTGTTTGTAAAAAGTAACCCAATGTTGTATTATACCTTAGATTTGAGTGGTACAAGTTTCTAGGGATGTGGTTATCATAGTAGACTTGCTCATGTTGTTTATTTTTCAATTGTAAGTTTAAAAAGGGTGGTTGTACAAAAGAGGCATAATTTTCCTTGTAATTTGCATGGTATAAACTGTACTAAGTCACTAAATGAAAATGCACAACCAAGATTCCTTGTAGCTCCAAAATTTGTTTTATAAATTTTAACATGGAGTTACATAAATTCTAAATTTATCTATGCACCTAAAGTTCAATTTAAGAACATGAGAGGTTTCTTCCATGCACCTAGAATTGGGATTTCATGTAAATTTGAAGGAAAAACTGTCTCAGCCTCAAATGCACACCCTGGTCTCCAATTTGAGCCAACTTCGGTGGTTCATCTTGCATAAGTTGTAGTTTTTGATTAAACATGTGTCTATAAACTTATATTGGCATTTTGAGACATAAACATACCTAGTGTGCATAAAGGATAAAAATTGCATTGTAAAACCAAAGTTCCAAATTGTTAAAGTTGGTTATATTAAACTGCACGCCCAAAATTGGTTAAGGATCAATAATTTAAGATTTAAGCTATAAATTGATCATTCCAATATTTATAACCTATTTATACAATTAGTAGTGCATTTACACTCAAAAAAGTATGATTTCTATGCATAAATATTAATGGAATTTTGATGAATCGGAGGATGGTGGGTTAGGAGATAAACGAAGGTCAGTTTTGCATTAAGAGTCATAAAATACTTTTATGTGCAAAAATAGGCAAGATATGCATAGTAAAACCCTGGAAATGCAAAAATTGTTTGTAAAAAGTAACCAAATATTGTATTATACCTTATATTTGAGTTGCGCAAGTTGTTGGGGATGTGGTTTATCAAAGTAGACCTTCTCATGTTGTTTATTTTGCAATTGCAAGTTTAAAAAGGGTGGATGTGCAAAAGAGGGAAAGTTTGCCTTGTAATTTGCAAGATATAAACTGTACTAAGTCACTAAATGAAAATGCACACCCAAGCTTCCATGTAGCTCCAAAAGTTGTTTTATATGTTTTAATTAGATGGAGTTACATAAATGGTAAATTTACCTATGCATCTAAAGTTCAATTAAAGAACATTAGAGGTTTCTTTCATGCACTTGGAATTGGGATTTCATGTAAATTTGAAGGGAAAACTGCCTCAGCCTCAAACGCACGCCCTAGTCTCCAATTTGAGCCAACTTTGGTGGTTCATCTTGCATAAGTTGTAGTTTGTGATTTCACACTTGTCTATAAATTTATATTGACATTTTGAGACATAAACCTACCTAGTGTGCATAAAGGATAAAAATTGCATTATAAAACCAAAGTGTCAAATTGGTAAAGTTGGCTATATTAAACTGTACGCCCAAAGTTGGCTAAGGATCAATAATTTAGGATTTAATTTGTAAATTGATCATTCCAATATGTATAAACTGCTTGTACAGTTAATAGTGCATTTACACTCCAAAAAGGATGATTTCTATGCACAAATATTCATGGAATTTTGATGAATTAGAGGATGGTGGGTTAGGAGATAAACCAAGGCCAGTTTTGCATTAAGAGTCATAAAAGACTCTTCCGGGAAAAAAGACTCAGTAATTTGCAAGGTTGAACCTGTACAGAGTGAGAACATTAAAATGCATGCCCAAGCTTCCCTGTAGCTCAAAAAATCTTGTAAAAGTTGTAATATGGAGCTAGATATATTGTAATAAAATTTGCATATGTCATTTAAAGTGCAAATGAAGAACATGGGAATTTTTTCCTTCATGCAATTAGATTTGTTATTGCATGTAAATTTGAATGCAAATCGACCTCAGAGTAATATATATATATATATATAATACCTACATGTTGGAAAAGGTAGAGAGCCTAGATACAAACATGAAATAAAAGGTTAATGGAGTGATATAATGCTAAGATCTTAATGTGAAAAAATGGTCATAGCTCAACAATTCTATGCTTGTCCAATTGTCTAGGTATGTGCTCTCTTTGTCCAAAAGATTTTTAAACCTAGAAATACACTTGTCATTAGCACCCCAACAACAATATTTACAAGGTTCTACTATCAAGAATTAGTGAGGGGCCCCAGCAAAAAAAACACTAGTCCAACAACATACATAATGTGTTATTCCAATAGATAAAGATATGTATATAGACCATAATGTTGAATCTCTACTCAATGTCTATGCTCCTAAGATTGAATTGCATATGCCTCTATCCTAATTCAGGCAGGCAGTATTTATCATAATGCTACCATCTTTATTTTCAATGTTTGGATAACAGAAATATCTCAACTCAATGTACCTTTATATGTAATCACCATAAGTATATACTAAATATTCTATTATAACTTTCATTGCAAGGAAATGCTCATAAATATGTATGTACTCTTCCCAAGTGACTATAATGACATGAATGAAGCTTCCTTAGTAAACATCATGTAAATCACAATGCCTTCACTAGTTTCAAGTTCTTATGATCAACTCCAATTTGACTTATCCATAATTATTTGAACCACATAAGTGATAGAAATTTCTTAATTCACTTAACACAATTTATTAAATCTACATTTGAGGCATTTATTTTAATATATGGGATAGGAAAAAAAATCCACAAAATTCAATGCTTTGAACCTAGGAATTCCCATGCAATATTAACTCACAATGTTCCAAACAAGGAAGATAGGAATTAAAAAAATTAGGTTCTAATTTAGTAGCACAAATTACCACTCAACTCTCTGCCAAAATGTTAAGTAAACTTTTGGCTTCTCAACAATTGAATCATACGACCTTAGGGAATCAATGACAGTTTGATGTCATGCTAGTATGGCCTCTATGACCCATGTACAATCTTTAGGGAGGATGGAACAACCTGTGTGCAACCATGGACAAGCAAAGAACTTGTTGTGTCTTCCCTCAACAGTCAATAAGTTTGACAAAAAGAATTAGAAACTAGATAGAGTTATGCAATAGCTTAGTAATGGTAGCCATAGATCTATGATCTCATAATAAAATGAATGGTGGTGAATAAAGAGTTGTTGGAAATATTTATTTTCTAAGGAAGAAAGGAATTATGAAGTAAATCTACAAAGCTATAACAAAGATTGAATTTTCACACCATTAAAATAACCAAGCAACCATTGAAATACATAATATTAATTGGAAAATGAATTTTTGAGTGAAGCTAACATAAATACAATGGGGAATTCTTCATTTTAACCATAAATTCAACTATAGGCTTCATATTAATCTTAGCCAAGAAAAATAATAATTCACACACAATATGTTCTTCTTGCCTTTCTTAACTATCACCATCCAACGCCATTATTCTCCTCATCTTGGCATCTAGTACATTTTAGAAAATGAAGATCATGTTTAATCCCCATTAAATCATTCATAATTATGTTCAGTTTGTTCTCAACCATGAGTTGAAAGTCCATCGTGGGTTGTTCATTCCTTGCTTGAGCTTTAAATTTTGTATCCCTTGCTTCAAGAGCACTCTTCGTTGAACGAGTAGGAACTTCAGGAAATGTATCTACGAACATTTTTGAAATATCGATGTTGTAGGAACAACAACTGTAGAATTTGTAACGCTACCAGTAGTTGTAGAAGTATTCCCACTCTTTGGATTATTCACCTTTCTCCAATAATTTGAGTCTTTTGTCGCCATTGGACAAGTGTAATCGTCAAGATTCACATCACCCAATATCCGATTATATTTCTTATACAAAAGATCAACGAAATGACCCTTAAATGAAACATGAACCAAATGAGCAAATCTATACAAGTTTTAATCATTCATTGGATTTCCAAAGTACAAGTTGATACTCTTCATGTGTGAATTATCACACAATTCGCTCCAACTGACGATTGTATCAATCAATCTATGAATATCATCATTAAACTTGGATGACGATTTAATTAGTTAATAATTATGATACTAAGGTTGTAGTAGTTGGAAAATCATAAAGATTTATAATTAGTAATTTGTACTTTGTAAAACATTATAATTTGTAATCATTAATAAATTTCATTTTGTGATTTTGTCTAAAGTTTTATATTGTCATATTTAACACTTTTAAATTCCTAAAAAAAAGCATGGCTCAATGTTTATGAATTTTTATTATTAATATTATATATTTGAAATTACAAAGTAAGCTTATTATTGTTTTCTATATTTGAAATTACAAAGTAAGCTTCTTATTATTTTCTATATTTGTAATTTGAACTATTTATATGGTTTTCAATTTGAACTTTTCTATATGGTTGTTGTGGGGGAAGAGTGGGGGAGAGAGGCAAAGTACTTGGGGGAGAAAGAGAGAGGAAGAGGGAGAGAGTGAGTGAGCGTGTGAGAGATCAAAATGAGAGAAAGTGAGAGCGAGAGAGTGGTGGGATCGAGACATAGGAGCAATGGGAGAGAGGGAGGTAAGGGAAGAGAGTGAATGAGAGACAGAGAAATAGTATTGTCATTGTCTAGGTCATGGTATTGGTGTAGGTATAGGTCATGGATATTGGAATGAATCTCATATATAGATTATAGGTGGGAGGGAAGACCGAGGCACACGCTAACAATGTTATTAAAAATGAAAAAGACAGCTCTTTTTGGATCTCTCCCTTTGTGTATACATCATGGCCTAGGTGTAGGTTCTCTAGGTCATGGTTTAATGTCAACGATATCTTTGCACTGTGATTTCTTTGATGAGAATATTTTGTGAACATCATTCATACAAATGAAGTAAACTAAATTAATACTCACAATTGATATATGAGAGAATGTGTGAGTGTGAGAGGGAGAGAGGGGAATATAGAGAGGGAGGGTAGAGAGAGAGTGTGTGAGAGTGTGAGAGGGATAGAGAGAGACCGAGAGTGATATGGAGAGAGAGAGACTACAGAACAGAGGTTAATAGTGTGATACAAATGAATTAAGTTTAATCACTCATACTCGATATTATATGAGAGAATGTGTGAGTGTGAGAGGGAGAAAATGGAAGACAAAGAGGGGAGGTAGAGAGAGAGAGAGAAGAATAAAAAGAGGTGGGAGGGGGTCAGTAGAGAGAGTGTGTGAGGGGGTGAGAGGGAGAGACTAGTGAATCGATGGAGAGAGAGGAAGAGAAAAAGAGAGGTCGAGAGTGTGATATATACAAATGAAGTTAAATTACTTAGAACTGATATTATATGAGAGAATCTGTGAGTGTGAGAGGGAGAGAATGGAAGACAACGAGGGGGGGTAGAGAGAGAGGAAGACAAAGAGTTGGGGGGTGGTAGAGAGAGAATGTGAGAGGGAGAGATATAGGTTGAGAATAGTGATATGGAGAGATAGGAAGATCAAAAGAGAGGTCGATAGTGTGATATATACAAATCAAGTAAGTTAAATTACTCACAATTGATATATATATATATAATATATATAATATATATATGTGAGTGTGAGAAGGAGAGAGATGAAGACAAAGATGGGGGTAGAGAGAGAAGAAGACAAAGATGGGGGGTAGAGAGAGTGTGTGATAGTGTGACAGGGATAGAGAGAGGTCGAGAGTGTGATACAAATGAAGTAATTTAAATTACTCACAATTGATATTATATGCGAGAATGTGTGAGAGTCATGTGAGAGGGAGAGAGAGGAATATGGAGAGGGGGGATAGAGAGAGAGAGAGAGATAAAGAAAAAAAAGAGGGTAGAGAGAGTGTATGATAATGTGAGAGGGAGAGAGAGGAAGACAATGAAAGGGGGTAGAGAGAGAGAGGAAGACAAAGAGGGGGGGTAGAGAGAGTGTATGAGAATGTGAGAGGGAGAGAGAGAGAAATATAGAGAGGGGGGTAGAGAGAGAGAGAGAGAAATACAGAGAGGGGGGGTAGAGAGATTAGAGAGGAAGAAAAAGAGGGGGGGTAGAGAGAGAGTGTGAGAGTGTGAGAGGGAGAGGGAGAGGGAGAGAATAATGAGATGGAGAGAGAGGAAGAGAAGAAGAGAGGTTGAGAGTGTGATATATACAAATGAAGTAAGTTAAATTACTCACAATTGATATATATATATATAATATATATAATATATATATGTGAGTGTGAGAAGGAGAGAGATGAAGACAAAGATGGGGGTAGAGAGAGAAGAAGACAAAGATGGGGGGTAGAGAGAGTGTGTGATAGTGTGACAGGGATAGAGAGAGGTCGAGAGTGTGATACAAATGAAGTAATTTAAATTACTCACAATTGATATTATATGCGAGAATGTGTGAGAGTCATGTGAGAGGGAGAGAGAGGAATATGGAGAGGGGGGATAGAGAGAGAGAGAGAGAGAGAGAGAGATAAAGAAAAAAAGAGGGTAGAGAGAGTGTATGATAATGTGACAGGGAGAGAGAGGAAGACAATGAAAGGGGGTAGAGAGAGAGAGAGGAAGACAAAGAGGGGGGGTAGAGAGAGTGTATGAGAATGTGAGAGGGAGAGAGAGAGAAATATAGAGAGGGGGGTAGAGAGAGAGAGAGAGAAATACAGAGAGGGGGGGTAGAGAGATTAGAGAGGAAGAAAAAGAGGGGGGGTAGAGAGAGAGTGTGAGAGTGTGAGAGGGAGAGGGAGAGGGAGAGAATAATGAGATGGAGAGAGAGGAAGAGAAGAAGAGAGGTTGAGAGTGTGATATATACAAATGAAGTAAGTTAAATTACTCACAATTGATATATGAGAGAAAGTGTGAGAGGGATAGAGACAGGTTGAGAGTCAAATGGAGAGAGACTCGAGTGAGAGAGTAGAAGAGGGTTTGAGAGTGTGATACAAATAAAGTAAGTTAAATTACTCACAATCGATATTATATGAGAGAATGTGTGAGAGTGTGAGAGGGAGAGAGAGGAAGACAGAGAGGGGGGGTGGAGAGAGAGAGAGAGAGAGTTAGACATAGAGGTGGAGTAAAGCGAGTGTTGTGGTGAATTCCCCCTGTGGATAGGTGAAATACCCCTTGGATCGGGTTTCCTTTGATCCAATAAAAAAGGAAAACAAATGGATACTTACTTCCACTTAAGACTAATTTAAATGTTCATTAATGAAATCAAGAGAGAGAGAGAGAGAGAGAGAGAGAGAGAGAGAGAGAGAGAGAGAGAAACAAGGTAGATGGATTACCTCTTTCATGTAGGTTGTCCTCGTTGCTCCAATTGTTGAACTTGATCTCCAAGCTCCTAGTATAGAAGTAGCCCTCATGCAAGAGATGAGACAATCCTCTTCTACTACTATAAATATTTAGACAAAATTAGACTTATCTATGTTGGACTTAGACAAGACGAAGATAAACATCCATGAAATGAGCAATGTAGACATTAAGATAAATAGGACAAGATATATATTAATAATGTAAAACATGGAAAAACTTACAACCTTATGATGTTGTGCTAGTGTTCCTCCAAGATCTCCTTTTTCCAGACCTTTCATGCCACAAGACGATAGGTATGATTCTATGAACTATTATCTTCCCCCTGTTTCACCTTGGAATGCCCTCATTATAAAGGAGTTGGAGGCTTAACCACCATGAATTGTTTTGGGAAATGGTTGAGGATTTAGCTCCATAAGTTGGGATTTATCTTATCTCATGGATATTGAGTTTACCTAATATAGATCCATTAGATATTAATCGAATCCTTGACCTCATATTCTCTGAACTAACCCTTATAATAACATGGGATAGCCATAAATCCCTCTAACCACTTCAACTCTCACCCAACACTAGGCACAGGGCGTTAATAACGCTTCCTATACATGGGTAGGGGAGCGTTGACAAGAGTTCAATGCCCCCTATACATGGGAAGGGGAGAGTTGAACTTTAAAAATAGTCAAAATATCAAGGTAAAAGGTATTATTTCGACCTTATCGTGATGAGTTTTTCTCATCGACAATGACTACGGATTATGAAAAATGTTCTTCCATGGTGTCAAAATTGAGACACTTAGTAAAGTGCATGCGGCACTTAATAAAGTGCATGTGACACTTGCAACACTTAAGTGCGACATTTATGTGTGTAACAAAGAGAGAGAGAGAGA
>ML785278.1:210172-221629 GCA_009831015.1 Picea engelmannii
CGTTATTCTCATCAATATGACATGCTTGGCCTGTTTCTTTCTAGTTTGTGTCTGATCTCACATGAACCTATCATTGATAGATAGATCTGTTTTCAAGCTAACATCAATAGAGTAGGAAGCGGTCGTACTTTGTTTGTCTACAGAACTCAGCGAGGAGCGAGAGTTCGGAGCTCGATTTGAAGCGTGCAGGGACAAACATCGATAAAAAGGTAATATTGTTCTCCTTCCTTCTCATGTGCTAGTTTGTATGGATTTGAAAGGAAGTCAGTGTCCACGTTAAGCACTTTCTGTCTTAGAGTAGGGTCTAGCTCTTTGAGGCAATCTACCTGTCCGCAGGGAGATTTTCCTACAACAGGGATTATCAAAAGTCATGGTTGATTTGAGTGTGAAGGAGATCGAGTTGGACACTGTAAAAATCTATCTCAAACAAAGAGGTGCTAAGGTAGAAGAACTACAAGATCAAGTGAAGAGTAGAGAGTTATGTTTGGAACAAATCAATGTTGCTAAAGAGGAGCTTAGTTTTATAAGAAAAATATATATGTTGGACAAATCCAACCTATCCGGCTGTGAAACTGGTTACAACCTCTTTGATAGATCGGCACAAGGCAGAGCCTACATGCACCTCATATGGTCCTTCTCCTAAGGTGGTAATGAAAAGGAAAAAGGAGAGGTGAATGACTTACGAGAAATATTTCTTAGGACCACCCACCCTTGGTGTTGTCCTCCCTCGGCTTCTTGGATGGCCAAAATGGCCTAGTGGGTGAAAATTATTGATCCATATGGATATCGGTGGCCACCCACCTTTTCCAACTGGCTCAAAACAGTTTTTCTGACAATTTTGGAAATTTACTATTTTTAGCAGCTTTAACTTTTGGGGCCATTTTGAGGGTCTAAATGAAGGTTTTTTGGGATAGAGCTCCTTAATGATAGTTGAAGGCATAATTTATCCCCCAAAATGAATCTCCTCGATGATACCTTTCCAACGGGCTATCACATGCCTAAAACGAATATCGTATGAAAACGTTACGACCCCGGGAAGTTGATGTACTAACTTACCCAAACGGGGCCCACATGACTTTTGGCGTTGCATCTCCTAGGGTTAGGTTTTTGGATGTCTAGGGTTTCTAGAATTATTTTTTATTGTAAAAATTTCTTCAAAGCCTCATTGTAATCTTCTTCTTTCGAATGCACGCAGCCGTCACATCTCTTCTCAGAGATAAGCCGTCACCACTCCAACAAGCTTGTTTCCATTGCATTTTACAGTTTCAGCTTATTTCGTTATTGAATAGAAAACCAGTTTTACTGCATCTCTTTTATTTTGTGTTAAGAACCTGTTAATAATCTATATTCATTTCATTCTTCTCATAAAATCTGGATCAGTGGTATCAGAGCGATCTGCTCCTTGTCATCTTAATGTGTGTCCCCAACAAGGTCGGAGTACAAAGAATTGGGTCTCGAGCTTGTTTCTCTTGAGGACAGAAGCTCTTGCATGCCCAAGTGATCTCTCATGGTAGGAGAAAATAAAGATGATGGGACAGGATATCCTTTCAAACTGTTGATTGAGTAAGCCCTCACGCAATAAAGGAACGAGATAATGGATAGTTTCGCACAAATCCTTCGGTGACTACCAACAGGCGACGCATCTTCTTCGAACAAAAGCGTCGCCCCCTTCAAGGTACAAATAAACTTTGATATTCCTATATTTGAAGGTCAAATAGATGCAGATGTTGTAGACAAGTGGTTGAATCTACTAGAAGGGTATTTTTCTATCCATAACTTTTCGAATAGAGAAAATATTACTTTTGCGCTCCTCAAAGTCGTTCCCCATGTCAAATATTGGTGGGAAACTTTCTGTGAGCAAAAGGAAACAGAGGAAACCTCATTATTTTCAATCACGGCCACCTGGGAATCCTTCAGGGGTGCTATTAAGGAACAATAGTACCCTGTCAGAAGTTATGATGACCTGTATACCAAATGGACCACACTGCGGCAAGAAAGAGACCAAGTAGTGCCAGATTTCACAAATATCTTCCATACCTTGCGCACCAAGCTGGGTATCAAAGATTCAAAGCGACATCTGGTGCTCAAGTATCACAGTGCTCTGCATATATACATCTAGACCGAAATGGAATTTCTGGACATCTCATCCTTGGGCGCAGCCTACCGATATGCCGTCAAAATCGAGCAGAAGCTCAAACAAAAGATGCAGCAATTTGGGCATGGGAACCCCTCACAACAAAAGTCAGGAAAGGGAGGCCCCAACCCACAGAACAAAGGACAAAGAAAAGACGGACAGTATCAGGACTACCAGTCCAAGCCGCAAGCAAATAAGGACACCAGAAAGACAAAGAAAGATATCGGGAAGTGGTGTGACTTCCATAAGAGCCCTTGGCATAACATTGTTGACTACCGCTCAAAACAGTCATTGGTGGCCGAAGTGAAATCCTTTGAATCAGATGTGGATTCTGACTCTGAGACAAAACCAGAAAGGGGAAGATGGATCATTGACGTGGAACCCAGTGCCACCGTTGCTACCACCAAGCTCCAGCCTGGTGAACCAGACGACCCAGAAGAAGGAGAGTGCCTCTTCCATTCACAGATGTGGGTAAAAGGCACCCTGTTGCACTTCATCGTTGATAGCAGTAGCCAGAAGATCCTCATCTCAGTAGAGGTCGTCAAGTGGCTGGCCCTGCCAACAACGTCGCACCCACAACCCTACACCATTGGATGGCTCTGCCAGGGAAGCGATATCCGCGTCATCCAACAGTTTCAACTGTCGTACGGCATCAGGCCCTTCAAATATGAGGTATTGTATGATGTTTCTCCTCTCGAAGTTTGTGATGTTCTTTTGGGCCAACCTTATTTATGGAAACGTCATGTTGTATATGAGTCTAGTCCTCATAGTGTTATTATTACTTTGAACATAAAATTGTACAGGATACCCAAGGCAGTCCCACCTAGTGTTATTTCCTTGATCTCTGCTAAGAAATGCAGGAAGGTCATCTCTCAGACGGGGAAGTTTTTCTTCTTCGTGATTCGCTCTCAGAATAAGCGAAATATCACAGCCACATCCAGGGTCTCTGCAGTCGACCTCTCCACACAGCAGAAGCAAGTAGATAAGGTCGTGGAGGAATACTCGGATATATTCTCCTCACCTGCAGGGGTACCTATGCACTGCCAGGTCAAGCACCCCATCGATCTAACCCCTGGCACACCATTGCCCAATGGGTCAGTCTATCGTCGCTCTTTGTTAGAGAATGAGGAGATCAAGTGACAAAGCAAAGAACTTCTCTACAAGGGGCACGTCTGCCCCATCTCATCACCTTGTGGGAGCCCAATCGTGCTAGTACAGAAGAAAGATGGAACCTGGCGACTCTGTATTGATTACTGAGCTCTGAATAAAATCACAGTCAGGAACCGGTACCTGATTCCCTAAATCAACGACCTCCTTGATCAACTCACGGGGGCCAAATACTTTAGTAAGATTGATCTGAAGTCTGGCTACCACCAGGTCCCGATAGAACAGATAGATGTATGGAAGACCGCCTTCAAGTCAAAGGAAGGCCTTTTTGAATGGTTGGTCATGCCCTTTGGTTTGACAAATGTCCTAGCCACTTTCATGAGGATGATGGACGATATCCTGCGACCATTCACCAATAATTTTGTAGTGATGTATCTAGATGACATTATAATTTACAGCAAGACTTGGGCCGAACACTTGCAGCATATTCAACAGGTTCTGCACACCCTGTGGCAGCACAAGCTATACACCAAATTAGAAAAATGCTCCTTCGACATGGACCGGGTCCATTACGTGGGCTACATCATTGATCAGCATGGCATACATGTGGATCCAGCCAAGATCCAAGTCATCCGTGACTGGCCAGCCCCAACAACATTCACTGAGCTTCGAATCTTCTTGGGCCTTGCCAATTTCTACCGTAGGTTCGTGTTGGGACTCTCCCATATTGCATGGGCCCTCAGCCAAATAAACAGGGGTGTGGTAAGGAAAAATTTGCGTGGGGTCGGTCCCAACAACAAGTGTTCGATGATTTGAAGCAACGCTTGTGATCAGCCCCAATGTTTTCACTACCAGACCTGCAACATCCCTTTGAGATCGAGACAGATGCTTCAGACTATGTTGTGGGCGTCGTTCTCACTCAGCACGGCCACCTCGTGGCCTATCATAGTGAGACACTGTCAGATATTGTCCGTAAGTACCCTACTTACAACAAAGAAATGTACTCCATTGTGAAAGCATGCCGCCAGTGGAGACATTGCATTCTTGGGAAGGAGACAGTCATCCACACCGATCATAAGCCACTGCAGTTCATGCAGACACAGGGAAAATTGCAAAATGACCGCCATCAAAAGTGGTCCACATACTTGAAACAATTCCACCTCAACATCAAGTATAAAACAGGAAGCACCAATCACATCGTTGATTACCTAAGAAGACTTACAGTCGCGACACTCACCACGGTGCTAGACTCTTGCAGCCATGAGACATCTGGATGGCCCCAACTCTATGATACACACCCTGACTTCACCACCACCTACCAAATGTTGGGTGCAAACGCAGTTGTCAATAATTTCCATCTTCGGGATGGGTTGTTGTGTCATCTGGGCCATATTTTTTTTCCATCAAGTGAGCGAGTGAAGATGATCTGGGAATCCCACTACAGTCGGGTGGTAGGACACTTCGACGTCGAAAAGACAGTGGCGATGCTATAGAAACATTTCTACTGGCCAAAACTTCGACAGGAGATCAACAAGTATATCAGGTCATGCACTGCTTGCTCTATTGCCAAACCAACCACTAAGAAACGGGGCCTATACACCCCTCTTCCTACTCCTGACAGGCCATGGGAATCCATCTCAATGGACTACATGTCAGGCCTCCCATCCACAAAGAGGTGAAATGACTGTGTTTTTGTGGTTGTTGATCGCTTTTCTAAGATGGCGATTTTGGTTGCGTGCAAGAAGAGCATCACAGTAGAGGCCACTGCCAAGATATTCTTTGAACAAGTCTGGGTACATTTTGGAATCCCACAAACCATTGTCTCAGATCCGGACAGTCGATTTCTCAGCACATTCTGGCCGAGCCTCTGGTAACCACTAGACACCAAGCTCACCAAATCCACGGCCTTCCACCCCCAGACAGATGGTCAAATCGAGGTTGTAAATTAAATGATTGTGCATATCCTTCGCATGTATAATTCAAAGAACCCTCTCACATGGGATGAGAGCCTTACCTACATCCAGCATAGTTACAATCGATCCCTACATAGCTCAACCAGCCATAGCCCCTTTCAGGTCGGTTTGGGATTCCAACCATTGGGTCCCATAGATGTTGCACTTCCCCTTGCGATCACCTCGACCGACTCATCTCCTGCTCCAACTGAAGCTGACAAAGCCACTCGGTTCATTGAGAGGATCCGGCACATCCGCCAATAGGTTTAGTATATCCTACAAAAGTCCAATGACAAGTACAAACAACGCCATGATCAACATCGGGTGCCACATAAGTTTCAGGTGGGCGACAAAGTTTGGTTGCACTTACTGAAAGAACGCCTTACAAGACCCCATCGGAAGCTTCTCCCACTCCGTTATGGGTCGTACACTATCACCAAGGTCATGGGGGATAATGATTTTGAGCTCAACATTCCTCCTCTCCTTGGTATGCACCTAGTGTTCAATGTGGATCTCCTTCGCCCTTATTTCTCACCATTATTGGACACCTCAGAAGTAGAAGAACAACTGACACCAACAAAGCTCAACCCCGACTGCATAAAACAAGCATACAATGATCATATTGTGGACACACAGATCAAGGGCACTCGACAACAAAGGATCCAGTTTTATCGAGTTGTCAAAGCAGGGCAGCTCCTGCACCAAGGCAAGTGGCTCACCCGGGGCCAAATTCAGCAGAAATTTCCTCATCTGATGGGGGACCTCAACGCAATGGAGACCATTGTTTCCTAAGGAGGGAGGATTGATCTAGATGCATAGCGTTGGCCACCCACCTTTTCCAACTGGCTCAAAACAGTTTTCTGACAATTTTGGCAATTTACTATTTTTAGCAGTTTTAACTTTCAGGGCCATTTTGAGGACCTAAATGAAGGTTTTTGAGGATCGAGCTCCTTAGTGATAGTTGAATGAATTATTTAGACCTCAAAATGAATCTCCTCGATGATACCTTTTCAACGGGCTATCACATGCCTAAAATGGAGATCGTATGCAAAAGTTACGACCCCGGGAAGATGATGTACTAACTTACCCAAACGGGGCCCACATGACTTTTGGCGCTTCATCTCCTAGGGTTAGATTTTTGGATGTCTAGGGTTTTGGCATTCTTGTTTATTGTAAAAAGGCCTTCAGAGCCTCATTGTAATCTTCTTCTTGTGAATGCATGCAGCCGTCACATCTCTTCTCAGAGATAAGCCGCCACCATTCCAGCAAGCTTGTTTCCGCTGTATTTTGCAGTTTCAGCTTATTTCATTATTGAATAGAAAACCAGTTTTACTACATCTCTGCTATTTTTTGTTAAGCACCTGTTAATAATCTGTATTCATTTCGTTCTGCTATAAAATCCGGATCAACTATGGAAAATGGGATGAAAATAAGCTTGTTGATTTTTAGGACAGAAAACTAAACAAAGTGAACAACGAGTTGTCCGCTCCTTTAAAGCCTTGGAAAATGGCCCATAATGGGTTCTCGAGGTCTTGGACAATAGACCAGTGGATGCCTCAAGTGAAAAATAAGGGTGAAATGTGTGTTTAAAATCTATAGCCAAGTCTTTTTAGATGGTTGTAAATTGTGAACAACAAGTTGTTCAAAGTTTGTAAGGCAAGGAAACAATCCCATAATGGCTTGGTACCCCCTGGGGTGACCCAGGAAGTGATCGTGGAAAAATGTCAAATCAAAATGGGGGATGTAAATGAAGATGGACAACCTTTTTACAAGTTATTACAACTATGTTTTAGGAGATTGTTTACAAATGCAATTTTGGTTCATGAATGAAATGTGGACTGACAAAAGGTTTGACTTTAAAATATATTTTATTGGCGAATTTTCAGTTATTAACACATGCATTGGCCACCACATTGTTTTAAAGGTTATCTCGAACAGAAAAACACATCTCGGAACTGTGCCAACCAGTATAATAAGAGTAGTCTTAGCATACCATGCTGGTTAGGTTGAAGAGTGCTCCATGCATCTCAGAGAAGCAGGGATTAGTCGTTTCTCGTCACTCGCGCTTTCGGGCTCTTAAAGACGCTTGGATGGAAGAAGGATACCTGTGAAAAGGAAGAAGCCTGGGACCCCCATAAAGGGAGTTTTAGCTGAGGTTACCCAAGCAATGTAGTATCCCAACCAAGCTGAGCTATTCAACTCCTTGATAGTGTGGTACTAAGGAAATACCACTTGATTTATACTAACTAGACAAATTATGAGGGATTCTGATGAAGACTCCCTGGCTTTGACACTTAGTATTCTGTGAAATTGAAATTGCTTGAAATAAAGGACTAGGCCATCCACATGGTGAGGTCACGTCTCGCTTTCACAAGCGTACCTCCTAGTCATGAATTGAAATCTATCTAAAACTTTATACAAAAATAAGTAAATAAGTATGTGACATATATGTCACGTCTAAATAATATGTGTACGCATATAGATAAATAGTATAGGTTTTGTTTTGAAAGTGTATGGGGCGGGCCCTTGTTTGTTTTCAAGTGTTTTGTGGTTTTCAGATCATTTTTAGCTTGTTGATTTTTGCATGTCCCTTTAGGGGCAGCCACCTGTAGATTAGTATACGAGAAAATATACATTGAAAGATGACAAAATCAACTAATTACAATTAAAAAATTATACCATTCAACCCAAAGGAATAGGTTGAGGCTCTTTGCGAGCAGCAAGGCCGCCATATGCATGAAATCCCCAACTGATTCTTTGTATGGGGATTGGAAGTTTACTTATTGGAATTCGAAATAGTGATGATTATTTACGACAGTACATATGAGATTTTATAAATAGAAATTTATAAACAAACTACTCAAACTATCTACACAAGCAAAGCATATCGACATGGGTACATGTGCCAAAAATTTTAGAATGAGTGCAAGTGAACTTAAGGTGAATATGAGAGTGATTATGTGGATTTACCGATCAGATTTGATGTTTTTTCTTTGTTGTCCTAATGGCCCCTTTAACTCAAATAGGTCTTTAGATGGTCCCCAACTGCTTAGGAGAAGCAGAGTAGGTGACCAGATTATATCCTTGCAGACAAACAACAAAATTTTAGTTATTTTATATGGAAAAACTAAAGTAAATGAAATAGAAATTTACACATGAAAGATAGATAACAACCAACTAAGATGGTTGTCCCAGGGGGGGGAATTGACCAAAATGGTCAATTTTTTTGTTTGGGACAGCAAGGTTAATAGCAAGAACACATAACGGAAATGTACATGAATAAGATAAGGAAACAAAAAAGTATGAACAACAAGCTAAGAAACTTATTTCAGGGTTGTCCTAAGGGGCCCTGGGACTCTCGGCCACTAACTAAGATTGAAAACAGTTGAATACTTTAGAAAATCTACACTAAAACATGTTAAACAAGTTAAACAAAGTTGTTAGAAAGTGAAAGCAAGTAATTTAAACCCAAGGAAGCAACAACAAACACCTAGATAACCAATCCCTCTTGGAGATAGCTAACATAACAAGTATTTACTTCTATCCCTCAACCCTTAACCAACAAGTGACATGTCCAACAACTAAAATTTAACAAGTATCACACACACAAAGAGCTTTGGAAAATTTCAGCAGAGCTTTGTTACTATATTCATCCCCTTATTTTTACAATGGCATCTCTCTTATTTATAAAGAAGAGGTGAAGGCTTAGGGTTAGGTTACAAGACACTTGTCACTTTTGGAAAAGTGATAAGTGAACCAACCCTAAAGTGTTTTTGTTTTTTACCAAAAAATAAACTCCTAAAAAATGGAATCTTATCCAAAAGGGATCAAATCAAATCTGATTTGACCTCTTAATTACGAAGTATACAAGCCAAAAGTAAATCATGCGAGACTAAACTATTACAAAAAGTCATTTTCATAAAATGTCAAAATTAGTATGCCACATCATCATTTTCCTTGGGATTTGTGCCATCCCAAGGACTATTTGATTGTTGCCATGTTTTGCAGCTGTAGATGAGATGATTTAGGACAATTCTCGACCATCCATGGCTATCGGATTCACCGGGATGAAGCCCCAAGGTGTGGGGAAATTGCAGAGTTGCCTAGGAGGGAAAGGGGTCTTTGGTATTTGGTCATTGTATATAAGGTAATGCTTGTTGTTCAGGAACTTTTCAGACCTGATTATACCCCCCCTTTTCTTCCTATAAGTTTCTGTGTGGGCTAACTGAAGCATGGCTTCGATTTAGGCTTGTTTCGGCGAAGGGACCCCCTGGGCCTGAACCTTGAGAGGATTTTCCTTGTACCAAACAGCCACAAAACTGATTTTTCTTGCTTCCATGTGGTATCTATGTTCTATGCCTTTCCTTTTCCTTTCGTTTGGCACAAATCTGATCTCGATGAGTAAGATATGGCCCCGGAAAGATACACGGGACGGAGCTGATCGAGAGATTGATCAAGGAAAAAGGTGGAAATGTGGAAAAATTATGGGTTGGACACCAGAATTGACAGTATGTTATAGGCCTTCATACCTATAGCTGAAATGGGTTTTCTTCATCCTTCCCAATTAGGCCTCCTTCCAGCACGTGCTTTTTGGGCCAATAACGATTCCATGTCACTCTGAGACATGCCACTGAAATTATGGGCTGAATTTGAGGAGGTTAATGCCATGGATGCATTCTTGAATTCTCCCCAGTCGTTTTGACTATTTACAGGCGAATTTTTGCCTCTGTATGGCGAAGTTATGCAATTAAAAGGTCTAGTGACCTTAAGGGGGGGAATAAAAATTTTAATTGTATAGTTTTAAATATATAAATAAAATTTGTAAACACGTTTTTTCTAGTTTAATTATAATTTCTAATAATTATTTTATTTTTAATATATATATCAATGTTGCACGGGAACCGCTCTCGGCATTTTCAACATCTAGTTCCCAAGCTCCCGAAGTTCCAGGAGCTTGGGAACTAGTTGGGAACATCCCCAATTGGTTGGGAACTTGGAAGCTTTTTGGGAGCTTCAACATCAAAGAAATGGGAGCTTGGGAACCAGTGTCCTAAAAGAAGAGCTTTAAATTAAAATTATATTAAATTAAAATGTAAATATATTTATTCATTTATTACAAATACATAATTTCTTACAAATATTTTCATTATATTTATTCAAAATATCACTATAAAACTAAGACTAAACTACACATAAATATTATTTCAAAAATTAATGAAGTAAAAAAACTTAATAATAATCACTTTATAGTTGTGGATATGAAAAACTTTTAATGCATTTATGTTTTCCTTCAAGCCCAAACTAAACATGAAAGTCTAATAAATCAATACCCTATCCACGAGAAGCATTTGTCTCACTCTGTAGTTGATATCAACCAACCATATCATTGAMTTTTATTGTATTTTCATATTAGAAGAGTAGTACTATTTTGTTTTTTCCAATAAAAAAAGAATAATGCTTCAAATTTACAAAGACGTTTAACAGGTTCAAATCCATAGGGGGGTAGGGTATGTATACCTTCGTAGAATTTACCATCCAAATCGCTGGGCAGAGGGGGGTCCCTTGTCCCACAAACAAGGGGGTCTCATACACCAATTTGGTGTGTTGGCTTGGCCGTGACCTTAAAAATAGATTATTATTAATACAGCCTGAGTGGGCCTAATGGTTAAGAACATGTGTTTCCTCTTAAGAGGTCACAGGTTCCCACGTTTCAGAAACTCCATATATATATATATATATAGACTTTAAAAATTTAATAACAAATTAAACTATATAACACAAATTTTAAATTAAAATTAAAAAATAATAAACCCCCTCCCTAGCGCCCATGGTTGCCCATATGACCAGCCTAGAAACCCCGATGAACCCGGCGGTGGTTTGGAGGAGCTAAAAGAGGGTGCATGGAGGAGGGAGCCCGCGGGGAAAGAGCATGTGCGAGGTCGGAGGAGGAGGAGAGGAAGAGCACGGGGTTTGGGGGATGGGAGATATGGAGGGCGGGGAAGGTGTTGTTGCATGGATAGATGCGTGGAGGGTTCAGTGGAATGGAGTTGGAAGGGGGGACGAGAGGTGGCGAGAGTTTGTTGGGTATGCACGTGGAGGTATGGAGAAGGAAGGCGAGTGCACGTGGGGTTTTGGAGTGTGGAGGGGAGCAGGGCTCGCGGAGTTATGAGGTTGAGGAAGGGGAGAGGGATACTTGCGCGTGGGGGTGGGAAGGAAGAGAGGAGGGAGCAGGGTGGAGGGAGAAGGGGAGATACGGAGGACTGG
>ML785278.1:221679-235458 GCA_009831015.1 Picea engelmannii
AAGTGGGTTTTGTACTATAGGAAAAGGGACGGTAGGTCTTGGGCTCAAACCTCCTCCCCTCTTTTTTTGATTTTTTAAATTCTTACATATTTGCATTAAGAAGGAATCTGAATATTATGTCACTATAGTAACAATCAGTCGGCGTCATTGTGGGAGACATGTCATAAAATGTTCCTTGCATCATGCTAATCATAGGAGTATACATCTTAAATAACCCTTTTCAAGTGGAATATAAAATGCAATGATTTGGGGTATATCTAAAAAGACTCATTTCAAGCCATTGGTCGCGGTGAGATAAGTGGTGAATAACATTTCTGCAAAATCTTAGGTGGTCCTGTTACCCCCCAGCCTAGGGGTAACTAAGGAGATGATGTCTTGAGGCCCACAGGGATCATACATGGAGTGTTGAGAGCCAAATTGACCAACAGAGCCTGCATTGACCAGATGGATCCCCTCCTCTCCACCACACATCACCACTCATCATCACAACATAGCAGCATCCACCACACCAACCTATTCCACAAAAATACAGTAGGTCTCGCTTCATGAGGTAACACGTCTAATCTCATGGTAAGTTTCATCTTAATATTTGGATCCTTTGAGCATGTTGTAAAGAGTCCTTTCTTGATTATGGATTCTTTCTTGGAAATTATATTTTTTTCCTTATTTCACCTTGTTGGTTGACATGGTACCCTAGTAAGTTGGTCACCCTCAGGAAAAGGGTTTCTACTGGGGGGTTTCCTTGAAGGGTCATCGTACCATTCCCACTCATACTTACCAATTTCCACACTTCTTCCCCTTTGTTTCCTTATCTTTTGGGTTTTTGGGTTCATTGACCCCAAGAAGGGCTTGTACCTCATTTCATGGGAAGAAGAGGCTAAAGGCCCAGAGGTGTTGCAGCTAGCACTACAAAAATCAAAAGCCACAATTCATCCTTCTAGATTCTCGCCATAAAAGTCCTGAGAACCATGAATTGCTTCTCTATAAAAATAAAATACTTTTAAAATAAAATAAATAAAAAGTATATCGATTGATGGGGGGATGCATTGCAGTGTTATTTAATCTCTAGTGCACATAGCACTCAATGTGTTCTAACTTCAAGTGGAAATGTGGTGCTCTTTTTCTTTCCATTGCACATAGAACTCAATCTTTAGATCATAAAAAACAAAAAAGAAAGGCAAATAAAGGGCTTGGAAAAAAGTTGCATTGCAAACAAAGGGATGCAGTGCACCCTCCACAAAAGCACCCATAAATGCGATAATATGATCCCTTGCTATGTCAAAAACCCCATGCCCAAGAGTACTCCCCCAATCCACCTCATACTCACTACATGGCCTAGAGAGGGTATTCTTGGGAAACATTCCTTGACTGGGGATTGGCCAACCCAATAGGGCACCATGACACCCCTCCCATACCAAATTTGGAAATTTTCATAAGGTCTTTGAGCATTTGTTTAATTTGAAAATGGGGATTTAATGCACTTGTTTAGGATGTTCTTTTATTAAATGTGTATTACTTGGCATAATTCATATGACTTGTGGACCCTTGGAATTTGTATATATTTGTCTTTACATGACCTTTCCCAGTTAAAGTCATTCATGAAGGGACTAAGCCACTTGGACCTTCATAGGGGTATGAAAGCTCATTGGATGGATGTTGCACCCCACACATTGGAGGCCTAGCATGATGAGAGTTGCACCTTGGATGACACCCTTGGCACATGAACATGGCCTGGAAGCATGAAGAAGAGATGACATCACCCTCCTATGCCCAAACGTCCCTATTTTGAGGCATGGCGCCACACATTTGGGAGGCCATTGGGTGTATTTTGTGCACTTGGTGGTGTTGTGGGCTTGAACCCCAACTCTTTTTCTTGATTTGGGGATGACATGGCACATTTCTTGCATGACGTCCTAGCCTTTAGAGGCTTAAATTCACACATGCCACCTTGGAGAAGAGTCTTGTGGGCTTATATGTCATTATTTTTTCATTTTTCATGATATTGTAGCCTATGTGGGCAAAAAGAACAAATTGTTTGGTTAGTAAAGCATTGTGACTTTGGTTTTGACCTAAAATCATGGATTTCATTGTAAATGTGCACAAACATGACTTGGGTTTTCCTCTATAAATAGAGCCAAATCATTTTTCATTTGAACATAACTCGTAACTACTAAAAAATGCTCTTGGACTGCAACTCCAACCTCTCTTTTTCTTGTCATAATGGATGCAACGATTTGTCTATTGGAGCATTAAAGGCTAGCAACTTATCTTGGATGGTTTTCTCTGGAAAATAGTTGGATAATCATTGATAGTAAGGGTTTTTGCTTGCTTTCTCTTGGATTTGGTGCGTAATTTTTGCAATTTATTGTGTTTTACTTATTAAATTTCAAGTAAATAATCTCAAACCCTAGGAGGAGTATAAGGATTTACAACCTCCATCAAGTTTATTTTTCTTTGCTCTTAGTAACAAGAAGTAAGAGGGTTTACACCCTTGTAGCAAGGTTTGGCTAGGTTTGTTTTCTCTAGAAAGTAAAAGGGTTTACACCCCTAGAGAATCATTAAACCCTAGTTCGTCTTAGATTCCAAGCTAGACGATTTAGAAGAAGGATTGTTGTTTTCTTGGGTTTTATAAGGGTTTAACTCTCAAGAAAAACTTCTTCTTATTATTTGGTTAGTTTTCCTTCCAAGGAAGAGACTCCATTCACCCAATAACAATGCACTAATCTTCACATTGGAGAATGTAAATTTTTGTATTGATAAACATGAAAATTGAGGGATTAAAATTGATTAAGTTGGATTTGAATTCTACATGCTTTAGACTCTATTATACATCAAGGGCTTCTTGTTTTGTCAAGTGATTATTCTATGGTAATAAACTTTAAGCTATAGCCATTAGGGCTGCAACAAACACCCTTCTTCTCACATTTTCTCCACTTTTCTACCACTGAAATTTGCTTGTAAGATGTGACAACACTCTTTCACGACTCTATTTTGACATAAAAATATTGGTTTAAGCATTGGAATATTGTTTACTAATTACAAGCCTTGTTGTCCAATATCATATGTTGATTTTGATGGTCTGATTTGTAGCTATTATAATTCTATTATTGTTGATATATCATTGTTACTTGCTACAATTTTGGGACAACAAGACTTCTTGTTGTTTTTCATCTTGTATTGGGATTTATTTCATCATATATTGTCTTGATTTGGCTTGTCTAACATTGTTTTGTAGGTACACAACATTGGAAACCATTTATCAACTCCAAAGACTCTCTTCTCTAGCCCCAAATTCATCTTAGACCTTGACCAATATAGGAATCCCTTGTGCTATCAAACATTGTGCTTCTTGTTCCCTTAGGATAACCCATGAAACCTCCCTTGTGTTGGATTTGTTCATCATTAAAATGAGAGGAATATCTATTGAGGTGATAGTGATAGGTGTCCCCAGTTGTGTCACACATTTGTAGTTCGGTTCAGGCTTTGACCTAACTACAAATTGTGTGATAATAGGCCTCATGGTTCAAAATGGTAACATGGCCAACTCAAAGAGCCAAGAATAGGCCCATTGGCTCAAAACCAACAATAGACCCAACCCACTCAGCACATATAACTAAAAGACGAAGTGGATTACATAGATACTTCACTCGAACTTGTGAGGGAAATAATGAACAAATAACACAGCATCTTGAAACTATTAGGTGACGGCATGAATATCCAAGTAAGAGATCAAAAAATTGATCCAACCAAAGAGGAATGTATTACCCATGAACTACAGACTACACACATGTTTCAATATATTCATCGCCCACACTTTCAGGATCACAACTCATGGCACCATTTTCCAAAGGTTGACATTAACAAATTTGATGGGTCAGATCCTTCGAGGCGGGTTGGCCAAATGGAACATTATTTCTCTCTCCATGGCATTATTGATGACCTACAGGAAATAAATGTGGCTCTGAACATTGGTAGTGGTGGCAATGGTATAGGAAATATTATAAAGGCTACAAGGCTTGGACCCAATTTTTGCAAGTACTTTATGTTGAGTGTGACACTCACCATTTAGGACGCCTAACAAAATTATGCCAAATAGGCATAGTTATGGAATATATTATCGTCGTTGAGCAATTGGAAATTCACATAGAAGGCCAATGTGATTTCTTTTTTGAATATTTTTTCATCAATGGTCTCAAGGATGCAATTAAAGCACACATTATGATGCAACACCCACAAACATGGTTGGAATCCTATGGTAGAGATAAAGAAGCCAAGATAGTGATCAATGCATAAACTAAGAGACCTTTATCCAACACTTTCCCTAACCCCCTTATGAAAACTACCACTAGCTCATCCAACCCACAACCAATCCAGATCCACAAGTTATATCCGAAAGAGATGACAAAACAAAAATGCCTCGGTATTTGTTATAGATTTGATGAGTGATATTTCAAAGGGCACAAATGTAAATAGCATAAATTATTTCAAATGGATGTATCTCCACATGAATACTTAGAGGACATTCCTATTGAAGATACTCCTAAACCAACTTTGGAATACACCACCCCACCCAAGGAAGATGAATCCCTCTTCCAAGCTCCTTCTAAGGAACTCCAAATTTCTCTCCATGACCTATCACATTTCTTGACACCCCAAACCTTGAAATTAATTAGCTACATCAAGAACTACAAAATGATTATGTTGATTAACATTGGTAGTACCCACAATTTAATCCATATGAGAGCGGCTCAAGAAACTCATTATTGTGTACATCCCATATCTAATTTTCAAATCATTATTGCCAATGGTGGCATGATGAAATGTGGGGGCAGATGTGAAAATGTGAAATTGCAAATGGGTGAGTATCATCTCAAAGCTCACATATTTTCCATTGAAATGGGCGGTTGTGATATAGTTCTTAGGGCATAATCCCTATGCACTTTGGGGTCAGTCACCATGGATTTCAAAGAATTTTACTTGAGCTTCACGTAGGAAGGGAAAAAACATACCCTCAATGGGATTACATCATGTTCCCTTGAAATTATAACCTCTCTTCATATGGAGAAGTTGTTGAAGAAAGGCCACTTGTGTGTTATTGCAATTTTCAATGCCATACAAGTAGTCAACACTACACCACCAGAGATTCACCTTGATTTGTAGTTGGTTCTCCCTAAGCATCAACATGTCTTTGAAATGCCACAAGGTTTACCACCTTCATGTGGGGACCATGACCATGGTATTCCCCTCATTCTAGGAAGTCAAACACCCAATGTGAATCCTTATAGGCACATGTTTGCATAGAAAATGAAATTGAAAAGATCATTAGGGAATTGTTGGAGGTGAGAGTCATACATCCTAGTACTAGCCCTTAGTCGTTACCAATGGTCATGGTATTAAAGAAGGAAGGTACTTGGTTCATGTGTCTTAATTTCTAAGCTCTCAATACATTGAAAATCAAGGAAAATTTTCATATCCTAGTTATATATGACCTTGGATGAACTTCACGGAACCAAATTTTTCACTAAACTTGACCTTCGTTCTGGCTACCACTAGATCAATTGAAAGAGATAGACATCCCAAAGACTGTTTTTCATACACATGAATTCCATTACGATTTTTTGGTGATGCCTTTTGGCCCTTTCAATGCTTCATAAACCTTCTAGAGCCTCATGAACAAGATCTTTCGACCATTCCTCTAAAATTTTATGCTAGTATTCTTTGATGATATTTTAATCTACAACAAAACATGGGAATATTGCATCGATCATGTGGATAGAACCTTGAAACTACTACAAGACCATCATCTATTTGTAAAACTATCCAAATGTGCTTTTGGGGATTTAGAAGTTGAATACATTTTAAGCCAAGAGGGAGTACGAGTTGATCCCAAGAAAGTTGCAACTCTGCAAGATTGGACCCATCCCAAAACCCTAAAGAGGTTGCATGGATTCTTAGGAATCACATGGTACTATAGGAAGTTTGTGAAAAAATATGGAAAAATTGCAACGCCTTTAACCTTACTGTTAAAAAGGAATTCCTTTGTTTGGAATGAGGCTGCAAAATAGGCCTTCTTAGCTTTAAAATATGCCATGTGCACAACTCCAGTATTAGCTATGTTATATTTTACTAAAAAAATTGTCTTGGAATGTGATGCCTTAGGTAGAGATATGGGAGTAGTACTAATGCAGGAAGGGTGCCCTTTGGAATTCACCGATAAGTAGTTATATAACTACAATTTGGGTAAATCCACATGTGATAAAGAGATGATGGCCATCTTGCATGCCATAGATTCATGGCACCCATACCTCATCGGGCGACGTTTCTAGATCAAGACTAACCATCATAGTCTGAAGTACTTTCTTGAACAAAGGTTATCCTCACCAAAGAAACATAAATAGCCCACCTATCTACAAGGGTATGACTATGAGATTATCTATAAGAAAGGTAAATAAAATGTGTTAGTTGATGCCTTATCCCATCAATTTGAAGAAGATGGATCCCTTTTCACCTTATATTTTCCTGTATGAGGTTGGCTTGAGGAATCCTGTCAATAATGGTTGAAAAATGACACTATCATTCAACTCATCCATGGGTTTTAGGAAGATCCCAACCCTTATAAGGGGTATACATGGTAGCCAGATACATTCCAATATAAGGGATACATTTTTTTAGTAAAGAAATCATCCTTAAAACGAACAATATTAGAGGAATTCCATTCATCACCAATAGCAAGTCAATCTAGATTTTATAAAACATATGAACAAACTAAGCGCTCATTTTTTGGGGATGGTATGAAAACGGACATCCAATATTGAGTGGCCACATGTGACAGTTGCCAAAGAAACAAAGGGGAGATAGTAGAGACACCAGGGGCATTGCAACCGCTACCAATCCCAACACACATATGGGCTGACATCACTGTGTATTATATAGTGGGACTTCCAAGGGCGGGAAACAAATATATGATCATGGTGGAATTCAATCGTCTCTCCAAGTATGTTCATTTTAATGCCCTACCACATCCATTTAGTCCCTCGTTAGTTTCCCAAGTATTCATATTTTTAAGTTACATGGCATGCCCACTTCCATTATCTCAAATCAAGACACTACCTTCAAGAGAAAATTTTGGTAGGAATTATTAAAATATAGGGGTACCTAGCTAAAAATTATCATTGCATATCACCTCCAAACAAATGGTCAAATTGAAGTGGTCGACACTTGCCTAGAAACATATTTGAGATGTTGCACCTCTGAAAAACCACACCAGTGGAAACAATGGATTCCCCTCACAAAATGGTGGTACAACACCTCTTATAATGGAGCTACCAAAATGACCTTATATGAACTAGTTTATGGCCAAAAATCATTGTCAATCACTTCATATTTACCAAGCACTTCTAAGGTTCAAGCGTTGAATCACACACTCCACACTAGAGAAACCATTATTCGCGTGATAAAGGATAATTTGGCTATGGATCAAAATTGAATGAAACAAAAAGTGGACCAACATCACTCAAAATGTTCTTTTGCAGTAAGGGATTAAGTGTTTCTTCGACTTCAACCCTATAAACAAACATCACTCAAAGACAAAACACCTCAAAAAATTTCACCCAACTTCCATGGATCCTATGATATCATCGAATTCATTGGGTAAGTGGACTACAAACTAGCTCTTCCATGCCACTTCAAGATTCATCCAGTATTTCATGTGTCTTGTCTAAAAAATTTCATGGGATTGAAGTGAAAGGTGCAAACCAACCTACCAAAACTTGATGAAGACGGATCCATTTGGCTTCAACCAACAACAATATTGGATACCAAAAAGCATAAATTGAACCAATGCATGATTAGTGAATTATTGATCCAATCGAAATACATGCCACCTGAATATGCCACATGGGAACCACCCGTGACCTTGTAGCAACTTCCTCATCTTCAACCTCGAGGAAAACACTTCTTTGGGGGGGGCATGTTAGGGTCCTACCCTAACCTCCCCACTTTAGGTTGCATAGAAGTTAGTTAATTGTTGTATACAACCATCCTCTTTGAATATGGACAATTGGATAATAGTGGATAGTTATTCAATGTAAAAGGGTCCACTTTATAAGTCCCACTAGGTAGTTGGTACCCATTAGTGACAGGACCACAAGTAGTTAAAAAAATAGGAGACTATGGAATGTTTGTCTTGTGTTGTGCATTTGGAGCTTTTCTCAATGGAAGGTTGTTGTAATGTCCCCAAGGTCGAGCCCAGTTGTAAATCGGATGTATAAAATGAATTGTAAATATGTGTTATAGGTTGGTGAGCCAAGTTTGTATAATTCGGTGGGCTTATGTGATTATTAGGCCAGAGAGCCTAAGGGTTGGAGGCCAAGGGCCTGATTTTGTACTTGTATGTATGCAGCACATTAATAAATATAGACACCGCCGCGTGCAGACCGACCACAATGAATGAGTGATGGGGGACTGAGCTTCCACAGAGTGGGCAAGGAATTAGGGGTTGGAAGGTGGGAAAAGGGGCTAAGTGTTTAGCCTAGGGGGCTTAAGCCTGGGAATATTATTTTATTATTATTCCAAAAGAACATGTGCCATTTATATTTTATCCTAAGTTCCTAACCATGAGGAAGGTGATGTGTGTTGGGTAAATGCATGCAGTTTCCAGGGCAACAAGTGTCAGCCCCGACCCATGCGAATAAAACGGCCAAGATGAGCCGTGAGAGGGCGCCTCGCCCATTTCCACCGAGACTGCCTGAGTGTGTACGAGCTCTAAGCAGTACGACCGACCCGAGCTCTACAAAGAACCCTTGTGCTTCCTTGTGAGCCGAAAATCCTATGTTTGGCTCTGAAAATCCGTGTATACCCTCTGTTCTGAAAGCCGAGAAGCCTGTGTTCGTTTTTGAAGAGGTCGGGTTCACCCTCTCCGTTCTGACCCTTGGAAACTGTGTCATTCCTTGCATGGTTTGTTTGTCACACGTTCCCGAGAACCAACCATGTGAGACCTTGCGCCATTGCTAAGCCTGTTTGGGAAGCCCGTGTTTTTTTTTTTTCTGGTTGGTTGTGGTGGCCACGCAGAGATGGACTGCGCATGGCTTGATGGCCAGTGCAAGTTGTGAGTGAACATGTGTATGACCTCTTTCCAGGTGAGGGAGGTGACTGTTGATGGAAGAGGTAGGTTGTCAGACTATGGGAAATTCTCTCCAGGTGAGAGAGTTTGTTGGCAAGCGGTTTCTTCCAGAGAGTGTCCAGCACCAGCTTCGGGCTCTGAGACTTCCTGATCCGGCCTGTTGTCGAGACCCAAAGAGGGAGGTTAGCACCGATGGACTATGCTTGTGAAGGTGTATACTCCCAGGCGGAATAGGCATGTGGGGAATGAGAGTCTGGTAGTAGTGGGCGTAAGATGGCATCTTGGGAAGAATCCTTCCGTATTTCTGTGTTGTTTTCCCTGTAACCTCAGCCTAGCCTAGGATTCCTTGCCTTGGGGTGGAGCTTAGTCCCAACTTGGGAGTGACCCACTGTTGAGATGATGAGTAGTGCGGTCTAAGGCTAGGAGGTTCGTGGAAGGCATGCACTTGGTTGGTGGAACTGCCACTGTTTCAAAGATAAGTACCTAATTATCCTTTAATCATGTTTTGCATGACTGTGTTGCTTATGTTATCATGAATTCCGTTGTGTATATGAACTAATATTAAATAGTATTGATTGTTGATTATGGCAGTAATTCGTATGAATACTCTGTGTTAAATGTGTTTAACTTGTTTTAAATGCATGTGATTAATTATTAGTGAGAATGTTGTTATTTCGCGTAGTAACACCTACATAGTAGTGAGTGAAAGGGGTGTTACAGTTTGGTATCAGAGCCAAGGTTTCAACACTGATCCTAGATGGGCCAGTTGAGTGGTCTTTGGACTGAGGGTGAGAGGAGAAATTGTGTCTGGAGGACCAATTTCGGACCCTGGTATGGTCCGGATTGTCAAGGAGTTACTTGACCGTGCCTATAATCTCAGGAGGTATAGCGGTGTTGTGAAACCGTAGTCAGTGTGGTCTATGGCCAGAGGGAGAGAGGACTCCACACCAGCAGTGTTGGAGCCTTAGGATCGGTTCGGGAGGGAAGGTGAGCCCTCGTGACGTCGGATCTAGAAAATGTGCGCAGGGATTAAAATTCCTTTTGAATTGCACAGGAGTGTGGGAATCGCGATACACGAACTCCCGAAAACCTGAAAACCCGAGAAGATCTACGTTGTAGATCTGGGAGGAAGGCTCGACCATTAGATCTGGTGGAGTCACGCTCGAGTTAGTCGCGAAAACTTTTCGGATTTCTCAAAGTCGCGAGAGGAAGTGAGGAAGGTGAACACCTCCGAAACCCGAAACGCTAAAACGATCTACACCGTAGATCATAGGAAGGTGGTTGATCGTTCGATTCAGCGGAGGAGTAAACCGTAATTTTGGGATTTCGGCAGATGGAAGTTAGAGATGTGGGGTGCACGAACTCTCGATGCTCGAAACCCTGAAATGCTGAAAGGATTTGCGTCATAGATCTGAGAAAGATCTTACCATTGGATTTCATTTGGATTGGACGTGGACACACGGGTGTGTACCACGTGCCCGTGAGTCAAGAAGACAGGTGAGAGTGGTGGGACCCGATGACGTCACCGAAGGTGACGTGGACCCTCCTGAACGTCCCACGTGCCACGGTGGTGAAGGGCGATAGCTATGTTGTGGGCCCGGAGAATAAAGTAATTCGCGATTTCGGAATTCGCAAAGGAGGAGCACGAAGGCTCAACACTCCAACTCGCGAAGTCGCGAGTTGGCGAAGAAATGCTAGCACTTATCCCTAGCCTACGGTCATGCGTAGCAGGTGCTAGCAAGGAGGGAGCCATACCTGCATCGCATCTCGAGTATCGGCATTTGGAGGAAATG
Organism: Picea engelmannii; assembly: GCA_009831015.1. Classification (NCBI taxonomy): domain Eukaryota; kingdom Viridiplantae; phylum Streptophyta; class Pinopsida; order Pinales; family Pinaceae; genus Picea; species Picea engelmannii. The sequence continues at coordinate 232,594 of ML785278.1, forward strand.
AGTCGAGGGTCTTCGACTCACGAACTCGTGAGATTGCGAGTTGCGAAAGGGTGACTTTGGTTACGAATATTTAACTGTTGGATCTTCGTGGACCGAGATTCTGAAGTTTCGAAGTCCCGGAATTTGCAGAGACGGACAGAGCTCAGAAAACTTGTGAAGTCAAAACGTTTTTCTTGTTCACGTAGGCTTATGAATGTTGTAAGTTTTCTTGAAGGTTTAAGGGCCTGAAAAACTTCGATTGACTGCACGTTGTGTGTGCAGAGTTCAACGAGTGTCAGGACAGTCGAAAACTGACGTCGAGTATGGAATTGGAAGAGGTGCAGACTGCCTCCGAAACAGAAGACGAAAGAGAAGGAAAGGATGTCAACTTGGGAGTCGAAGGAACAAACTCTAATGGGCATGGAAAAGAGATAGATAAAGAGGGACACATGATGAAACTCATTGAAAAGTTGCAGAAAGGTGCCCAGGCCCGCCTAGCTGATAGCCGAAAGCTCATGAAAATCAGGGATCGGCAGGTTGAATTCAACTTTAAAATGTTGAAGAGCCTGCAAAGAATAGAAAAGAAATTGGAAAAAGAGAGTGACACAAGTAGATCAAGAAGTGTCAGAACCCCTAAGAGGAGAAGAAGATCGAGGAGTGGTAGCAGACATTACCGTCTCTCCCCGAAGCATTCTGGTAAGGAAACACACAGTAGTTCAAGATCTTCCCCTACCAGAAAGCATCGAAAATATGGAAAGGATGAATTGAAAGGGGAGATGAACAAGATTAAGCCTCCAACATTCGATGGAGAACATAAGAAGGAGGAAGATGCTGAGACATGGTTGCTTGGCATGAGCAAATATTTCCAACTGCAGAATTATTTCGCCCATGCAGAAGGAAGAATTGCAATGTATCAACTGAAAGGAAAACCATCCATGTGGTGGGATCAGTTTGTGCAGGTGCAACACATCAGAGAGAAAGAGGTCACTTGGAAGGAAGTTAAGAGGTATTTCGAGAAGAAATACCTGACTAAAAGGTATTATGACAGAAAGATGAAGGAGTTCTTCGAACTCAAGCTAGGCAGCATGATTATTGATGAGTATGAACGAAGTTTTCTAGAACTACTGAAATATGTTCCATTCATCAAAGATGAGGCTGTCAATATTCAGAGATATCTGAGTGGACTGCCACCTTCCATGGGTGACAAGATTCAGTATGACGATCCTAAGACTATGGAAGAAACAATAAGAAGGGTGAAATTCTTGTATGAACAACAAGGAGAAAGGCCTATCCTTCAGAAGGCTTGGAATGATCAGAGGAAGTTTAAGAAGGAACAGAGACAGAAGGGAAACAAGCCTTCCTTTTTCAGAAACAGTCTTCAGGGACAGCCATCATTTAGAGAGCCGAGAATGACTAAAGAGGGAGCACAAAGACAGAGACAGACGCCCATTCAGTGTTGGGGCTATAAAGGAAACCACAAGTACAGAGATTGTCCCCATAAAAATGGTAAAGAGAGAACTGTTCATACTTTTCAGCAAGCTTAAACATTGGAGGATATGGGCAGCAGAATGTCGAGGATCTACACAGCCTTGGACAACAAGCAAGCAGAATTTCAATCGCACATGATTGAAGTGGAAGGTATGATTAACAACCGACCACTAATTATTTTAATTGATTCAGGGGATAGCCATAGTTATGTAGATCCTAGAGTGGTGGACAGTTTGCATATAATGAGAAGAAAACATGAAAATCCTTGGCTAGTGAAGTTGGCCACAGGAACCAAAAGGAAGGTCATTGAATTGGTTAAGTCATGTTCAGTAGACATGAAAGGAATGAGCACTAAGGCTGAATTGAACATTCTGCCTTTAGGCTCATACGATTGCTTAATTGGGATGTACTGGTTGGACCAGCACCATGCCCTTCTAGATTGTCGTAACAAGAGGTTTACATGCCTGAACGAAGATGGAAATCAGGTAACGGTCCAAGGAATTCCCAGAGCTGTGGCTATAAGGGAAATCTCAGCCATGCAGCTGAAGAAATGTTACCGAAAAGGCTGTCAATTATTTGCAGCTCGAGTGGAAGAAGCATCCCAAGATGCAGTCTCGAATCTGGAAGATCACGAGGTACTCAAAGAGTTCAAGGACGTATTTCAGGAGGTACTTGGACTACCTCCGAAGAGGGACATCGATTTTTCTATAAATTTTATGCCTGGAGCAGCTCCAGTTTCGAAGGCCCCTTATAGAATGAGTACGCCAGAGCTGAAAGAGTTGCAATTGCATCTCAAAGAGCTACTAAAGAAGGGATACATTCGCCCCAGCGTGTCACCTTGGGGAGCCCCGGTCCTATTTGTGAAGAAGAAAGATGGGACGTTGAGGTTGTGCATTGATTTTCGGCAGTTGAATAAGGTAACTGTCAAGAACAAGTATCCTCTGCCAAGGATTGATGATCTTTTTGATCAGTTGAAGGATGCAAAAATATTTTCAATAATAGATCTCAGATCTGGATATCACCAAGTGAGAATAAATGATGAGGACATTAGCAAGACCGCCTTTAGAACAAGGTACGGTCATTATGAATTCACAGTGGTGTCGTTTGGGCTGACAAATGCACTTGTTGTTTTCATGTGCTTAATGAATGGAGTGTTCAAAGATTATTTGGACAAGTTTGTCATAGTCTTCCTGGACGACATCTTGGTGTATTCCAAGTCAGAGGAAGAGCATGAGCAACACCTGAGAATGGTGCTGCAAGTGTTGAGAAATCACCAGTTGTACGCCAAGCTGAGCAAGTGCTCATTTTATCAAAGGCAAATCCATTACTTGGGACATATTATTTCAGAAGAGGGGATCGTTGTGGATCCTGAAAATTTTGAGGCCATCCGAGAATGGT
>ML785278.1:235820-252039 GCA_009831015.1 Picea engelmannii
AAATAAGGATTACGTAGTGTGCACCGATGCGTGTAAGGAGGGGCTGGGAGGAGTTCTCAGCCAAGAGGGATTTGTAATTTGTTATGAGTCCCGAAAGCTGAAAGAGAATGAAAGGAATTATGCCACTCACGATTTAGAGCTAGTAGCAATAGTCCACGCCTTGAGGAAATGGAGACATTACCTCATGGGAAAAAGATTCGAGTTGAGAACAGACCATAACGGTCTGAAGTATTTATTTGATCAGCCGACTTTAAATGCTAGGCAAATCAGATGGCTGGAGTTTCTGTGCGAATATGACTTTGATATCAACCATATCAAAGTGAAAGAAAATAAGGTGGTTGATGCACTCAACAGAAAAGTGCACGAATTACATGCTACAGCCACTAGCATGTATAGGACTGAGATTAAAGACATAATTTTGGAAGCTGCAAATGCTGATTTGCGGTACATAGGTTTAGTAGCAAAGCTACAGCAGCATGAGAGACCGCAGACCAAGGAAAGTTACACCTTGGGAACTGATGGCTTACTTCTGTATAAAAACAGAGTGTATGTACCCAATGTCCAAGAATTGAAGCTGGCAATTCTAAAATAAATGCATAATGTGGCTTATGCTGGACATCCTGGATATCAAAAGACTGTGGCAGCAGTCAAAAGCCATTATTTTTGGCCGAGTATGAAGAAATAAATCGTTGAATACATTGCCAGATGTATGGAGTGCCAAAAGGTTAAGGCTGAGCATAGGCACCCAGCAGGGCTGCTGTAGCCTTTACCCATTCCTGAGTGGAAATGGGACGTGGTAACAATGGATTTTATCACTGGACTACCTAGAACAGGCAAGCAGCATGATTCAATCATGATGGTGGTGGACAAGCTTACTAAAGCTACCCATTTCATTCCACTGAAAACCACTCACAGGGCAGCAGATGTTGCTGATATCTTTTTAAAAGAAGTTGCACACTTGCACGGAATTCCTAAGACAATTGTGTCTGATAGGGACCCGAAATTCACCTCGAATTTCTGGAAAGGATTGTTCAAGGGATTCGGAATGAATATGAACTTTAGTACAGTGTATCATCCTGAGTCTGATGGTCAGACAGAAAGGGTGAATAGAGTAATAGAAGACATACTGAGAATGTATGTGATGGATAAACCATCAAGGTGGGAAGATTACCTGCATTTAGTAGAATTCACCTACAATAATGGGTATCATACATCGTTGAAGATGAACCCATTCGAATCACTTTATGGAAGAAAGTGCAACACACCAGTAAGCTGGGATAATCCAGCTGACAGAGCAGTGATTGGGCCTAAGCTGCTTAAAGAGATGGAAGATCAAATGATAAAAATTAAACGGAATCTGAAAGTTGCCCAGGATAGGCAGAAAAGTTACGCTGACAGTAACATAACCCATAGAGAATTCAAAGTGGGTGACCATGTTTTCCTGAAAGTGAAGACTAACAGGAGTTCCCTGAAGTTGGGAAGTTTCACCAAATTGGCAGCAAGATTTTGTGGGCCATTTGAGATCCTAGAAAGGATTGGGCCAGTTGCATACACGCTTGCATTACCTGCATCTATGACTGTACATAATGTGTTTCATGTTTCACTGCTTAAGAAATATGTACATGATGCTAATCATGTTATCGATTGGAATGTGATTCAGATGGAACCAGAGGGTGTCCTGCAAGTGCATCCTGTGCGCATATTGGACAGGAAAAGCAAACAGCTCTGGAATCGAGCTATAGAGCTTGTAAAGGTCTAGTGGACCTGGTACGGTCCTGAAGACGTGACATGGGAGCATGTAGATGTTATGCAGGTAGAGTACCCACATCTTTTTGAAAAATTTTGAAAAGCTTGCAGATGTTGTGTAAAGTTGCACTAAGGACAGTGCAAAAATAAGGGAGGACAGTGCAAAAATAATGGAGGGGGATTGTAATGTCCCCAAGGCCGAGCCCAGTTGTAAATCTGATGTATAAAATGAATTGTAAATATGTGTTATAGGCTGGTGAGACAAGTTTGTATAAGCCGGTGGGCTTATGTGATTATTAAGCCAGAGAGCCTAAGGGTTGGAGGCCAAGGGCCTGATTTTGTACTTGTATGTATGCAGCACGTTAATAAATATAGACATCGTCGCGTGCAGACCGACCACGATGAATGAGTGATGGGGGACTGAGCTTCCACAGAGTGGGCAAGGAATTAGGGGTTGGAAGGTGGGAAAGGGGGATAAGTGTTTAGCCTAGGGGGCTTAAGCCTGGGAATAATATTTTATTATTATTCCAAAAGAACATGTGCCATTTATATTTTATCCTAAGTTCCTAAGCATGAGGAAGGTGATGTGTGCTGGGTAAATGCATGCAGTTTCCAGGGCGACAAGTGTCAGCCCCGACCCATGTGAATAAAATGGCCAATATGAGTCGTGAGAGGGTGCCTCGCCCATTTCCACCGAGACTGCCTGAGCGTGTATGGGCTCTGAGCAGTACGACCGACCCGAGCTTTGCAGAGAACCCTCGTGCTTCCTTGTGAGACGAAAAGCCTATGTTTGGCTCTGAAAATCCATGTATACCTTCTGTTCTGAAAGCCAAGAAGCCTGTGTTCGATTTTGAAGAGGTCGGGTTCACCCTCTCCGTTCTAATCCATGCAACCCGTGTCATTCCTTACATGGTTTGTTTGTCACACGTTCCCAAGAACCAACCCTGTGAGACCTTGCGCCATTGCTAAGCCTGTTTGGGAAGCCCGTGTTTGTTTTTTTTTCGGTTGGTTGTGGTGGCCATGAAGATATGGACTGCGCGTGGCTTGTTGGCCAGTTCAAGTTGTGAGTGAACCTGTGTATGACCTCTTTCCAGGTGAGGGAGGTGACTGTTGTTGGAAGAGGCAGGTTGCCAGGCCTGTGGGCAATTCTCTCTAGGTGAGAGAGTTTGTTGGGAAGCGGTTTCTTCCAGAGAGTGTCCAGCACCATCTTCGGGCTCTGAGACTTCTTGATCCGGCCTGTTGTTGAGACCCAGAGAGGGAGGTTAGCACCGATGGACTGTTCTTGTGAAGGTGTATACTCCCAGGTGGAACAAACATGTGGGGAATGAGAGTCTGGTAGTAGTGGGCATAAGATGGCATCTTGGGAAGAATCCTTCCAGATTTCTGTGTTGTTTTCCTGTAACCTCAGCCTAGCCTAGGATTCCTTACCTTGGGGTGGAGATTAGTCCCAGCTCGGGGGTGACCCACTGCTGAGCTGATGAGCAGTGAGGTCTAAGGCTGGGAGGTTCGTGGAAGGCCTGCACTTGGTTGGTGGAACTGCCACTGTTTCAAAGATAAGTACCTGATTATGATTTAATCATGTTTTGCATGAATGTGATGCTTATGTTATCATGAATTCCGTTGTGTATATGAACTAATATTAAATAGTACTAGTTGTTGATTATGGCAGTAATTCGTATGAATACTCTGTGTTGAATGTGTTTAACTTGTTTTAAATGCATGTGATTAATTATTAGTGAGAATGTTGTTATTCTGCGTAGTAACACCTACAGAGTAGTGAGTGAAAGGGGTGTTACAGTTGCCCCACCTTAAGAGGCAAGTGAACATTGTATTATTATTTGCATTATCAATATACAAGGGTCTTTTTAAATATTTTATTGTATTGTATCTTGTTTTTTGTTAATCTACAATTATATTCTCTATATGCCCAATTGTGTTTCAATTTTCAAGGGTTAAGGAACACTACAATTGAATTGTGTTATTTGTATATTTTCTAACATAATTATAGTCCACACAATGTCCTTTAGAATATAAAATCACAAATTTACAGATATTCCATAGCCATGTGACTAATTCTAACCAATTTAAAAAATGAATATTTTGAGAAAAAATACAATATTTGATAAATAGAAGATCCTTTTGGATAGCTACCTTAATTAAGCCAAAACAAGTAGGATATGTCGCATAAGGGTGCTAAAATGTTATGTAAGTGACACACTTACCCACCCACTTAAGTACCCACTTAAATGACACATTCACACATATCCACATAAGCAACACGCACGCACCCTTAAACCACACATCAACATATGCGACACACTCATTGCAAACATAAGAGACACATTCTTCCGAGAATAATGTACATCATGCTTGTCATATATTACCCAAGCCCCTCAAAAGAGGTTAATTCTTATTTTTACAAAAGAAACATAAATGGAAATACGAGAAGGTGAAGACAATAGAAGTTAGAATTTTGAGAGTCGGGTGCATTGAGTTGGAAAGAGACATTTTGTAAGGTACCAGATGTATTATGCAAAGAAAAAACAAAATTGTTATAACAATTATCAATAGAAAGAGAAAAATATGGAGCACAATAACACAATTGAGTCGAGAAATGATACCTTTATTATATATAAATCTAAGTTCACTTGCCTCTTCGAGGGGGAAACGTCTAGTAGAACAAAGCTAAAATACAAAATGATTCTCAAGAAAAAAACTCTTCCATGCTTTCTACTCCTATTTATACTATTCCAATCTTCTAGAGAACATTTTAGAAGAAGAACTTTCTAGAAGCGAAACCTTATATTAGTTCTTCTTACATTAGACATGTTCATATTATTACATAGGCCTTATTTACTAATGTCGGTATTTAATGCATAGAAAACATAGTATTCTATATACTTGAGGAATTATGGAGGTTAGGACCCTAACATGCCCTCCCCTTTGAAAAAAAATCCTTGTCCTCAAGGCTCGAGATGAGGAAATTGTTGCAAAATGGAATCCAGTTCCCATGTGGCATCCTCTAGTGGTGTATTCTTCCATTCAACTAAAAGTTCATTGATTGTGTGCTAATGGAGACGATCTCACAATGGTCCAAGACTGCTTGGGGATGCAACCAAATGGAGCCTTCTTCATTCAATTCAGGGGGACTATTTTGGGTTTTCCACTTGGTTCCAATCACTTTCTTCAAGAAAGAAACATGAAAAACGAGATGGATCTTAGAGTGACTAGGGAAAGCTAAGTTGTAGGCCATAGGCCCCAAGTGCTTGAGAATGGTATAAGGTCCATACAAATTGGGAGCAATTTTCTGACAATGATTTTCTTTGAGTGATGTTTGCTTATAAGATTGTAGCCGAAGAAATGCTTGGTCTCCTTTAGAAAATTGGCGTTCTGAACACCTTGATTAGATTGTTGCTTCAAGTGATTCTGAGCCATGACCAAATTCTGTTTGAGGGTATGGGAAATGGAAACTCAAAATGTAAGGGTGATGTCCACTTCCTGGATTTTGGAGAAACTGGGTAGGTAGAAGAAGACATAAGGTGTTTTTTGACCATAGACCGCTTCAAATTGAGACAAATGAGTGGCAGCATGGTAAGATGTGTTGTACCATTATTCAGTGACTGGTAACCAATGATCCCATTGAGTTTGTCTATCAAAAGCGAAACAACTCAAATATGTTTTCAAGCACGTGTTGACAGCTTCAGTTTGACCGGCATTCTGGGGATGATAGGATGATTGGAGATGTAATTGGGTTCCCTAGATCTTGAACAATTCCTGCCAAAATTCATTGGTGAAAGTTGGATCACGATCAAAGATAATAGAGTGGGACATTCCATGAAGTTTAAAGATATTATCCAAGAAAATTTGAGTCACTGTAGATGTTGTGAACATGTGTTGGAGGGCACATAAATGAGCATATTTGGAAAGGAAAACTACTACAACCATGATGATGTATTTATTTCCATATTTGGGTAAGCCGAAAATGAAGTCCATAAAAATATATATCCATATAGCAGGTGGAATAGGGAAAGGTTGGAGTGTGCTTGGAAGTTATATTCTTTCACCCTTATTTCATTGACAAGTATAAGATTCAGCCACAAAAGTGCATATGTCATGTTTTATGCCTTCCCAGAAAAAAATAAAGTTTGATTATTTCATATGTTTTGTAAAAACTTGAATTCCCTGTTGTTAGTGAAGCATGAAGTTCGGAGAGCACAGTGGATTTAAGGTGAGACTATTTGCTTAAATATAGGCGACCTTTGTAGTGAAGCTCTTCATTGGGACAAGAGTATCATGAAGATGCATGAGGATCTTGTTGCAATTATTGGATTAGGAGAGAGAATTTGGGATCTTGGAACCATTCTTGGTGAATGACCTTTAACCAATCGGATACAATGAAGAAGAGTGAGAAGAGGGATCCTTCTTCTTCATATTTCCTTGAAAGGGCATCAACAACCACATTTTATTCTCTTTTCTTGTAAATGATCCTATAATAATAACCAAACATTTTGGTCAACCACTTATGTTGCTCTCAGGATGAAATTCATTGTTCTAAGAAATATTTGAGGTTGCGATGATCCTTTTTAATTTGGAAGCGTTTCCCCAAGAAGTAAGGATGTTATAGATCCACTGCATGTTGAATAGCCAACATTTCATTTCCATAGGTGGATTTGCCCAAGTGTCACTTAGATAATTGTTTTCTACTGAAAGCCAAAGGTATGCCATATTGCATGAGAAATTCCCCAATGCCTTTCCCAGAATCATAACATTCTGGAACAAAAATCTTGGTGAAGTCCGACAATGTCAGAATAGGATTCATGCACATAATCTATTTCAACGCTTGGAAGGATTGATCGATTGTTAGAGTCCAACTGAAAGAATTATTTTTTAGGAGAGCAATGAGGGGAGCTACAATTTTTCCATAAATCTTGACAAACTTGCAACAATAGCCTGTTAAACCCAGGAAACCTCGCAAACTTTTAAGATTTTTAGGGTGAGGCCAATCCTTCATAGATTCTATTTTCTTATGATCCACATATACACCGTCTTTGCCAACAATATGGCCTAGGTACTCTACTTCAGAAGCTCCAAAAGCATATTTAGACTATTTGAGAAAGAGTTTGTGCATAGAAAATAAGTGTGAGACTTGATTCACATGGGCTAGATAGGCTTGCCAAGTTTTACTATAGATGAGGATATCATCAAAAAAAACTAAGACAAAATGATACACAAAAGGATGGAAGACATGATCCATGAGACTTTGAAAAGTGGAAGGTGCATTACACAGGAAGAAGGGCATGACCAAAAACTCATAATGGTCCTCATGAGTTTGAAAGGAAAGTTTGGGAATATAGGCCTCTTTCATATGTATCTCGTGGTAGCCAAAACATTATTCAAGTTTGATAAAGTACTGAGCACCACTCAATTCATCCAAAATGTCATCAATGACAGGAATGGAGAATTTATTTTTGATGGTAATTTTGTTGAGGGCATGAAAATAAAGACATGTGTTCCATGTGCCCTCTTTCTTGAGTACCATAACTACATGACAAGAATAAGGGTTGGTACTAGGACAGATAACACCCGTCGCTAGCAATTCCTGAAAAACTTTCTCAATTTCATTTTTTTGGGCAAAGGGATGAAGATAAGGGTGAACATTCGGAGGGATACTACCAAGGACAAGGGGAATGAAATTATCATGGGTGCCACAGGAAGGGGTGAGTCCTTGGAGATTGTTAAAAAGATATTGATGTTTGGGGAGGAGAGATTGAAGGTCTCAATTGCTTAAATGGAATGGATTTCGGAAATAATGCTAGAATGAACCTTTTTTTAGCAGGTTTTCCTTTCAATGGAAACTAATGATCTCAAGGGAGCCTTTCATGATGCCTTCTAACTGATATTGTTGTCCATCATGTTTTAATTTCATGGTTAATTCCTTAAAATCCATGGTGATGGGGCCTAGTGTGTATAACCATTCAATACCAAGCACAATGTCGCAATCTTCCATGTCAATAGAAAACATATGAGATTTCAGGTGGTACTGACCAATTTGCAGGCACACTTTTTTACAATGCCCCCCACATTTCTTGGAACCATTGTTAGCAATCATGATTTGAAAATTGTTGACTACACAGATATAGCACATGGTTTCTTGAGAAATGCAGTGATGAATAAAATTATGGGTGTTTTCATTGTCAACTAGGATAATGATTTTCCTATGCTTAATTTAACCAATTAAGTTAAGGGTTTGGAGAGGAGAGAGACCAGTGAGGGCATTCATCGAATTAAGTGGTTCAACTTCAGGTGGATCAGAGGGAGGTGTACAATCATCTCCTTGGGGTGGATATTTAGAATGGGATACACATGCATCCTCTTTAGAAACTTCCTTAGAAATTCCCATAAAAATATTTTTATCCTTACACTTGTGCCCCAAAAAATATTTTGCATAACAGTTATAACAAATACCCTTAAGTTGGTGTTCAACCATTTTTTCCCTGGTTAATTTGTGGATCTTCAGAGGAGTGGAAGGAGGGGGCAGATGGGTGGGTTGATATCAAGGAATAAAGGATGATTTTTCGGTTTTGGGAGGAGACTACATGGTGTGCTTCCTTGGTGTAGTGAGTAGCTTCAAGCCAAATCTAGGGGAAAGCCATTAGGACATGGGATCGGATGTCATCCTTCAAGCCACTAATAAATCATTCATGGAAGCAGGTGTTGGACATGTCATCCATTCAGAAAGCCAATTTCTCAAAAGAAACTATATATTCTTCCACTGTACCAGACTATTTCAGATTGGTCAAATGGCCCAAATGATGTGTTTCGGTGTCAGAGCATTTATAAAGGTCTGCAACAAGCTAGGTCCAAGAATATACACTCGACATGAAGTGTGCCACCATTGCTAGTGTGCTAGTGTTCAGATCCAAACAAAGAACATCGATACAAAGTTTGGTCAAATCATCAGTAATTCCATGCAAGGAGAAATAATGTTTCATTTGAGTGACCTAACCCGTGGGATCCAAACCATCAAATTTGTTCACTTCAACTTTGGGAAGATGAATTTCACGATGAAGGGGGTTGGAATGAAAGGACACACTACGAGAGGATTAAGCACCTTCTGGGTTTAAAGGTTGGTCAAAGGAGGTAGGACTATGGAATTGGCTCATCCATTATTTTAGTTGTGCGGAGTCACTTTTCATCTCAGTAGAGAGCGATTCAAATAAAGTAGTGAGGCTCTCAACTTTGGAATTGATGGGAAAAAATTCAGAATTGATGTTCTGGATATCATCCTTGTTTTGGTTGATGTTGGTTTGCAAGGAAATGATGGTGTTATCAAGCGCTTGGTTGCAGGTGTGAGCCATTTGGAAGGTAATCAGACAAGAAGTGGGTAGGTGGGTCCACACAAAAAGGGGTTATGGGCGATGGGTACCATGGAGATCAATGTGAAGAGATGAAGCTAATGGAATAGGTCCCAAATAAGGGTGTCAGGGAGGGTGGGTGGGACCAAGGAAAAAAAGGATTTTAAGTGATAGTTACCATTGTGATCAGGGAAAAGAGAGGAATCCAATGGGATAGGTCCCAAATAAGGGTGTCGTTGGGACCACTATGATTTTTCTTTTACTCCTACGGAGTTATACTCTAGTCTGAAATAATACTACAGTGACCAAATGCCCAAATTTTTAGTAGTTAAAATTGTGTAGTAATTTTGCAACCTAGATGTAGGAAGCAAGGTTGCACCGCAGAATTTCCCCTCTATGTTTGTCATGTTCTGTTTCGGTAGCAAGGGTTAGGGTTTTAAGGGTTCCTATGGATAAGGGTTTTTCCTGTGCTATAGCTCTTTGATATACTAGTGAGGTCCAATATTAGTACTCAGCCCAATATTTCAGGGCACCAACTAAGGAGGCTTGATCGTACCCTTAGTCTTACTACTCAATTACCCTGGTATGCAAGAGTAGTCTTCCCGGGTGTTGTTCTTAGTGCCACTATAGCAGCCAAGCGACCAAAAAACTTATCTATAGTTGGTTTCAGGAGACCTATGGGACTCCCTATATACTCGAGGGCACGTGGGAGTGAATGATCGTGTACAATTGTTTTCTAATGGGGTAATACTCGGAGGCGTACCAACATGGGTTACATAGGTTTCCAACAAGGTGAAACAATGTGTTTTGAGTACCTTGTGAAACCGATTGTATTTCCTACGTATAGTCCTCCCCAACCACATTTTTCCCCACTGAACGACATATCATTATGTTTTAAATATTCCAACAATACACGTCTCTAGCCTGGAAAATTTGTCTAAAATTTTGTAGAGGAAAGTGCTTTGATACCACTTGTAAGTTACCAGATGTATCATGCAGAGCAGAAACATAATTGTTATAACAATTATCAACAGAAAGAGAAAATTATAGAGCACAATGATGCAAATGAGTCTAAAAATTATACCCTTATTAAATAGAAAACTAAATTCACTTGCCTCTTTGAGGGGGAAACCTCTAGAAGAGCAGATCTGAAATACAAAATGATTCTCAAGACAAAACTCTTCCATTGTTTATACTCCTATTTATATTATTTCAATCTTCAAGAGAACATTCTAAAGGAATATCTTTCTAGAAGTGGAACCTTTTATTATGTCCTCTTACATTAGACATGTTCATATTATTGCATAGGCTTTATTTACTAATGTTGGCCTTTATTACATAGAAAATACATTATTCTATCTACTTGAGGGGTTAGGGAGGTTAGGACCCTAACACATTTAACTTCTCACAACCATAACTCCAACATGCAACTGTAGATTCGGGTGCATAGTAAATCATTGGAAAGATTGTGATGAAGAGAATAATATTAGATGTAAAAGAGATTCTAAAATTATGCAATGTATATGAAAATTGGGTGTAATCTAGACACAAATTGGATGCAATAGGGGTGCAAAATGTGACATAAAATTGGAAAAATTATGCAAATTTGACTCGGTCAAGACATTAATAGACGTAAAGGAGTATAAACCAATGCAAATCTAGATGCAGAATTGGATGCAAATGAGACATAAGTAACACACTAGGTAGACACGAAATAACATAAAATGATTTAGGATGCAAAAATTGATGAAAATAAGATACAAACTAAAAATAAATGAGACACATAATTAATAAAAATGTACATAAGGGGATGCAACAATAAGACATGAGAAGACTATCATGAATCTCATTTCACAATTTGTATAAAATGGGATGCAAAAAAGGACTTTATAACCTTGTACTTGTCAGTGTTTCATGGAAACCTGCACATGAGACCTAGCTAAAGCATACACAAACAAATCTTATCAAGAAAAGGAAGAGAGATACAATATGAAGAATGAGAATCAATGTATATTATGATATGTTCAATGAGTGAGTGATATTCACTCATATAGGCAATGACATCCTATAATTAGGAATGCATGCATAATAGTGATGGTCTAAAATTAGAAAGTCTAAAATAGAACTAGTCAGTTAACTCCCACTGAACTAGTGTGTCGAAAATAGAAATTTCTCCAACACCCCCCTGAACATCACTATGGAGTAAAAAATGAGTCCCGACTACTAGGCCATATTAGTTACTCATGTACAATGCAACTAATGAACACTGAATAAAAATGAGGAAAAAGGGAAAACCACGTGGGAACAAAACCCCTCCTCAAAAGACAATGCATCAAAAGAAGAAAAGGTAGTTGCTAGGCAACTGTGTTCTTCACTGCAAGATGATCCCACAAAGTCTGAAACTTCTACTCACTGAAAGTCTTCATGAAGATGTAGAAATATTTATGGATCTGATGAAGTCCTTTGGCAACCTGTCTAGCCTTGTTCCTCTTGATATTGTGGACCCATCTGCACCTAAAAATATTCCTTTCTGGTGGAAGTGGAACCAAATGCCAAGTCTGATTCTTTAAGAGTGAGTCATACTCTTTTTGCATGGTTTCTTTCCATAATGGATTTCCCATAGCCTCACTGTAGAGTTGCGGATCAGAAGATTGAACCATATAGAAATGCATGGGCATCTCAGGTTCTGAAGCTAAAATTACATGAGAAGGCTCCTCATGTTGAGATCAAGTCCTCCTCGAATCCAATGGATTCCCTGTAACGATACTTGCTTCCTAAAGTGTGAATTGTGTTTTCTTGGGAATTTGTTGAAGCTTCAACATTGGCTTCTTATCTAGCTGTACATAATTTGAGTGTATGGAATCATCTCTGATGTCTGAAACTGATGGAAGCACAAGAGTATATGCATGTTGCACTAGAGGTGCATGCAAAGTACTCTCCTTATGTGTAAGTAGAAAAGAGGAGTCGTCATTAGAAAAATTAGTGAATTTATACAACCTTGACTTTTGATCCACCTCACAAATTGCAATGATGGAATTTTCATGCATGTCAATTATTGAAACTGAATTTGATGTAAATTCAACCTTTTTACCTTTCTGAGTGATCTGATAAACTGAGCGCAGATTCATAGAAATATTTGGAACATGTAAAACATTCTCAAAACTGCCATTGTGGAGTTCCACTCTCCCTTCTCCTGCTATTTATACTGGAGTATCATCCCCCATGAGAATAAGGGGTCTTGAGCATGGACTCAAAGAAGAGAAAACTTCCTCTTTTGCTACCATATGATGGGATGCACCAGAATCTATAATCCATGAATCAGATGAGGACTTAATTGCAACAAGAGCATGATGATTACCTTTCTTAGAAGCATGATATTCTTCCTTCTGTCGGGCACGCTCGCGGCCCCCCCTTGGGGGGCGAATTTCCCCGCATGAGGGTTCGGGGGCAGCCCCCCCGAAAAAAAAAATTCTGCCTCAGGAAACGTGTCACATATTTAGGTGGTTTTCGGCACATGGTTTTTTGTCGATGGTTTTCTATTTCTGGTTAAGGGATTAGGATTGTTGACTAATCCAGGTCATTGGGTTAGGGTTTTGGATGTCGTTGGCTCCTATATGTATATTTTATTGTAAACAATGTATCACGATGAATGAATATAGAATATGCTAGTATTCTCGGTTTGGGTTTCCAGGGGAAAAATATCTATGTAATGTTTGTATTTTCCATTGTATCTTTTCTATTCTTTTAATGAAAATCTATTTTCAGTAAATATTGTACAAGGTTAAAATATACATTTGGTATCAAATCTTTTTTGGCTTTAGGGGGACGCCATTGTGGTCAAGGGTTTGGCTCGGGACTGTGATAAGCCTTGTTACAGTGGGAGATCTGTGGTATTGATTTTTCAAGTGAAAATAAATGGCAAGCAATTCAAAGCTCGAGATTGAGAAGTTTAATGGGCAAAGTTTTGAGTTGTGGAAGCTCCAGATGGAAGATATGTTGGTGGGCAGAGATCAGTGGATCGTGGTAGATCCAGGTACTGCACCTACAGGAACTTCAGCAGATGACTGGAAAAAGTTGGATCGGAAGGAAAATAGCACAATCCGACTGTGTCTCTCAGATTCAGTATTACTGAATGTGTCAAAGGAAGCTACAGTGAAGGATTTATAGGATAAGTTGGGGAATTTGTATCAGTCTAAGTCCCTAGTGAATAAACTATTCCTGAGAAAGAAGTTGTATAACCTAAGGATGAGAGATGGAGACTCAGTGACAGAGCATTTGAACACCTTCAATACTGTGATAAGTCAGTTAGTATATGTTGAGATTAAAATTTCAGATGAAGATAAATGTATCAGTTTACTGTGTTCTTTACTAGACTCATTGGATAGTCTGGTTGTGGCCATAGGTAGTAATACAACTTCCTTGAAGTTTGATGAAGTGGTATCATCTTTGTTGTCTGAGGAGATGAGATGGAAGAATATGGAAGGACAGAGCACAGACGCATTATTTGCAAGAGGACGTTCCCAAGAAAGATATAGATCTAAGTTCTCGAGTGGGAGATATAAGTCTAAGGGTAGATCTAAATCTCGTAGAAAGTTTGTAAGGGTATGTTGGAGATGTGGAAAAGAAGGACACTACAAGAAGCAGTGTAGATCCAAAGTTGAGAAAAAGAAGGGATATGGAGAATCTCCTTCTACAGAAGAAAAGACCTCCAAGGAAGAAGGAGGGGATGTGTAGTTGGCCTCTTCAAGCACACATGTAGATCATGAGGAATGGTTGGTTGACTCTGGTGCATCCTTTCATATGACTCCCCACAGGGAGTGGTTCTGCGAATATGAAAGGTATGATGGAGGTAATGTTTTCTTAGGTGATGATTCAACAACCAAAATCATTGGACGAGGAAAATTCAAGTTGAGGCTCATAGATGGAAGGATTAGAACATTTCATGGTGTTCTGCACATCCTAGGTTTGGCCAGAAATTTGATTTATGTAAGAAAAATGGACGATGCAGGGGTAAAAACAATATTTGAAAAGGAAACCTGTAGGATGGCTCAAGGAGCAATGGTGTTGTTGAAGGGAGTTCAGTTTGGAACTCTGTATAATCTGCAAGGAAGCACTATTAGTGATGGGTGTAATAGTTCCATTGTTCTTGATATTGGAGTTGAAGAAGAAAGAGATCCTACAGTCTCTGGAGAAAAGGTTATGTTGTGGCATCAAAGACTGGGGCATATCAGAGAGAAGGGTCTTCGACTACTACACGGTAAAGGTATGGTTGAAGGTATGTCTAACTACTCTATGGATTTTGATTTCTGTGAACATTTTCTATATGGGAAGCATAATCGGGTAAGATTCCCCTCTGGTGCAACGAGGGTAGAAGGAATTTTACAGCTAGTTCACAGTGATGTTCTTGGACATGTGTATGTCCCATCATTGGGAAAATCTGTGTACTATGTCTCATTTATAGATGACTTCTCGAGGAATACTTGGATATATTTCCTCAGGAAGAAATCTGAAGTCTTTGACAGGTTTAAAGAGTTTAAGGCTCTTGTTGAGAATCAAACAAAGAAAAGAATTAAGGTTTTGAGGACAGATAATGGTGGAGATTTCTGTGGGAATGAATTTGAAGAATTCTGTAAGAAGTGCGGTATAGAAAGGCAGAAGACTACTCCATACACACCTCAACAAAATGGAGTTGCAGAAAGGATGAACAAGACATTGATGGAAAAAACAAGGTGCATGCTCAGTGTTGTCGAGTTAGGGCAAGAATTATGGGCAGAGGCAGTGGGTATTGCATGTTACTTGGTCAACAGATCACCCTCATCGGTGTTGGATGACAAGACTCCACAAGAGATATGGACTAGTAAGGAACCTTCTCTCAGACATCTCAAGGTATTTGGTTGTGATGCATATGTTCATGTTCCAAAGGAAAACAAGAGTAAGCTAGATAAGAAGGTTGAAAAGTGTATCTTCATTGGATATAAATATGGTCTCAAAGGTTATAAGAATTGGAACCTAGAAACTAAGAAGGTAGTGTATATTCGAGATGTGGTATTTAGAGAAATGAAGGATGTTGTTAAACAGGAAGTCCTACCAAGTAAGGAAGAACCAGAGAAAATAGAGTTTGATTTAAAGGATGATGATTCAGACTCTACAGAAGAACGGGAATCGGAAGAAGAAGATCCTCATACTCCAATATTGAGGAGATCGGTTCGAGAAAGAAGTCTACCGGAAAGGTATACTCCATCTGATTTTCGTTCAAATTTTGCTTTGTCTATTACTGATGATGATCCTAGAACTTTCAGGGAGGCAGTGGATTCAGAGGATGGAAATATCTGGAAAAGGTCCATGGACGAAGAAATGGCATCTTTGGATAAGAATGAGGCTCGGGATCTAGTGGAGTTGTCGACTGGAAGAAATCCCATTGGCAGCAAATGGGTATTTAAAAAGAAGTTGAATGCAGAAGGAAAAGTGGAGAAATATAAAGCTCGATTAGTAGCAAAGGGTTATTCCCAGGTTGAGGGAATTGGTTTTGGTGAGATTTTTTCTCCTATTGCCAAGTTAACCTCTATAATATTTTTGTTATTTGTTGTTGCTACATTTGATTTTGAAGTAGAACAGAAGGATGTGAAGACAACATTCCTACATGGGGATCTGGAAGAAGAAATCTATATGAAGCAACCAGAAGGTTATGATGTGAAGGGAAAGAAGGAGCTGGTATGCAAGCTGAAAAAGTCCCTGTATAGTTTAAAACAATCACCAAGAATGTGGTATCAAAAATTTGATACTTATATCATGGAACTTGGCTTCACAAGAGCAAAGAGGATCATTGTGTGTATTTTAAATTAATTGGTGATCATTTGATTTATTTGGTCTTGTATGTGGATGACATGTTGATAGGAAACAAGAAGGAGATTATCCAGGATGTGAAAACTCAGTTGTCCTATAAATTTGACATGAAGGATCTCAGTGCTTCAAATTTCATTTTTGGGCATGGAAATTAAACGAGATTGGAAAAAGAAGAAACTCTGGTTAAATCAGAGAAAATATGTTGAGACAGTATTGCAGAGGTTTAATATGCAGGAATGTAAACCGGTCAAGGTTCAGATTCCTATTGGGGTAAA
>ML785278.1:252642-266458 GCA_009831015.1 Picea engelmannii
ACTTATCATTCAAAGACAAAGCATATTGATATTCAATATCACTTTGTGAGAGACATGATTGAAGAAAAGAAAGTATCGTTGATGAAGGTGGACACTTTGAAGAATGTTGCAGACTCATTAACAAAATCTGTGAGCACTGAGAATTTCTCTTGGTGTAGAGGATCCATGGGCATTGTTGCTCTGGATTGTTGACTATGTAACCATGTAACCTCCTGTGTGAAAAGAAAACAACAAGTGGGAGAATGTTGGATATGTGTTATATTCTTTGCATGAAAAGTAGTGTCCAGGCACACAAGGGGGTTAGAGGGGGAGTGAATCCCCCCACGCAGAGGTTTAGGGGCAACGTCCCCGAAAAAAAAAAATCTACCTATGGAAATGTGTCACATATTTAGGTGGTTTTTTGGCACATGGTTTTTTGCCGATGGTTTTCTATTTTCGGTTAAGGAATTAGGGTTGTTGACTAATCTAGGTCATTGGGTTAGGGTTTTGGATCCCTTTGGATCCTATATGTATATTGTATTGTAAACAATGTATCACAGTGAATGTATATAGAATATGTTGGTTTTCCTGGTTTGGGTTTCCAGGGGAAAAATCTCTGTGTAATGTTTGTATTTGTCATTCTATCTTTTTTGTTCTTTTACTGAAAATTTGTTTGCATTAAATATTGTATAAGGTTAAAATCTACACTTGACCGTCTCTAGAATGAAGTTTCCAAGGTTGTTTTGTTGAAGTGCATGTGCCATAAGATCGATATGTTTCTTCATGCATGTAGATTCTTCATGATTCAGTTTATTGCAGTAAGTGCACTGCTTTCCCTTATTCTTCTTATTCTTGGAATTTGAAGAATCTTTGGAACTTGAAGAATCGTTAAAGGGTTTGGAATATGCCTCCTTGTCATTTTGTTTCTCCTTCTCGTTATGTTTGAATGATCATTTTCCATCATGCATGGTGAGTGCATGTTCTTTGGGATATTTCATGACACCCATATGTATGATTTTTGTCTGCTCTTGTGTGAGAAACTCAATGAACTGAGCCATCGTAGGAATTTTCCAATTTTCTCCCAAAAGACATCTGCCATAATGGAAATTGGAGACATATACAACGTATTTTGGTCCTAGCTTGGCCAAGATTGTCAGAATAAGTTGTTTCTCTTGTGTAGACTTGTCAATCCCACATTCACCCAAGCTCAATAAATCCTTTATATTATCAAAAAAATTAGTAAATAAAATTTAAATTTAGTAAATAAATCCTTTATATTATCAAAAAAATTAGGGTCTAAGGTATTCAACTCTACCTCAAGCGTATGACCTCGCATCTCATCCTGCTTTCCAAAGAGTCCTTCTAAGGTGGTCCAGATCTCGTTTGGAGTCTTACATGTGGCAACATGAAACCATAAATTAGTGGAGATTAACTCAAGAATTAGTCATGTGGTCTCATCCTTATGGTTCGCCCATTTGGTCTTCTCAAGCGCTGATGTAGGTTATGTGTGTGTCGTCATCGTCAAATTATACAGTCCTTTTCTTTTGAGTTGGAATGTGGCCTTCGAATTCCATTTAAAATAGTTGTACAGCCTGAGTATTATCACCGGACTTGATTGAAGAAGTTGCATCGTCTCCATCCCTGTTATTGATTCTGAAACAATCCTGAAAACCCAGATCGTGGATTCCTAGATATGACATACGGTTCTATGGAAGCTATAGATATGATAAAACAACTATATATCCTAAAATATGATGTGGGTTTTGGAGATTTTAGGTGAGCATGAGAATCCCTATGTTATACGTCTCTGGTCAAAATTTCAACCCGACCCAGATCGTGGATTTTGAGATATGGCTATTTTACTGCAGAAAACCAATTTTCAAGAGGGCAGTGTGAGGATAAAGTGAGACGATTGTGAAAAAATGAATCGTCGCACCTTGGTGAAGAGTACAGTGCAACAATGTCACACCTTGGTTGTGTATAGGTTGCGACGATTATGAAAAAAAATAAAAAAATCGTAAGTGTGAGTGTGACCGTCGCACCCTAGTAGTGGATAGACTATGATGATTCCAATTGTCGCACCTTTCGATAGGGATAGGTTGCGATGATGGAGGAAACTAGGTTTACTCAATAATTAAATCCTCTTTCGCTCTTCTCTAGCTTGTCTAGGTTTCTCCAAGCAGCTCGGCTTTGATACCATGTTAGTGTTTCATGGAAACCTGCATAGGAGACCTAGCTAAAGCATACACAAACAAAGCTTATCAAGAAAAGGAAGAGAGATACAATATGAAGAATGAGAATCAATGTATATTATGATCTGTTCAATGAGTGAGTGGTCTTCACTCATATAGGAAATGACATCCTGTAATTAGGAATGCATGCATAATAGTGATGGTCTAAAATTAGAAAGTCTAAAATAGAACTAGTCAGTTAACTCCCATTGAACTAGTGTACCGAAAATAGAAATTTCTCCAACAATACTATAGCAATGAAGTGTACAGTCCATGTACATTAGAAATTTCAAATTATCCCACTCATCACAATCCTCACGCACAAGCTAGCAAACTTAAGA
The DNA here is from genome assembly GCA_009831015.1 of Picea engelmannii. Classification (NCBI taxonomy): domain Eukaryota; kingdom Viridiplantae; phylum Streptophyta; class Pinopsida; order Pinales; family Pinaceae; genus Picea; species Picea engelmannii. Next base: position 255,194 of record ML785278.1, read on the forward strand.
TATATTATCTTGGAGTTGGTGGAGAGGGGTGATAACACCAGGGTTAAGAGGTATAAAAAATGGAAATTAGTTAAATTGTTTCATACCTTTGATGATGATAAACATAAGAGGTGGCATATCATGCAACTCAACTTCAAAAAATTATTTTAAAAGGGTGGTGTAACTCTTAGAGGAGGTGGGATGGCATGCAAGGATACTCCACTATCAAAAATCTTATTTTCCCAGGGTGAAAGTGAAGTAGTTGCATTAAACTTATTTGTCAATTATCCATGGGTAGGAGCACAAAGAAACTTTCCATCAATGTCAAATGTTCTCTACCACAAATTGTCTTTCCATAAGAGGCAACATGAGTTATTGGAAGGGTGTTGGCACTAGTAGTTAGAGTAGCCATGACTAAACCAATTGGTTATGAACCTGGTGCATGGATATGCAAAGATCTCAAACTGTTATTTTGTACTTCAACAACACGAGTGAATGTGCATGTAGGGAAAGGGGGATAACGGATTCTCCAATGCCTAAGTAACATCATCTTCACAAGATAAAAAATAAAACATGTCAACTAAATGCTTTGATGTAACAACTTGTAGCTCTTCAATAGATGTTCCATCACAGGTGGATGAGAAATAACAAAGTTGTTCCCACTAATCTAAATCATGCTCATGGTTAGGATTCAATAAGAACATAATACAATGAAAAACTTCTCCCCATTGTAAATGGTGCACAACTATAAATTTTGGAGTTAGTGAACAAAGAACAAACTATTTAGTGTAGTGATCACCACATTTTACCATATAGACTCAACATATCATTATACAATGTGATTAAGGAACAACGCTAGTATTATAGGTGATATATCACTACACAAGTATACATCAAGGTTATCAACACATATTAGCGCACCAATATTAACTTGGTGAAGCATAATAACAAAGAACATAGAGCAAAACCATACACAAATGTGTGCACTAAGTTAGAAAAACAATTAAACAACTGCACTAACTCATCAATGTAGGAACATAACCCAATCACATAAGACATAGATATAGTAGCTTGTAAAGACATTGATAACGATCTCGTTGTAGTATAGTTATATTACATGTTTAATTTTAGTTGGTTGGTTAAAATATTTATACTGTAAATTAAGGTTTTATTTTAGTAGGTTAGTTAAATTATTTAAATTGTTTTAATACAATGTTTGATTAATTAATAAGCATTTTTTTGTTTTATGAGTTAATGAAGGCTATAAATGTTTTGAAAATGATAGTTAAATATTTTTGTTAAACATGCAATTTTCTTTGTGATAAAGAGTTATATATATATATATATATATATATATATATATATATATATATATATATATATATATATATATATATATANTGATAATTTTTCTATAAAAGTTATTCGCTATATTATTGTATTGAAATTTTATATTATTAATTTATTAATTTAACAATTATAGCCTTGTTGTAATTATATAGAGTATTTTTTTAGGTAAGATCGTAAACTCTAATTGGGGTACTATTTAGTTTTCATGTATGGTACTAAGGTTAGATGCAACTTGAAAGTATATGACTTCAATGTTATAGCCTTAGAAATGATAGTGTGGGGCACTATCTTTTTTACAAATACTATATATGATAAAATTGTCTTTTGTTCCTAGAGTAAGACATAAAACTTATTCGCACACATAAGTGGATCCAATCCCACCCCCATGTCCTTCAAATTTTAAATCCGAAGGGAGTTGGATCCAATGGTGAAAAGCGAGGAGTTTTTCACCATTGGGCAAGGTTCAATTCCCATGAGGGCATTTCCTAGAGCCATAGGGTCACCTTAAGGTAGTCGTCGAACATTTGGTTTCACCCAAATTGATATATTAAATGGTATTGTGACCCACGTACACATAAGTGGATTAAATCCCACCCTCGTGTCCTTCAAAAATTGAGTGGTCGAATGTGTGGTTGCACCCAAACAGATTATATTAAATGGTCATGTGACCCATGTACAAATAAGTGGATCAAATCCCACCCCCATATATTTAAAAAAATTATGAGCTCAATGTTACAATAGAGGTGCATTGGGTGTATTGGAGTGGATACAATGAAATTCTCAGTGGGATAAATTTGATTTGAAGTTGTTTGAGGGTGGTGGTTGCAGGTTGTGTTGAGCCTATGATGTTGGTAATATTCTATGCTCTAGCCAGTCATGTTATGGTCTCTCGACTTTTATATTTTAATATTGTTGTCTCTTGTGTCTTTGAAACTTATGTCTGGAACAGTCAAAGCAAAACACATTTGGATTTTCTTTTCCTGCAATGGTTTTGGAGTTGGTTTTATAGTTTGGGGTTTTTTAATTTGACTATTTGGCCAATCGTTTCTCCTATCCCATCCAATCTTCTCCTTGGCTTTGTAAGTGTGGAAGGCATAATTAGGTATATCGTGGAAAAATATGATGTTAGAGAAATTAGGAAGGTTCTTTGTAGGTGTGAAGAAATAAACCATAGGAAAGAAACATTGTTCTTATGCTTATTTCATCATAGATTATAGAGCTTGAGCGGGTCAATGCCACACACAGTGCCAACATAATAAGTCTTCTTCTTCTTCTTCTTCGTAAATAGCAAGTTGATTCTCTGGAAGTTGAGTGCAACACACTCCACTCATTAGTCCTATCTCATCATGTGAACTCTCTCCCCTTTGCCTCCAACAACCATGACATTGAGAACTCATTTCAAGCTAGGGTAATGGAAGATGATACATTTCACCAAAATCATGATCCTGTTGTTATGAAAATACTCTCGTGTAGACAGGTGAACATTCCATTGGATTACATACCCCTATACCAAGACAAAAACACTACAAATGGACACTAACATCCCTTTCAATTCAGCTCGAACAATCAGAAAGAGAGAATGAGAAAGAGTGTGATAAACCTTGTTTCGAAGTTTGTCCCTGTTGCTTCCAATCCGAGCTTGATCTTTAAAATATTTAGCATGACTTGATACCTACAATAGGTAGAAAACAAAAACAAAGAACTCTTGCTCTACAATATTAGATCAAACAAATTCATCTATAAAGATCGAAGGAATGATAGACAAGTACATGAAAGAATACACAATCTTGAAGGAAATAGGTCGAGTATATTAGATGAGAACCAAGAAAACTTACAGACCATGAATGATGTCAGTTGAAACTCCTCCCATATCTCCTCTTCCAAAACCTTGCATGAATCCCAAGATCATAAGTTTGATATCTATGTCTCTCTCCTCCATAATCAAAGGTTTGATACCTGAAAGCTTCTCCTTTTCACCCTTGGAATGGCCTCCTTTTATAGGCTTGGGAAGCTCAACCACCATAAGTATATTTGGGGATTATTTGAGGATATTAATCCTTTATGTTAGGATATAATCCTAGTATAGTTCCATAGGATAGCATTCGATCTAAACCAACCTCATCTCCAAGAGTTGGCCCTTAGAAAGAGGCAGGATTCTCCATTTTTTCCTCTAACCAAAATCAGCACTCCCCTACAGTTAGAGATAGAACGTTGATCCTAGATAAGAAATTCCTAGATAAGGTAATGGGGCGCTGATATATGGGGTATCACTCCCCTAGGATGGCCAAGGGGGCGCTACCCTTCAAAAATGCCTAGAAAATGGTTGATTTTTCAAGTAAAAAGTGTGTTTCTGGCCTTGAAATGATGGGTTTCTTCCTCCAATATGACTTAGGTATCATGGAAAATTTTCTTTGATGGTTTCAAGGGGTTAAAACACATAGAAACACATATTAAAGTGCATGTAACACTTAGTAAGGTTCTTACAACACTTGACATCACTTGTGACACTTACCAAGGTGCATACGACAATTGTGACACTTAGGGTGAGATACTTTAAGTGTGGCATTTTGATGTGTAACAAATGCCCCCTAAAGTGTGACGTCAAAAGAGAAATAGATGGCCGAAACACTTTACAATTCTTCAATGCAAGGGTGTTGGAGCGGGAGAACCTGGTAGAAGCTGCAAACAACCATCAAATAGTATTAATATATGTTTCATCCCCGAGGCAGGCATACCTATGCTTGGAATACAAATGAATCAAAGCATGGTCATTAAATAATACACTGCAGATCCGTGAAAGTATTGACTAAGGATATGGCCACCAAAAATACAATGTGGATCCATACTCCCATGACTCGATCAGGTTATAGCCACAAGATTTTACACAATGGAGATACAATATGATAATAACAACATAGCCACGGACCAATACAAAGTGGATCTATGTGAAATTGTACATCAGTAAAATTTAAACTCCATCATAGCTTGGGTAAAGCACATAGCAGAGTGGGCCCAACCTAGGTTCTTCGTCTCAATATCGAATCAGTGTGATTCTAACCATGTGAATAGTTGTTTTAATGTTGAACATGGTAGAAACCACTTGATTACTGGTCATTGATGTATACCGTTAACAAGTGCGAGGGAAATCACCAATGATGTCAATGACTCCCAAGGTACCCTAGTAAATTCCAACAAAGGTGAATAAATGAGTTGAAGTTGAACACTCGTGGAATCATTTGATCAGAGGCCAATGAGGTAAGCCTATTGTCGAAGCCGAGGAAACCTACCATTAAGGCATGCAAGTTCCAAGGTACTAATTGGTTTCTAAGTATAATTCATGAATGATGTGTTGAATTCGACAGGAAAAGACTTGTCGAAGGAAGGCCTTGATGTATCCTTCATCATCGACATGAAACTGACACAAGATAATGATCTATGATGATAGATAAAATGAGCACAAACTAACATGGGTATGAATACTACAGAATGGTTTATACTTCCCTTGAACATTGCATGGCACGAAAATCGACTTGGCAACATTGACTCAAAGAGGAAAGGAACCAAACATAATGTGATGATATCCATAGTGTAACGACAACCAAAGGTTCTCTTCGAAGGAGTGGAAAGAGTATGACGACACATAGAGTGTGACGATAACCATAGGTTATCTTTGAAAGAAAAAGAGTATGATGACATATGGACTTCAAATGACTCATAGACAAGCGGATTACCCGATTGTACGACATAATGTAGATAGGTGCCATGTTAAAGGGTGACAACAAAGAGATTCCATAAAGGTTTCACAAAAACTTGACCCATTTCCCAATAATTTCCCCCCATCCAGATAGACGAGTACCTCTTTCTTTTTTAATGAGCTCAAGGAGGATAATAGGTGTTCGGTATAAGCTCATCCTTCAGACGAGTCCTTCGAAATATTTTTAATGAACCCTAGGAAGGAGTTGTTTAGTCCTAGATAGGCCTTTCAATGTATGTTTTATGAGCCCAAAGAAAGTAAAATCGGTGGTTTTTCATGTTTAGAGAGTTTGAAAAACACTTAAAGGAAACTCCCAGATGGACTTTTTCGTAAGTTTAGTCTCCCAAGCCTGAAAAAGTATAAAATAGTATTTGGGAGAACTCTCCTAACCAGATGGTCAAGGTGTTCCATTTTCGTAAAGTGGTCTGATGAGACCGAAAAAGAGATAAACTACAACTCAACAAACATGCTTTCTAATTCACTTTAATGAGCGTGAAATACAACTAGATCGCTCAGAAATATTTTCATGTTTAGAGAGACTGAAAAGAGCTTAAAGGAAACTCTAGGGGGTTCATTTCTTGTATAACCATTACAAGTCTGAAAAAGTGATAAAACTATACTCTGTCACATTCTCGTGTATTTACGAGCACGAGAAAGAACAAATACTAAGCTCGGAATGGGTTTCATTTTTACACAAGCTTGAAACAAAATTAAACTATGCTTGTAATTTCCCAATGTAATTTCTAAAGGTTTTGAGGGATACCCATTGATGGTTGGTACTTTTGCCCCAGCTTGAGAAGCTAGTGGCTTAACTCCAACATGATGTTCAAAGGTTGGAGACATTCCCCCCCAAACTTCATTTCATTCACCGACTTTGAGGTTGTCACCAATTTTTGTACCAGATGGAGAAAAAGGATAAGGGCGGATGAAATGAAGGTTCTGCTACGATATCTAACGAAAGACTCGACTCAACATCTACGAGATATAGTGAAAGACTCGACTCAACATCTACGATCTCTAGCAAAAGACTCAACTCAACAGGAGAGGTGACTGTTTCATTTTTTAACAAGCTTGACATAGGAAAAGAACTATGCTCATAGCTCTAGGTTCAATCCCCATATTTTTGTTTAATTTTTTAATGAGCTTGTCACAAAGAGGATAACCTATGCTCGTATATTTTGTTTCATTTTTTAATGAGATTTTCACAGAGAGGAGAAACTATGCTTGTGACCTCTATTTCATTTTTCAATGAGCTTGGTACAGAGAAGCGAAACTATGCTCGTAGCTTCTATTTCATTTTTTAACGATCTTTCCACAAAGAAGCAAAACTATGCTCATAACCTCTCCTTGATCATAGCTTCCAAGAGGACAATTATTTGGAAGGAATACATGTCAAGGGACAGACATCAGCCATGGATTCCAGGAGATCTTCACTATATGGAAGAAAAACACTACAGAAGAAATACATGTCGACGACCTCGATAAGGGTAGGGAGATATGGATTTAATAGCCCTGTCGAAGAGGTGACTATGTCAATTACCATATCTAAGTCAGGATCAGGGAGAGATTCCCTTTCGTTCGAAGTTGAATGCATGGGATAGGTCATTACATAATTGACCTACGAAAGGGTAGACATCGTTGGAATGTATGGATCGTTCAAGGAAGGCAGATGGTCGACCATCAGATGAGGGTCAATGAATGAAAGTTGGTCGAGCGTTACTATGTTTCCATTGTGAGGGAAACATATCACTCGAAACAAAGTGTACACAAAATCTCTGATAACATAGACATAATCTTGTTCGAGGAGAAGGGTAAAATCAAAGGGGTCGTCAACTACCATCACATCGACCTAGACTTCTTTTCCTCCCAAAGTAACCGGAAATTGAGGAAGGATCCCTAAAGGTTGACTAACATTATTTTCAAAGGTCAACAGATTATGAGTCACGGGCGCAAGCTACGGGGAACAAAATCTTTCCAAGCATTCGTGAATAAGATGTTAACAGAAGCACCTTCGTCTATTATAATGTTAGGGATATTCCTACCACAAACCTACATGGTGATTTGAAAAGGCATATAAGAATGAAGACGAGGTTCTGTTAAATAAATGATTCCAATCAATAGAAATCAAATTAAGGGGGTGTCATCGAGATGGGTGGAGTGCCCCCTTGTCCGGGTGAATTAGTATTAAAGAGTTATACCTGAGCGACATCCTCACTCATTTAATGAGGAGTGGGATCAACCGATGATGGACTCAGAGTGACCACTTTGGCATCACTCCTTAAGGGAGGAGTAGGATCGATCGATGATGAAACTGGATCGACCACTTGGGCTACACTCCTCAAGGGAGGAGTGGGAACGATCGATGATGGACTTGGATTGACCACTTTGGGTTTACTCTTTAGATGAACAGTGGGGCTAACTGATGAAGGAACTAGATCAACTACTTGGGTTACTGGTTCAACTAAAAATTAAACCAGATTGACCATCTGATCAACTAGACTGACTGGAGATGGAATCAAATTGACCAGTCCATCAAATAACGACGGGTTGGGAGAGATCTTACGATAACCAGTTGGAATTTGAATCTTTTCCAAAAGATAAGAAGCCTCGTCCATACGAGGGCAAAGGTGGGAGTGATGATCACCTTCGCATAACATACAAGGAAATTTGGTGGTTCTATTCTTATTACAAACCTTAACGTCACTAGTTTATGGGGTGCAACTAGCATGTCTAGCAGGGGATGATGACATGGAAGACCACATTTCTAAGACCTTGGGGAGACTAGGGAAATCCCTCAGAAATTGGTCACCCTTACAAAGATTTCAAGGGAATTTGGGTTTAGGATTCTTCGTTTTATACTTGTCGACTTTATCAACACTCCCAGTATGATTAACAGTAGATGGTTGCTCGGATCCAACATGACCCGATGCAGTTGGAGGCTTGGTCTCTTTCTAATTCTTCTTCTTCTCCTCCTTTCATTTCTTCTTCTTCTTATCAACTTGGCTACTCACTTTAGATCTTTCACTAGGTGAAGAAGGAGAAAGGGAAGGAGAGTTGATGAGTGAATAAGGAAAAAGGTTGACATGAGGTTGATTTGTGGGTGATGTTCTTACTTCTAAAGCATTAGGTGCATTCGAAGCACTGGGAAAATTCAATATCACCGGAGTGGGGAAAATCCAAACCAGTAACCTGATGGTGAGTCCTGGAATACTCAGTGTGGCAATGCACGGAGGACCAATGTTTCCAAAATAAGGAAAGGAGAAAGGTTCCCTAAGAAAAGGGGTTCCTTCACTGGTACTCCTAGGAACTGATGCCATTGATATTGACTTGACCTAAAGTCCACTAGGGAAAACAAAAAACACACACTACAAATCTAAGAAGCAAACAATCAAATAAACCTTCCCATAATGAAACCACTAGTTGGTGATGAAATCCTATGTTGCGAGTTCAATATAGGAAGGGGCTAGGATAGAGTGGGTGGATCAATTACATTGGCAACCTACTTAACAGACTTACGCCTTGGTGCAAGTTCCCACATGGTTTTATCCATGGGTTTACCCTCCAAGGAGACCGAGTGAGTTAAACCAACGTCTGAACGAGGTACAGTGAAGAATCCCCTTCATCCTCACCTTGTGTATTAACCCTACAGATATAGGCCACTAAGGTTACCAACTCACAATTAGCCTCCAGGCAGGTACATTCGATAGTCAGGATCAAACGTATGGGCCAAAATTCTTCAAGATAACTGAAGAGAAGTGGACCGGAAGACTACTGAGGACCCCGAATGGATTTGGAATTCACAAAGCTCTGAGACCAAATGAAACCAATCGTTTCTCGGGAAGAACCCCCAATATACGATCTTTCTGCTACGTGGCTTAAGATTTGGAGGGGAAATATTCGTTTCTCTCCCGCACATGACCTCGTGTTTAACCCCTATGTGAGAGGGGGATCATGGCTATGCTTATACAAACAATTGGATTTACCACTCCCTAGCACAAGATTCTATGTTTTTCTGATGGCTTTGGAAAGTTATCTTCACAACCTATTCCAAATCCCTACACTTTAAGTTAGTGTAGGTTCGCTACCAGATAATATAAAAGCGTCTGATCAATTTTATAAGCACTTTATTTTAGGGATGTTGTTTACTCAAGGGTGTGAAAGTGAAACTTATGATGTTTTAGACTCAACTCCAAAAGAATTCCAAATAATGAGATGCAAATAGTTTTCTTCAATGAATCTTACATATGGGATGGAGAAGAGGTTCAACTTCCTTTAACTAAAACACCCAATTCCCAAATGAAATTTTCTAATTGCAATATACCTATCTACACTACCCAAATGCAAGAATGAAACTATATTATTTGTTTGATTCTAATATATAAAGAAAGCATATACAAATCTTTTAACGCTTCATTACTTTAAATTAAAATGAAAAAGTCAAATGCGGATACAAAAGATACGAAGCAAAAAAGATTTCAAACAAATCATGCACTCACAGGCTAATGAGAACTAAAAGAAACAATTATGATAACTCACTTAATCAAGGACTCAAAAATCAACAAGCATTCAAGGAATATAAGAAAGTTCAGAGAAGAATCCAAAAAAATGATAAGGAGAAAGAGAAATCACTCAATTGTCTTGACAAAATGAGCAGTAAGAAAGAGCAATCAAAGATAGGTTGTGGTAAGCATTAAGTATCAAATCATTCAAAGAGGAAAGATTTGAAAAGTAACTTAAGACCAACAAACCTTTGCACACCTTTTCAATCAGTCAAATAAACAAAAAATTCGCAAGACTCGGACCAAACCAAGAAGAAACAAGGTGAATCAATTTCACAATTTGGAAAAGTTTGAAAGCTCAAACAAGACAACAAAAAGAGTGATAAGTAGGCATATCCTCAACCTAAACAAAGTTACAAGAAAAAGTACAGGCTCTGGGCAAAATACCTCCAACAAAGGACTGAACAAAACAGGGCATATTCTCTTGGATCTGCTCAAAACGAGAGATCAACGCTCCCTAAAACAAAGAGACAAAGTTTTGCAGCACTCCCTAAGAGACCATTGAGGAGCGTTGATCATATAAACAACGCCCTGGTAGCCACTCTAGGGGAGTACTGGTCCTGTAAATGCTTGAAAATATGAATAAAAAAGAAAAAAAAATCAATAGAGACTGGTTTGGTAACTATGACTATTGCTTGATGAAACAGAGGGAAGAGGGAAGGCTCAAAAAACAATCAACCAAACAAGATCAAACAAGTAAAAGGTTAAGATGATCCAAGGAAAGACAAGTCAATGTCCTTCCCCAATGGAGTCACTAATTTCTATTACAGAAATTTTCCCCTACGGATAGGTGAAATTTCCCTTGGATTACAGACCCCTATACCAAGACAAAAACACTACAAATGGACACTAACATCCCTTTGAATTCGGTTCGAACAATCAGAAAGAGAGAAGGAGAAAGAGTGTGATGCACCTTGTTTCGAAGTTTGTCCTTGCTACTTCCAATCTGAGCTTGATCTACAAACTCCTCAATGTGACTTGATACCTGCAATAGGAAGCAAAGAGAAACAAATAACTCCTACTCTACAAGATTTGATCAAACCAATTCATCTACAAATATTGAAGGAACAGTAGACAAGTACATGAAAGAATACACAAGCTTGAAGGAAATAGGCCAAGTATATTAGATGAGAACCAAGAAAACTTACAGACCATGAATGATGTTAGTTGCAACTCCTCCAAGATCTCCTCGTCCAAGCCCTTGCATGAATCCCAAGATCATAAGTTTGATATCTTTGTTTGTCTCCTCCAGAATCAAAGGTTTGATACTTGAAATATTCTCCTTTTCACCCTTAGAATGGCCTCCTTTTATAGGCTTGGGAGGCTCAACCACCATGAGTATATTTGGGGATTAGTTGAGGATATGACTCCTTTAGGTTATTATCTAATCCTAGGATAGTTCCATAGGATAGCATTTGATCTAAACCAACCTCATCGCCAAGAGCTGGCCCTTAGAAAGAGGCGGGATTCTCCAATTTTTCCTCTAACCAAAATTAGTGCTCCCCTATAGTTAGAGACATAGCGTTGATCCTAGATCAATGCTCCCTAAATAAGGTAAAGGGGGAATTGATCTATGGGGTAACACTCCCCCAACATGGCCAGGGGGGCGCTACCCTTAAAAAA
>ML785278.1:278672-300523 GCA_009831015.1 Picea engelmannii
TTGTTAGTTTTTGCAGGAGATCTACTTGATAGGAGAATTGATTCATCATTGTAATCTTGTTTGTTTCTCACGTATAGAGAATTGTTATATTACTAATATAAGTGAAATTTCTTTGTGGAAAATAATTAAATGAGTAAAAGTGGAAGTCATAAATGAATTGTTTTAAAATCCATTAGAGCCCACCTCACTCTCATTCGTCGTTTGAGAGTGAGGGTTGGTGGTTCAAGAGGATATTATTCTAATAATGGGAAAATACTTTCTATCTGAGAAACGGGCGTATCTAGTAAGATCCTAAGAACCTCTTATCCTTTCTCTTCCTCAAATATGATCCATGTATAAAATACAATTTCATTGTTTCCTCATTCTTTCTTTGGTAAGCAAGCTTTTTAATGCAAAACCCGAGCTTATAAAAGAAATCAAGGTGAAGGTGAGGTGGAGATCCCCTTAGATAGTTTCATTAAGTGGGTAAATTAAATAATTAATTGATAAGTAAGAAATTAATAAAAGAGTTTTGAGTAGGTATAATAAATGAGTTTTAAGTAGGTATAAACATTACGGTAATTTTTTTTAAATGGGCGTTGAGACCTTCTTGCAAAAGAAAAATTTTAACCACAAAAGAAGGAAAAGAATGCTTGTGTACACATTAAGAATGCTTGTGTACACGTTACACTAAAATTATAGGTGTATTGAGACCATTGCAAGGTAAATAATGAGTAGGGTAAACATGGATTTTGTATTGTTGCTATGGTCATTCTTTTATATTCACTAAGGGTTAATTAATGTGAGAAATTCATTTTTCTAAAGGCAATTATTAATCGTCATTCTTTAAGTTCATTAAGGGTTAATTGATATAAGCAAGTTCATTTTCTTCTAAGAATTTTTTTTTTATTCGATATTTAAAGTGTGCAATCAGAATATATACTAATCTGACTTGTAAGGTTATATCATTAAAAATACTCTTCATAGGCATATTCAATTGTCTTTATATCTGACCTATGACCATATTTGTGCATTCTTCCTTAGGATCCATATAATAGCCTTTTAAACAAAGGTTCAAAAATAATGAATTTCAGTTATGAAGCTTCAAGATATAATAGAAAAAACGCATCTCAAAATTTTATCTCCTACCATCTCCCTAATTAATAAACAAAGGTTCAAAAATAATGAATTTCAATTATGAATCTTCAAGATATAATAGAAAAAACACATCTCAAAATTTTATCTCCTACCATCTCCCTAATTAATAAAGAGATATTTCAGAAATGGAAATTTGGGCCCTCCTTTCAACTTTTGCTAAATAAGGTCCCCTCTTCCAATGAAATACCATCTTTAGATAATTAATTAATCAACTTTTGATTCATAATTATGAGAATAGAATAATGTTGTTAAATATGCATTTTTTACTTACCGAATCTTTCAAAATTTTGGAGTCTCCAAATACTTGATTCAAGACCTTTGCTATTATTATTTTCATAAGAATCCACAAACCATAGAACTTAGCTCAATTGTTTGTACATTGATCAACAATGTACTTCAAAAGTCAATAGTGTGAAGATTTAAAAAATAGAGGTGTCCTGGATCACCTCAACATGCCCCATCAAAAAATGCCCATGCATTTCCATAATTAATATTGGTTTTTTTAAGATTCTCTAATTTTTTTATTTCATGGGTTTTCAACCTTCTTTAAAAGACACCCTAATTTTATGTGCAACCAAAGCTCGATAAATGTCAAGTCCTTGAAAAACATATTATTTCTCCCTAGCCATATCCCCATTTAACATAGCATGGTAAATATGTGTATTCTCTTTTGGATTTATTTGAAATCCAAGAAAAAAATCAGTCTATGAGTGTCAATTGTTTCCACTTGTTACTTCCATTTGAGATTTGCAAATCTCATTCTAAACAACTATGGAAAAAGGGCATGTAACAAAATGATTCACATATTACTCATCGTTTTTGCATAAAATGCATCTGCATATACCATGCCAACACCTCTTTTGACCATTATCCAAATTATAATTTTATTACCTAAGGTCGACCAAAGGCAAAAAATTGTTTTTGGAGCTCTCTAACTTTCATAGTACTTTTCACCACCAAACTCTTTATATTTCTTGTGATTATGCCATATTTGCTCAATAACCCAATTTAGTTGTAAACTCCCATGTTCCTTTATTTTTTGACCATCTAATTAAGCCTCTCGATCTAAGAGTTTAATAGCACTATGCTTCAATAGACCCAATTTAGTTGTAAACTCCCATGTTCCTTTATTTTTTGACCATCTAATTAAGTCTCCTGATCTAAGAGTTTAATAGCACTATGCTTCAATATATTGACATAATGAGTACATTCCCTTGTTTTGTTACATTGTAGATTCATATATTATATTGTCCTCCAATTTTGTCCCCACCCAAATTGTCCATTAGGATTTGTTGCTTCCTTCAAAGAAAAAAACCCCAATGTATGCAAAATCATTTAAAATGTCTTTTGACAACCTAAAATTGCCTTTGCAACCAATCTAGGGGTCTTCCTCTATTCAAAATTTATTTTCCCTACTTACTTTCTATGTCACCCAATTACCAATTAAAGGGAATGCCTTTATCGCACTTTCCAAATCACAGAAGATCCTTTATGACTTTTTCTTTCACTTATGAACCACTCTTCCACAATTTTATTGGCAGAGAGACTCAACCTATTTTATAGTCTCTTTGTCTTGCCTCAAAAGTTTTAGATACCTCAAAATAAACCATTCTTATGTTTAAAACATCTAAACCTTTAACACCGGTGTTCAAAAACTTGACATCACCTCACCAATGTGAGTGCCTTAGTTTAAGATACTTATGTTAACACCATAAAATTAACCTCAACATTCAAATTATACAAGTCATCCCAATGATCCTTACCACCTACCCTTAATATTATTCATAATGTATAATCCACTTATCATAATCATCAAGGAAGAAAGCTTGTCACTCACTTTTACCAACTTTCTACCTCATAATTAAGAGAGAGACTTCGCATCATTGTTTCAATTTATACTAGATGGTTTTCCACAAGTTATATAACTCCTTAAGAAATTCAATGCTACATGAATACACAAAAGTGAGACACGAGGGCTTTAATTAGTTTCTCTCAACTGAAAACTCAATTAGGACTTTGTAATGCACTTGCCACATTTCACGGGCCGTGCTTGGTATATTTTCATATTTGATACATGATTGTGTAGAAGTGTATATGGATGACTTCATGGTTTATGATAATACCTATGATGAAGCCTTGGCTAATTTAGAGAAATTGATCATTCGATGCAAGAAAACAAACTTATCCATCAACCATAAAAAATGTCACATGTTATTAACTGAAGGGACAGTTTTGGGACACCATATTTCGTTTGTTGGAATCAAAGTATATCCAACAAAAATCAAGGCAATATCTGATCTTTCTATCCCAAAATTGCAAAAGGATGTTCAAATCTTCTTAGGACATGTTGGTTATTACCATTGTTTTATTGGAAACTTTACTAAAATTGGGTCTCCTATGTTTGCATTACTTTCTAAAGATGTAGAATTAATTTGGACTGACGTGTGTCAATCTACTTTTGAGGATTTAAAAAAACGTTGTTTGTAGCACCCATTTTGAGAGGTACAAATTGGTCCTTACCATTACTATATATCAGTAGATGCCTCGAGGACAACCATTGGAGCAATTCTTCGACATAAAGAAGAACAAAATCTTTATGCAATTTATTTCATCAGTAAGAATCTTACCCCTACATAACTGAATTACACAGTGATTGAAAATAAATTTCTTGTAGTAGTATAGTCTATTAATAAATTTCAGCACTATATTATTGGATATTATACATTTGTACATATTGATCATTATTCCATTTTCTATTTCCTGAATAAACCAATTACTAATTGTAGAGTAGCTAGATGGTTATTACTATTACAAGAATTTGATATCACCATCATTGATCAGTCTGGAAAATAAAATGTCATTACATACTTCCTTTCCAGAATTATCGATGAAGGTGAATCTATTCATGTTGAAGATACTTTTCCTGATGAATATATATTCGCATTATCTACTAACACACCGTGGTTTGCAAATATTGATAACTATTTGGTCGCAGGAAAGCTTCTGACACATCTCTTACCGAAGGAAAGATAGAATATTATCAAACAAAGTGAAATGTATTCTCGGGTTCAACGATACCTCTTCAACACAAGGTTGGATCTCATGATTTGACGTTGTGTTCGAGAGGATGAGATTTATGACATCCTAAAATATTTCCACGATGAACCTTGTGGGGGGCACTTTGTTGATAAAAAGATTGCACACAAGGTGTTGCATTTAGGTTATTATTGGCCTACCATTTTTCGAGATGATAAAAAGTACGCAAGGAGCTGTGACAATTTCCAAAGAATGGGAAAACATGTTCAATCCAATGATATGCCACTACTGACTCAACTCGTGGTGAAGCCTTTCAAGAAACAAGCTTTAGATTTAATGGGTGGTGCCTTCTTGTTGCATGCTACCAATTATTTAACCTTGTTAATCATGTCATCTCTCCTACTACATGATTTGTTGTGTCCAAGTGCTACTACTCCAAAGGAACCGTGGGGAGAACCATTATTCACCATGAACCCATGACTCTAGCTCAGTTGCGCACTCATCCTGAAGCGCTCCAAATATTTTTGGATTCAAGATGGTTGGCGTATTTCTAGAGGTTGCAAGGTTTTGACTCGGTGATCACACTAGAGTTTTCCCTAGAGTTCAGACTATCCATGGTTGTAATATGGGTATTCCATGTCTAAGTGACTGAAGAAACTATATCTAAAATCGCTAGGTTACCCAAAACTAGTGAGAGGTGGTTCGAGTGGAAGGTCACATATAATCAAGGCCAAATTTATTTTCTTGTGGGGCATGAATGAGTTGAAGGTAGAGTGAAAGGAGTCAAAAGAAACTCACTTCCAAGACTCTGGAATGAAGTTGCTTATTTTTTGCAAAAGTACCTAACTTGTGAAGGATGCCACAATATTTTGTTTGGCCACCATTTTAGGTTATTGAACCATCTGTGACACCAAAGGTTGATTAACATCCCTTATTTATTATTCCAGTCTATGCAACTTATGGCGCAACATGCTCAAGCAAGCTTTACACCAAATATCAGTGTTACCCATCATTATTTGATTAAAATCGTGGTATTGGATGCTCTTTACAATACACCTTGTACTTGGGAAATATTGTTGCAAGAACCCCCAAGGGTAGTCATGACCTAGACAACAGAGGAAATCCATGATGCGGAAGAAGCTAAACAAGAAATAGAAGAATAACCAAGTGAAGAAATCCAGGAAGAGCATGCAACAAAAATTCAAGCAGAAACTCGTGAAGAGGATGTTGAGATTTAAATAATAGGGGAAACGCATGTGGAAGCTAAAATTGCTAGGTGCCCAATTGTGGAGGAAATTCTCCTATCAAACCATGAGACTGGGCCATTCACAAAGTGGAAACGAAAAGCTAAAGAAGTAATTCTTCCAGATTGCTTCCAAATGGGAAGGATAAGGTCCAATGGTAAAAATATGACCATTGCTACACAAGAATCAAAGGCCAATCAACAAGATATAGAACCCCTTGCTACCAAACCAATTTAATCATCTCAATAAAATGTTGCATTAATGCTTGAAGTCACCAAATCAAAGAAAATAAGGATTAGTACAGTATCAGGGAAGCATCATTCAAAACTTCCCTATAACGCACTTCTCAATCTTAATCACAAGTTTAAAAGGAAAATTAGGATTTTTCACCATAAGCTACATGTTTCCAGAGAGAAGTTAAATATATATAAGCCAAAGGTTAGGTTAGATACATTAGTCCAAGCCCTTAAAGAATATGCTTGGTCACCTTTTGCTTCATACGAAGGTGACTAGGTAATAAGAGAAATAATAGTTATTGATCCTTTGAATCATGTTCATGATAGTATTGTTGTTGATGATTTACATAAACATAGTGTTATGACATCAAATGAAGAACCTATTAATACTACTAAATGTGTTACTAGGCATGGCGAAAAAATTATTTCAGAAACAATTCATGGGGCTATTGTTTCTGTCCCTAGGTCCAATTCTGGAAATATTGAAGAAAATGGTGCAAGTAATCCCACACAAAATGTTGAAGTAAATATTATTATTGATCCCACACACAATGTTGAATGAAATATTGCTACTAATCCCACACATAATCTTGAAGAAAATATTGTTATTGATCCCACACAAGATATCGAAAAATACGTTGTTTTTGCTACATATCTCGATGTCATATATGATCTTATCAAAGGAGTAGTTGATAAAATTGCTACTAAACCACTTGTTCAAACTAAAATGGAAATTTCTATATATCTTTCAATGAAATTATGGAGATTGTCATGAATATAGAGGATAAAGAAATTATTCAAATACCCATGGAGATCCTAGATCAAATTATCCATTCTATTGGTAATCTTGTAGATCATATGGAGCTGACCCAATAATGACTTTTGAAGAAGCCCTAACTATGCAATTGACTATTAAAGAAATTTCTACCTAGGAGGTTGATCAATCATGTAAAGAACCTAAAACATAGTTTGTGCCTACTATTCACTCAATTGGGATACAAATATAGGAGACAAAGGATGTCAATTTTCTTGAAGTTATAGGTTAAGAGAAGAAGTTGTTAAGTGGAAAACAACAACAAATCTATTGAATAAGGATTAGTCCCATTAAAAGAGTACCAACATACAATCAAAGTCTGAGGAGAAAATCACAATACCGAAGTAGTGCTTGAAGTACATTACTCATTGATTAAATTAGAAAGATGGGTACCACTTACCAATACCACCTAGCAATAAGCTATTTTGTATTGTAAAAATAAAATCAGAAATATAAGTTTGGAAACCTTATTAGCTTGTAACTATCAGTGGGATCATCTATTGGAACGACTAAAGGAATGAGAACCATTTGGCTATCCAAACTTTAATGAAGCCTTGAACGGAGCAGACAAATACATTGCTTGTCTAAGACAATATGGTATCACGTGGATTGGTTTAAAATTTCATTCCCTCATCTGGTTCTCTCCACCTCAATATCAACAACTATACAAGTGGAGGGTACATGAAGAAAATAAATGTTGGCAAAACATTGAAAGAAGCAAGGGGTATTGCTCAAAAGATGAGGTCGGTTATCCTTTTTACAACTTAAGCAAGCTCCATAGAACTCGTTCATGTATTGACTCTGACTCTAAGTGACTATAGAGGTTGCATGAGGACAATCAACAACTTCAATAGGGGGGGAGATGATGAGTCTCTATTTTGGCATGATTTTACTCTGGTCTTCCTTTCTCTTACATCCTTTTTGCCATTATTATTAACCATTTCTTAACCAAATATGTTACATGTACTTGTTTATTCAAAATTTGGTATTTTAATGAATTTGTGTTAACGTATTAGGATATTTTTGTATTTTTTGTATCTCACTTACAGGTTTCAAAATATGCTACAAATTGTGCTAATAGATGTTGCAAATTCAAACTCCAAGATATAGCTTTCTGATGTTGTGGAACCGTTTCTATAGATCTATGGGTTCTAATCAACTTGTTATTAGATTAATGTTCAATTGCGGAAAATGCATTGTTGTATATCTATTACCCCATTTCGTTGTTATGGGATCTATAATCATTAAAGTATGCAATATTGTTTTGGAGAAGCAACTAGTTCTATTATGCTAATTGAAAGTTGCTTCCTACTTCATAGGCTAGATACTTGGAAACCACTTTTGTAAATATTCTAGCATTTCATTTAATGAGCGACTTGAGAATATTTGATTCTCGAGCATGCTAGAGTTAATAGTATTAAATAAATTGTTAGTAGGATGATTATAAAGAGAAGACGTGAACCTCTATGAGGGGGAGGAACATAATTGTCTAATGTAGATACTTTCATTATATAGTTTGCTCCATTTTCCTTTCTCGTCTTTCTGTATGATTGTGAGTGAAGTAAAATTAGTTGAAGTGTTGAGTTAGTATTTAGTTATTGAAAGCTTCTAGTGTTTTCCTCAAAGGAGGAAGGGCCCACTTTGAATGAGACAAGGTATTACTGTGTACAAATTAGTATTTCCTTATTATTGTAAATTGCATAAGTATAAATATACATCTTTGCTACTAAATGATGCAGGAGCATCACTCCTACTCAGCAGCGCGTCAGCAGCTAGCGCAACAACGCACATGGAGGGAGCAGATCCCAAGGAGAGAGAAGCGCCAGCCTTCTCATTTTGGATTTAAATCTCAAATTCAATGTAATAAATATTGTAAAGACTCAAGGAAGGCAAAGCCATTATATTTGTACAGGTTGTATGTAAGTCGTCGTTAATGGCTAATAGGAAAATGATCTTAGATCCGATTCAGATGAGTTGTAAATTAATTGTAATTTAATGAAGTAAGTGGAGGAAGGCTCAAGAAGCCCCTCTTTTGTAAAAAGATCAATATATTGAAATCATAAGGTAGGATAGTTTATAAGAAGAGTATGAAAAGAGCATGAGAAGAGAATAGCTCTCAAGGTGGGAGAATTTAGGAGAGGAGAGGAGAATTGAGACTCTGTTGCAGTCCAGTCTTGTAACCATTGTAAACTCTTGTAAAAAGCATTCAGATTTAATAGAAAAAACATATTTCTCTGCATATGAATCTCTATGTGTGTTCTCTATGAATGAGCGTTTGTTTCTAAATGTTTATTGTGCATGTTTATGAATTCATGAGTGTATAATTGTTCCCTTTGCAGGAATATATAGAATTCCCTTTCTATGTGAATTACTGAGTGTTATGGGCTCTCGAGGTAGTGCAAGGAGTGCACACCAGATTTATTGAGAACTTTGAGAAGTCGTCGCAAGGAGTGCGCAAGAACTCATTCAGGAGTTCAGGAGGAGCATGCCAGGTGGGCACACCATAACCAGTTACAAGCTCAAAAGAGACAGTGCAATGAGTGCACAGAGTGAGTGCAAGGAGTGCATCTACACTCAGAGTAGTGTAAAATCTCAAGGGAAGGCCAGTGCAAGGAATTCACAGAGCAAGTGCAAGGAGTGCGCCTACACTTAGAGCAATGTAAAATATCAAGGGAAGGCCAATGCAAGGAGTGCACAGAGTGAGCGCAAGGAGTGCACAAGTGAGTCTGTAAGTTCCAAGACTCCAGAGAGCGAGTGCAAGGAGTGTACGAAGCCAACACTTTGTCAAAGTGTTGGTAAAGCTCAAGAAGAAGAGTACATGGTGCCAGGAGGGCGTTGAAAGAACACTTTGACTGTCTCTGAAAGCTCAGGAGAAAGAGTGGGAGTGTCAAGAGCGAACAACAATTCATTTGAAAGAACAAAGGATTGAACCCTTTGAAGTTTGAAGAGTTCCAAGCTTAGGAGGGAGAAGTGCAAGGAGTGCGCAGGAGAACTTATTACAAGTTCCAATCACAAGAGGTGTAGCATTTCGTAGAACGCAAGCAGAGGCCAAGGAGTTTACCTTCCAGAGGAGAGATCAAAGACCAAGCCTTTGAAAACCTTGAGCAAATTCCTTTGTTGAAGGGAAGCGGAGTCGCAAAGGAGGAGAAACCACAATAGTCGTTGGATTGGCTATGGAAGCAGATCTAGGTCACTGAATCAAACCCAGACAAGAGGAGAAGCGCAGTTGAGGAGATCAGATCCTACTCGTTGGATCTAAGCGCAGGAGAACGTGAGTTGTAGATCTCACGGATTCAAAGATTCAACACTTCGAGATAGATTGGGCCTTGTGTTGCCAGGAGGAGAAATCCCTGAAGGCCGGAGCCCCGAATTAATCCCAGCCGTATATTGGGAGTGAAGTGGGGTCATCGATTGGTAAGCCCTTCGACACTTCGGCTATCGGGGAGATTTTGGAGGTAGTCGTTGAAAAGTGGTCGCAGCCCCGAAGCTCTGAATCACCGAAGAAAATCCTAGTCGTTGATCAAATGGGGGAATCTCAGCCATAGATATCCACTCTTAGCCAATTTTGCGTTCGACAGTTTGGTGGTCAGTTGGAGCGAGGAACCCCGAAGCTCCAAAGTTCCAGAGTTGATCACAGTTGTTGGCTATAGGAGGAGTGTGAGTCATAGATCGCCATTTCGGTTATTCAGTAGGTATTGTGTGTTGGAGTCGGGAAACCTCCGAAGCTCAGAGTCCCAGAGTAGTTATCCACTATATATCGTGGAGGGAGGAGAATCATCGCCAGTCGTCACATCTAGTCATAGAAGTTTGGAGAGTGGAAGGACAGGATAAGTTCTGAAGTTGTCAGTCAAATCACCTTTATGACTGATCTAAAAATTAAGAAGACTTGTATTCTTGAAAATGTTTGCAAGTAAAATTTATGTGTTAAAATGAAAATGGATCAACTTTGCAACACAACTTTAATAGAATTAACTCATTCAAGATGCATATAAACAGCAGCAATAACAGTGAACAGAAAACACATAACACAGCAAATGATAAGTTCACCCCTCTCTTGGGCTACATCTCCTGGTCCAACTTCCAATGGATCATTTGTATTATTTTCTCAAAGTGCTCAAAAATGTGCTTTACAATGCTCAAAATTCCAAATAGACTGCTCCAATGGCTTCAGAACGTCCAAAAACCCCTAGCTGGGCTTTTTCGGCACCTTGTTTGGCCAAAAATTGAAGAAGATAGGCTTCTTGGAAGTCCCCATTCAAACTTGTTGTCTCTGCATCTACAAATCGCACCCTTGTTGGCTCAACCTAGCCCACATGCATATTTAAGCGTTAAAACTTAGCATCGGACGCAACCACGCAAACCGTGCAAACTGTAGGATGGTTACGGGTGCACCTAGCCCCTAACTACCAGGGCTATGGTCGTATGACCCATATGACCGCGCATAAGTGCAAACATAGGCCCCTGTTTCCACAATCCAATGGTTAAAGAACAAGTGGCAAGTCATTTGTATAACTGTTGAATCGAATTCAAACCAAAACGCATACCCACGCACGCACATATGGTAATACATATGGTCATATTGTTATAATGTATGCGACCGGGGGTTGGGGCTAAGCCCCAGCCCGGACCCCCGCGCCAATACATAACAAATCAAACTTAAATAAATATGAAACCATATATATAGCAAGGATTATGGTATGGCGTGTTGGCAATGAAAACTTTCCAAAGGTTGTATTCGTGGGTGGAGGTCACGGGGTCGAACCCGGTGGACTCCAATAAAGTTTTATACAAGCAACCAATAACATGGTGCCACGTGGAAGCCCATGACTGGGCCACGTGGCACCGTACAACCAACCAAATACAGCCACGTGTCGCAATGTCATTCATCCACATCTGCCACTCATCCATGCCACGTGTCGTATGGACTGACACGTCAGCAACCGTACGGACTGTACAGTCAGCATCCTTTTTTTGCTTGTTTGTCATTTTGAACAGAACGCGATATCTCTCGCTCCCGATGTCCATTTGAACCCAAACGAGTTGCGTTGGGTTCGTAATGATGAGGCCTATGCTCCCATTCGATTTGAAGTGATTCCAAGCACTTTTAATTTTTGAGCAAAATTTGATCAATGACCAAATTCGACCGGTAACCACTCCAGGAGATTGGAGTGTTGTTTTAGTGTGGAAAGTCTCGAAGTCCCGAAGCCCAAAGTCAATCTTGACCATTTTTTGACGGGTAAACGTGGATCGTTGATCCCTGAACTCTTCGACAGTTCGGGCGAAGTGTATTGGTTGAAGTTCCGGAGCGTCGAAGTCTCGAAGCTCCGAATATCGCCTTTCAGGTAGGCGCTCAGTTCTAGCCCACGGTCATATGCCATTACGTTGAGAAAAAGGGGCTAGCACTTGTAGTTTCGATTCTAAGGAGAAAGGGGCTTAAAGAAAACGCCCAGCGGGTTATGTGTGGACCTGCGCAAGGAAATTAAAGGGGCACGTGAACATAAGAGAGGATCCATCAAGGATCTGAGAGCCACTTTGGCTCCTGTGTAATTCGATCCTAGACCGGGAGGTCGCACAAGCCCCCTATGAGAGGAGGGGGGGGGTTGCATCAAGTGGTATCAGAGCCTGAACGAATTGTGTCTAATACCATCAAGTGGTATCAGAGCCTGACCATAATTTTTTTATGATACCATCAAGTGGTATCAAATCATGAACATAATTTTTGTCTGATACCATTAAGTGGTATCAAAGCCTGAACGAGATCTTTTTTGATACCATCAAGTGGTATGAGAGAGAGAGATTTTGTCTCCAAACAACAGGTAAAGGAGGAGAGGCAGAGTATTGATGCTCTGTGTGAATACTGTTTGCAAGTGTGCAATAGACAAGAAGATAGCCAAGTGGGCTGAAGAAAAGGACCAATTGTGTTCTTGGAGTGGAGGAGAGTGTTGAAACCAGGTCTTAAAGTTTTTATCTCTAAGACTAAAACTTTTATTTTTTGGGATTCGGCTTTTCATAAGGTAAAATCCTCGCTATCAGTCCCAAAAGCCCGGTACCGAAATCCCGAAATGGCTTTGGTTTTTAATAATAAAAGGCAGAAAGCTCAAGTGTTTTTAAAGTCTCGACACACGTTCTGTAAAGTACTTTTAATCACGATAAATTAAAACCCTAAAGGAGTTAATTAACAATCTTTTAACCTTTCGAGATTCGGGTTCACTCAGAACAATACGTTTTCAATACATTTCGAATCGCAAAATCTCGATCCCCGATTTCTCGAAAAAAATGGAAGTTAGTTCTTGATCCTGATTAATAAAATTACTAATACCAAAACTAAGGCCTAAACTAATCCCATCGTGATTTCGGGATTTGGGGTTTAGTGGCGACATACCTCATGCAAGCGAGATCCCCGAAACCCCGAAACGCGAAGTCTCGACTCAATACCAAAGTTAAGGCCTAAACTAATCTCATCGCGATTTCGGGATTCGGGGTTTAGTGTCGACATACCTCATGTAAGCGAGATCCCCGAAACCCCGAAACACAAAGTCCCGACTCAATACCAAAGCTAAGGCCTAAACTAATCCCATCACGATTTCAGGATTTTGGGTTTAGTGGCGACATACCCCGAAACGCGAAATCTCGACTCAAAATCAATGTTTAAAATGAACTAACTTCGTTTTAAAAACACTTTTAATGGTAATTAAACTTCTTAGGTATTTTCATTTTTCAGGTTCCGTTGAACAAGATCTTTCGAATTTTGATTTTAGAATCGTCGAAATACGGCCATATTAATAATGGATAGTTGGTGATTTCTGTGACACAAATGTGTATCTTAGAAATATTCTCTGCATTAAAGGTATTAAATTCTTGACAGCTACGTCAGTACTTTCACCATAAAATGAGTTAAAGGAAAATTAAAGGTCTGTGTTTTGAACCTTATTCTTGCTCTTTCTATCAGGAGTAAGTCGCATCCAGCCGAGCTTACACACCTCTCTTCTGTGACAGGATTTCATTCCAATACGAAATTTATGGCACCAAAGAAGGGACCCAAGAAGAGTGAAGATACAGCTGAGATTTCTAGCCCGGAGGGAGATGTCATATCCGACACCATGCCCCATGCTATCGACTCGATCAAATCATGGAGACAAATCTATGAAAATCTGGACTATGAGATAAAAAATTCCCCAAATGATTCCGAGAATCACCTTCGGGACATAGCAGAATCAGAACTTCACAAGATTGGAGAACGCCCACGGCTCATGGTGTACAATGACATGATCAGTTGGGCTTTAGAGAAGATTGATATTCCAACGAGAAGCATTTTAAATGATCAAGCAGCCATTATCAGCTCATTCAGACCTGAACATCTCTAGGTTATGTACAAACTCTCACCCAATCCTAAATTCATTTACAATGTCGAATTTATAGCTGAATTTCAGAGAAAGGAATGCACGGAGGTAGACCAAACTTACCTTGAGTTAATCAAAGGATGGTGGAGATGTCCATCAAAATTTAGGGCCGATACCCACGGAATTTATGCCACAGCTTCTTTGAATGAGTACATGGTTTATGTAGCCATGATGCTATGCAGACTCTTCGGCAAAAAGAATCCTTGTCATTTCCCCGCAGAATGGGTGTGCTTTTTAGAGGAAGCATCAGAAGGATATAGTTTCAACTGGGACAAGATTTTATCCGATAACATAGCCAAAGAGGTTTCAGATTACAAAGTTGCAAGTTCATGAGGTCAACCAATAGCCTTTTACATGTCGGCATACATCATGGACGCAATTTGTTTTATGACTCCATTCCCCCTGATGAATTGAAGTTGGAACATAACCTACCTCGAACCCATTCACGAGTATCAATCTGAGTTGTGGGAAGAAAACGCAAAAAATTCGTTTTACGAAATTTGTCATTTTGTGGTAATACCAATGCATAAAATGTTTTTCGGTTGTGACCCTCCTCGCATTTATGAGACAGTTTCAAAAAAACTCAAGCCAATAGTAGACTGGTTCATTGAAGAAAGCTTCTCCTACATCAGGGTTTATCGGTGCTCAATCCCCCCTCATGCGCTTCCAAAATTCCTCCCGGATAGACTGGTGTGTAGGGAAGTAGCACACCAAATAGTGAAAGGCGGTATCGGAATAGAGCTAAAGGTGGCTCAAAAGAAGTCCTGGCCAATCTTCCCTGTGCACATCGAGAAATTTTCATTACAAAACTTGGGCCATTCCAAGGTGGAAGCAGAAGCACTCGAAGAAGTCAATTTGTTAAATATTGAGTACAAAAGGCATGACCCTTATCAACTAGTGAACAAACACTTGATACACTGCAATATGAAAGCATATGCACATGAGGAGTCCCCTTGGGATGACATGTTCAAAGGGACTAAGACTTATAAAGAGGTGTTAGAACGAGTACAGACACTGTCGTCCGACCTGCAAGCCAGATTTCGGACCTTTCAGAAGCATAGACGGAGTGGTCTACCCCAAGTACTACAAGGAGAAGCAATCACCCTCCCCCAGGAGAAAGAAAGTGTTCCCCCAGGATTCGAACAGGAAGCACGGAAGAAGGGAAATCCCGAAAAAGTCCCACGGGATACGGAAAGGCCCCCACAAAACAAAGAGACCTTACAGACAAAAAAATCAGAGACCGAAGCAGAGAAAAGGTCTGGGAGACCTCCCAATTCCAGTAAGCTTACTCCCCCTTCGTCACCTGGTGTTGATGTCAATAAGCCTAAGGCAATAGGAGGGAAAGTATCTACAGAGTTAGGAAGTCCCATAGCTTCCTTAACCCACTTACAGTCCACTTTTGGATTCCCACAGACAGGAGCTCTGTTTGTTGATGACCTCACCTCTATCCCCATAGATGAGATTCCTCCTTCTAATTATTTTTTCAGTAGAAAAAGGAAGGTCGTCCTGAAACAAGAGATGCATAACAAGGAGGGGAATATGGTAAAAAAGCATAAAGTCTTGATAGATGGATAGAATTTGGAGGAGGAGGATTTCGCTACAGAGATAGCAGGTTCCATGGGAGCCATCGAAACAACAAACTTTTTTACCGTGGGAAACATGAGAACGAGGATAAAGAAGAGTGATAACATGATATCTCAATTACAAGATCAGTTAAAGAATGTTGAGGAGAACATCAGAGAAGAGGTGAGTAAAATCTTGGAGCATACCAGGGCTGCCAAAAGCCTAGAAATTCAATTACTCAAAACAAGCCTGGACGAAATGAACCAGAAGATACAAGCAAGTTAGGTACATGTTGCTCAGCAAAAGGATCATGCAGAACAGTTACAGGCTAGGTTAAATTTGATGGAAGGTCGGGTCATAGATCTAAAATCTTTCCAGGCCCAGTCACTGGAAGTGCATTCAAAAATAGAAGTTGAACAACAGAAATTGATTTCCAAGATAGAGATTATTCAGAGTTACTTTCAAGAAGTAGATAATGCCTTTGATAATATTATCCTAAAGGAAAAAGAATCCAAAGCAATAAGGGTTACTCTCCAAAAGGAAATCATATATTTGACAAGTGAAGAGACATCCAAAACTACGAAAATATCAGCCACGGAGCAAATCAGAGGCGACATCATGCTCAAGCTATGGGAAACCAACATAACTGAAAACAAAAGAATAGTCAAGGAAATCAGAGATGACTGCGAAGAATTTTTTGATCTTTTAGACAAAGGGTCGTTGAACATTGGAAAAGGCAATTGTACAGGACTTCTGGGACAGATTAATATTGTAAGACATCAATTAAATTTTAGAGAAAATTTGAGTGAAATTCAAATAGAAATTTCACAGCTAAGAGAAATGGATGTCACCCTAATAGACAGTTTGTTAGTTGAGCCCAACTTAAAACTGCAGTCGATAAAGTTTGCAGATAAAGGAGTTGAAGACCATCTTTCCAAGATACAGAGGAAGGTTTATCTGTTCGAAGCAAAAGACCTTCCAGAACCCCCCAGAAATTTTACACAATTCCTGGAGAGATGCATTGAATGTATTGGATCAAAAGAAGGAGAGTCATCAACAAAGTAAAAGTATCATTTGGAAGATCTTTACTTCCAAGAAAACAGAAAAATGGAGAAGATCATGCAAACGGTTTCTGATCTATTTTTTTTTAACAAATAGTTAGTCACTACGAATTAGGAAATCACCAACCGTCTTAAGATTGGTAGTTTTGTATAAATATAATTTTTCAAGACTAAGAATGGGCTTTTTTTTGGATGGGATTGTAAAGAGAAAAATTCATTCTGCCAGAATTAATACAATATAGATTGAAGATTCCAGATCTTGTCAAGCCTAAGTTATGTGTTTCTCTGTCATTCCATCTTTTATTTCATACCTTCGATGAATGCTTTCATGATGCAACTTCTATTGTGGTGATTGAACAGTCAGATTATCTAACCGCTTGCAGTTTTTCCTCTGTATCAGCTATCAGCGGATATAACACCTATGAACGTTTTAGAACTCTGAAATTGTATACTTCTTCAAAGTTATCATCTCTCTTTCTTCTATTAGCATAAAATGAGATTCCTCTTTAATTGATGCCTCACTTTTGCTATACAACTATATGTTTCTTTTTCTTTCTTCATTCCATGCACCGTCTCATTTAAATTTGACTCAGACACTAGAAACGACCTTTATTTCTGTTATACTATTGATTCATAATTTGGAAGTTTTATTTTTATTAATTCAAACCAGAAATTTGTGACCCTTGAAAATAATTTTGACTTACAAAAAGGAAACCCTTAGCTTTCATGACTGTTCCAGTTACCAGACAGCCTAATATAGAACTCGGTCTATCAGATCAGACAAGCATTGCGTTAAACCTATTCAATACCATATTACAAACAACAAATACACGGGTAGAACTTGAACGTTCATGGGTTGTGATTGAAAGGGATATTAGTATCCAAGAACAATGGGAAACTAGACAGAGACAGTTAAGGAACCAACTTTGATATCGCTTTCCATTAAACTGATCTTTTTACCCATTAACTATCTCTACCTTTTCGGATGCCTTGACAGTATACTTTAGATCCTTAAAGTATAAACTCGGGAACAACATAGAGCATGTGAAGTTCTTAACGTGAGAAAATGGAGTACAACAACCAGAGAGAAAAGAGTGTTTAGGAGAAGAAGTGAGTGCAAGGTGTGCACCTAAACTTAGCAGGAGTGTAAAAGCTCAAAGAAAGGTTCTAGCAGGTGAAGCAAAGGCTAAGCAAGGAGATCTTGGCAGAGGCTGACTGTAGCTCACAAAAAATAAGTGGAAGCTCACAGAGGAGAGGAGAAAATGGCTATTGAATTCCATAGACAATGTCCAAGTGGATACCACAAGAGGATGAGCAGAGAGGAGATGGATAAATAGCTCAAGGAGACCAAAGAGGAGGTCGATAGATTGATGTTGAAATGGCAGAAGATTTAGCAAGGAGAGAAAGGGAGATGGAGGTATGAGTGGCCCATGAAAAAGAAGGTGAAGTGGCCTATCCAGCAGTTGATTTTCAGGAGGCAAAACAAAATACTAAGGAGGTGGCCAAGGCAAGTGCAAAACCTCGGGAACAAAGAGGATAAAATGGTTTACATCTGTGAACTAGAAGATGGACAAAGCCTCAATGGTGAAGGGAGATCATTCGAAGATATCAAAGACTTCCAGGAGGGAAGAAAGGAAAATTCAAGTCACCAGGTGGGCAAGCAGGAGATGAGGTTGTCTGAGAGTCTGAGGAACCTAGAGAAGAGTTCATATCAGCAATGAGTGCTAAAAGAAAAGAAGGAGGAGATGAGACTATCTTAGAGTCTTGATAACTCGAAGAAGATTTCAGATCAGCAAGGAGTGATGACATGAGAGAAGGAGGAAGGAAAAGATCATCAACATTATAGTATGATGATAGGAGGGATCAACATATCTCTTGGAGCGAGCTTTGTAGGGACTCATGTTTATGAGGAAATGGTGTAGGAGAAACCAGAAGAAAAATTGGCCCATGGAGATGGCCAAAGGAGAGGAAAAGAAGAAGAAGGAAAACCAGCAGAGATTATCATGGAGGAGGAGAAGGAGCAGATATTGAAATCCGCCCAAGAGATGAAATAAAAGGAGGCCCACCCAGTTGTGAGCCAAAGTAATGTTCAAGAGGAGCATTCAAATGCCATACTCACTCAGTGGGAGAAAGAGATAAAGCTACCAGAGGATTGGTTAAGCAATCCAAAGAAAAAGGAATATTTCCAGAAGGAGATAAGCATCCAGAATGGAGAAGAATTCCAGCATGAGGAGCAATTGGATGAAGCTGGACTTATGCCATCCCAAAGAGATGACAGAGGAATAGAGGAACTGGCAGAAATAAATTTATCAGAGGATATGGTTGAGAAACAAATCAATAATATTGTTGCAGAATCAGAGTCTATAGTGGAGTGGCAAGCCAATGCCACAGGAGATGAAGTTAGCATGGGAGATCAGGATGATCTTCCCTTTGATATATATGAACAATTGGAAGCCCTGGGAGAAGGAGCAATAAACCAAAGGAGGTTCATCCAACAATCCAAATTGGAAATTGAGGTAGAAGAGGAGATGAAACAGAGAAAAATGCAGGAGAGGAGCCAACCCATAGACAACTGGACAAGGAGATAGAGGAGATAAGGAGGTTCATGTTGAATACAACAAAGGAGACCGCCGACAACAGGTGGAGGTTGTCAAGAGGAGATTACAGTGGAAAGATAAATGGAGCCCTGCAACATAAAGTTTGGAAACCATGAGGAGTGCCTGCAGTGGCAGTAGGATGACAACAACAAAAAGGCAGAGGAGCAAGTGTACAGCTCGAGAGTGAAGTTTGGGACCCTGGAGGAACTCGACAACAGCAACATAGGAGCCTTGAGAAGGAGCTCATGATTTTTTAGCAAGGGAGTATGATGTGGGAGAATAACTCCTACTCAGTAGCGCGTCAGCAGCCAGCGCAACAATGCACGTGGAGGGAGAAGATCCCAAGGAGAGAGAAGCGCCAACCTTCTCATTTTGGGTTTAAATCTCAAATTTAATGTAATAAATATTGTAAAGACTTGAGGAAGGCAAAGCCATTGTATTTGTGGAAAGTTGTATGTAAGTCACCTTTAATGGCTGGCAGGAAAATGATCTTAGATATTATTCATGAGAAGAGTATGAAAAGAGCATGAGAAGAGAATAGCTTTCAAGATAGGAGAATTCAGGAGAGGAGAGAAGAAATGAGACTCTATTGTAGTCCAGTCTTGTAACCATTGTAAACCCTTATAAAAAGCATTCAGATTTAATAGAAAAAAGAAGATTTCCTTGCATATGAATCTCTATGTTTGTTCTTTGTGAATGAGTGTTTGTTTCTGAATGTTTATTATGCATGTTTATGAATGTCGTGAGTGTATAATTGTTCCCTTTGTAGGAATAGATAGAATTCCCTGTCTTTATGAATTTCTGAGTGCTATGGGCTCTCGATGTAGGGAAAGGAGTGCACACCAGAGTTATTGAGAACTCTGAGAAGCCGATGCAAGGAGTTCACAAGAAATCATTCAGGAGTTCAAGAGGAGCGTGCTAGGTGGGCACACCAGAACCAGTTACAAGCTCAGAGGAGATAGTTCAAGGAGTGCACAGAGCGAGCGCAAGGAGTGTGCCTACACTCAGAGAAGTGTAAAATCTCAAGGGAAGGCCAATGAAAGGAGTGCACAGAGCGAGCGCAAGGAGTGCGCCTACACTCAGAGCATTGTAAAATCTCAAGGGAGGCTCAATGCAAGGAGTGCACAGAGCGAGCGCAAGGAGTGTGCAAGTGAGTCTGTAAGTTCCAAGACTCTGGAGAGTGAGTGCAAGGAGTGCACAAAGCCAACACTCTCTCAAAGTGTTAGTAAAGCTCAGAAGGAAGAGCACAAAGTCCCAGGAGGGAATTGAAAGAACACTTTGATTGTGTCTGAAATATCATGAGAAAGAGCAGGAGTGTCACTAGGGCACAATAATTCATTTGAAAAAACAAAGGATTGAAGAGTTCCAAGCTCAAGAGGGAGAAGCGCAAGGAGTGTGCAGGAGAACTTATTACAAGTTCCATGCTCAGGAGGTGTAGCGTTTCATGGAATGCAAGTAGAGGCCAAGGAGTTGACCCTGTAGAGGAGAGATCAAAGGCCAAGCCTTTGAAACCCTTGAGTGAATTCCTTTGTTGAAAGGAAGTGGAGCCGCAGAGGAGGAGAAACCACAATAGTTGTTGGATTGGTTGTGGAAGCATACCTGGGTCGTTGGATCAAATCAAGATAAGCGTAGAAGCGTAGTTGAGGAGATCAGATCCTAGCCATTGGATCTGAGCGCAGGAGAACGTCAGTTGTAGATCTCACAAATTCAAATATTCGACACGTTGAGATAGATTGGGCCTTATGTTTCCAGGAGGATAAATCCATAAATCCTGGAGCCCCGAACTAATCCCAGTCATATATTGGGATTGAAGCGGGGTCATCGATCGGTAAGCCCTTTGACACTCCGACTATGCGGAAGATTTTGTAGGCAGTCGTTGAAAAGTGGCCAAAGCCCCGAAGCTCCGAAGCACCAGAGTAAATCCTAGCCATTGATCAAATAGGAGAATCTCAACCATAGATCTATGTCATTCGCCAATTCGGCATTCGACAATTTGGTGGTTAGTTGGAGTGAGGAACCCCGAAGCTTTGAAGTTCTAAAATTGATCACAGTCGTTGGCTTTAAGAGGAGTGTGAGTCGTAGATCGCCAGTTCGGCGTTCGACTATTCGAAAGGTATTGTGTGTTTGAGTCGAGAAACCTTTGAAGCTCAGAGTCCCGGAGCAGATAACCACCGTAGATCGTGGAGGGAGGAGAATCCTTACCAACCATCAGATATGGCAGTAAAATTTTGGAGAGTGGAAGGAAGGGATAAGATCTGTAGCTTCCAGTCAAGTCACCTTTATGACCAAATTTGGTCGATAACCACTCTGGGAGATTGGAGTGTTGTTTTTGTGTGGAAAGTCCTGAAGTCCCAAAGTCCGTAGTCAATCCTGACCGTTTGTTGACGGGTAAATGTGGATTTTTGATCCCTGAACTCTTCGACAGTTCGACAATTTGGGGGAATTGTGTTGGTTGAAGTTCTGAAGCGCCGAAGTCCCAGAGCTCCAAATAGCACCTTTCAGGTAAGCGCTCATTTCTAGCCCACGTTCATATGCCATTCCATCGAGAAAAAGGGGATAGCGCCTGTGGTTTCGATTCTAAGGAGAAAGGGGCTTAGAGAAAATGCCCAATGGGTTATGTGTGGACCTGTACAAAGAAATTAAAGGGGCCTGTGAACATAATAGAGGATCCAGCAGGGAT
Organism: Picea engelmannii; assembly: GCA_009831015.1. Taxonomy (NCBI): domain Eukaryota; kingdom Viridiplantae; phylum Streptophyta; class Pinopsida; order Pinales; family Pinaceae; genus Picea; species Picea engelmannii. The sequence continues at coordinate 300,441 of ML785278.1, forward strand.
TTGAGAGACACTTCAACTCTTGTGTAATTTCATCCTAGACTCGGAGGTCACACGAGGCCCCCCCAAGGAGGGGGGGGGGGGGG
>ML785278.1:300623-323935 GCA_009831015.1 Picea engelmannii
TACGTTTGATTTTCATAGTGGCCTTTGCGGAGGTCATCATTTCTGGAAGACCACAACCCACAAGATACTCCGAGCTGGGTATTACTGGCCCACTTTATTCCCCGATGTTTGCAGGGAGATCAGAGCTTGCACCAAATGTCAAAAGTTCTTAGGAAAGCAACATCTCAAATCACTGCCATTGAAGCCTATAGTATCTCCAAAACCTTTTCAACAGTGGGGGTTGGACTTCATTGGAGAAATTCATCCTCCCTCAAGTGGTCAACACAGATGGATTCTGACAACAACAAATTATTTCACCAAGTGGATAGAAGTTGTCCCCACCAGAAGCGTATCACGCAAAAGTAATTATCAGCTTCCTGGAGGATATCATAGCCAGATTTGGCTGTCCCAGCAGGATCGTCACCGATAACGCTGCTTCTTTTAGGTCTGAGCCTCTAATCAAGTTCTGCGAATAGTTCCAGATCTCACTAGTTCACTCTACCCCCTACTATCCCCTACTATCCCCAAGGCAACGTTTTAGCAGAGTCCTCCAACAAAATCCTGATAAGGATCATTAAAAGAATATTGGAGGACAACAAAAGAACCTGGGATTCAAAGTTGAAATTTTCTCTGTGGGCCGATCGTGTCACAACGAAGAAGTCTCTGGGCACTTTGCCGTTTCAACTAGTCTACGGAGCAGAAGCGGTTTTCCCTACTCAGCTCGCTTTACCTGTGGCAAAGTTCTTTCAAGACTACGAGGGAGAACCAAATCATATGATCAGAAGAATTCATCAGATAGTGGAAGTGCAGCAGATCAGAGAACAAGTGAGGGACGCAACTTACAGTCATCAGTAGAAGATCAAACAGGCTTTTGACAGGAAGGTCAGGAAAAAGGAGTTCGAGATTGGGGATTTGGTATTTAAATGGGACGCACCCAGACAGGATAAAGGCAAGCACAACAAGTTCAACGCCCTCTGGATCGGCCCCTTTAAAATCTCTGAGATTTTCTCCAACAACACATATGGGTTGCAGGATCAGGAGGGTGAAGAGGTTTTCAACAGCTCAGTGAATGGGCATTTTCTGAAAAAATGTTTTATTTGAGCCTTACACGGCTCCTCTGTTTGTAAATATTGTCCTGTTTTCTTGTTTTATTTTCTTTTTGCATGTTTTTCGGCTTAATAAGTGACTCCATAGCCCAATAGCAAGGCACTGAAGTTACAGAAGGAGTTCTTAGAGCATCGCAGGGATGACTCTATCCCCCATGGAGCCTAATGTTAGCGATTATTTTTGTCATTAGGCGCAGATGCACCCAGGTCTGCAGGATGACCGGGAAACACCCAAGCACAGCAGCGGAAGGACCCAACTTTCTGGTTACGAGTCAAGCGAGCGGGCAAGGTTTGATATCAACAACCGAGACCCATCCACGGAGCTGATCAACGGTCATTGGGATCTCGGGGCTACCAAGTTACCCGACATATAACACCAAAGAAAGCCCTTATATTTCAAGGCTGAATCTGGGTCGTCCGATCCAGTGATGCGTGGCGCAAGATCCGGCCGCATCGGCGTTTCGGCGGTCAGGAGTTCATGGGGTGAGAGTTTCATGTGGTTCGAAACCCCGAACCCTGAAATGCCGATAGCGCCCAGGATAGGGCCCGTGGTTCTGGCATCTGGTCGTAAAGGAGCAGGTCTGGAGGATGGGTGCTTATGTTTATGGAAAAGTCTCAGCCGTTCATCCTAAGGACACGTGTCGCAAGATCTGACCGCGTCAGCGTTTCGACGGTCGGGAGTTCAAGGGAAAAGAGTTTCGTGTTGTTCAACATCGTGAAACCCCGAACGCCGATAGCCCCCAAAAAGCATAGAAGCTGGGGCCCGCGACTTCACGAAGCATTTTCAGCCGTCCATTCTAAGATGACACCTGGCGACAAATTGAGCCCTCTCAGCGTTTCTCTCATCGCGATTTCGATCAGCAAGGATTAGTCCTTTCATATTCGCGAACGCCGAAAGCATATGGTCACATCCCATGGTTACTGGTAGAGAGGAAGGAGCTGCATAAATAAGGCCAAAGGCACCGAGTTCAGTTGCAGAGGGGATCATCGCTACCTCCAGGCGCCGTCAGGCCCGATCTCAATACTGTTTCTAGCATTGAAGAAAATAAAGGCAAAAGTGGGTGGTTGAAACCTCCTTTCAGTCATTAAGTAAGGGGAATGGAGGGTCTGGTGAGCCGCCTGCTCGCAGGGGTCCCGTGTATCAATTTTCTCGAAGAAGCCATGCCAAAGTCTTTAGCTCGACAGAGAAGTCTGCACACGCTATCCGAACACTTAATAGCTCAGCTACCCTGCTTACAGGAGCCATGCGTAGTTAAGGTGGCATTTAAAGAAAGATATCAGTACGAGTTTGATTGAAGGGACACCCAGCCTTGGGTGACTGAGGCACGCCTCTGTGAGGAGAATTTTCCTGAGTATATAAACTCAGTCTTTGTGTTTTGTAAGCATCGATGGTAGAGAAGAGCTCCCTACTATAAAGTTTTGTCTGATATTCTAGTTTGTGGGTTATGCATCTGTATATGAGATATCTTGTTTTATGACAGACAATTTTTCTTACTCCATCTAATTTTCGTCTCATGCTAAGAGAGTTCGTGATTGACTGATTCGCGCGAGTTATTGCAGTTACGTTATGATAAAAGATTTATTGTTGCATTATTGCATTCTCTGGCTTTGCGTTCGAATGTAAGATGATATTGCATTTGGACGTCTTCTTCCTCAGCCTGTTAGAAACCCGATGTTAATAACAGAACTCTGTGTTCCTCTTATATAAGTCTTCCGCCTATTCACCCTTTACTACAACTCACTGTCTGAAGTTTATATAAAACCTCACTCACCTATGCATGCCTAGCCTAGTTTTGGAGTTGGAATGATATTGTTTTGAGTTGGCTTCCATTCGGTCATCCCATCTATAAACCACCGTGACATAAAACTGATGGGCGTTGGGCTCTGCTCTTGCTAGCAATCCGGGAGTGACTTCTGTCGCCAACACTAGCCCCACTTCTCAAGGCATTTTTGTTTTGTTTGAGAGTGTGGGCTAGTGGTTCAATAAGATATTGTTTTAGGTGTGGAGGTGCTTTATGGTTCAGAGGAAATCTGGAAGTTGAATTTTATTGGAACCTTGGGCTCTCCACAAACAACAAGGTTGAGGTTTATGCAGTTTATCAAGGGATTTAAATCGTCAGACAACGACAAATCTTCTAGTTGAATATTGTGGGTGATTTAAAAAATACCATAAGATATTTTGTGACAGGTTTTGATTGAAAGGATGTCGGGTTTGAAGGTCCTCATTGGACGTATCAAACTCAATTTATCCTCCCTCTCAACACAATTTTTCCATGTTCTTTGAGAAGATAACACAACAACCAATGAAATGGCCAACAAAGCTATTGAATTAGCCCTTGGTTCCTTGTGGATCAACTGGAAGAAAATCCTACCACCCCTCCCTGATGAGAAACTCTTGGATTCGGGGTGGGGCCCGTGGGGATAACGTGGGCATTGGGGTCACATGCATTGTTACTTGTGGATTAAATTTCGTCTTTATATGGAGCATGGGTCGACTAATCTTGGCCTCTAGTGAGCTTCATCAGTTAATGATGATGTCGAGATTGAGTCGAAGTTTGGCTCGTGGGTATTGGATTCATCAAATGGAGATGGTACGAGGGAAAAGGCTAATCGTTCCTCGCTTGAGGGAGATGTCACTGAAATGGAAGGTTCCCATCATGGTGGATCATGGAAGACGGGGTAAGGTACAGATAAGTGCGGAGGACAACATGGATTTCGTCATCTCGCCTAGGAGTTTGCACGGAAAATTAAAGATTGCATGCTTGGAAAGTTCAGTGAGGGTAAGTGATTCATGTATTGTTTCGATCTTGTACAATTGGTAAGTTGTTATTAATTTTCGAAGTGAATTGATGGATGGCCTGATGATAATTGGGATCATCCCGTTGATGATAGATTTCTACCTTTTAATTTTCACCTCTGCAGTCACTTGGGTATTTTCATTTTGGTATCTATCTCTGTCCCCTCATGCGCTTGGCGAGTTCGTTATTTGGTCTGCTTTTTAGGATGGATTTGGGAATTTGGACATGAGAAAGTTTAGTGGCCTTTGGTGGTGTCTAATCATTGGAAAATTTGTGGGTTCTGGTAAACGAGCAGTCATGGAGAATGGAGCATGCTTAGAACAACATGCTGAGACAATGGAGGATGAGGAGTTGTTGGATCAACAAATAATATCTCGGTCAATGCACTTAATTCCATTGTTTCATCCGTTATGGATACCTTAGTGCAACATCGTGACCTAGTGGAACATCTTCAAGACGAGGTGGGAGATCTGAGGAATCAATTGGAGGAATTCCAACTTCAGCCTATTCAATGGAAATCTGGCTCAACGTCAGTTAATGGAAGCTCACTCAGGAGGGATGCACCTGCAATTCCAGATCTGAATGCTCTGACTGCATCTTTAATTGATGAAGAGGAGGTTCCAAATGACAACACTACTACAAAATAATTATGTTTTGCTTTGTTATATGTATAAACGATACTTATTATCAGCTTTACTTTGTTCAACCTTGCAGTAGTCTTAGATTTTGGAGAAATAGTAGTGATGAGATAGGCAAGTGGTTGAATGTTGTTTTGGATAAGCCATAATTTTGTTTGTTTATATGGATGTCCTTTTTTGTACTTGGCGGTCTAGGTTGCACCCCTTAATGAATAAAAATCCACAAAAAAAAGCAATCCTTTTAACTCAAAACTCCAGGTTGTAAAAGAAATTAAGGTGAGCTCAAGATCTCCTTAGGTAGCTTCATTAAGTGGGTAAATTAAAGAATTAATAGATAAGTAAGAAGCTAAGAAATGAATTTTAAGTAGGTATGAACATTACGGTAATTTTTAAAACAATGAGTGTTGAACCTTTTTGCAAAAGAAAATTTTTAACCACAAAAGCAGGAAAATAAGGCTTATGTACACATTACATTGAAATTATAGGTGTATTAAGACCCTTACAAGGTAAATAATAAGTAGGGTAAACATGGATTTTGTGTTTTTTTTTTGGTAAGCTGGTAGAACCTTCTATTACTTATCGAAATAATTTACATATCCATACTGTGTTTGTTGGCTTCTAAAAAGACAGTTCTTTCTGACCAAAAAAGGAAATTCTGACAAGTTCCCTTCCCATGCTGGGAAAACAGGGAAACATATGAATATACAATTCATTATAATAAAAAATGACAAAAAATGACACTTTCTGACCCCCAAACTTACTATCCTGACTTTCTACCCTTTCCCACTGGAACTTACTAACTTCCCAAAATCTGTATCTATAGTTACTATTCATGCAAAAATTAACAAAAAGGCACCACACTACACGGACCAAACAGAGCTTCAACCATCGACATCGGCAGCCTTAGGCGCTCTCGCAAGACAATCCATGTTTCATTGCTCCTCAAATTATTCTTCTGGCTCATGCTCGAATGGCACTTCAACCAAATTCCTTATTTCAATTAGCTCCTCCAGGCTCTTTACCAACCTCTGACTCGTCCGCTCCACACTGATTTGTATTGAGTTCTCCATTACTAGCCTTTCCTTCGGGGATCTAGCTAAGAGAATCCTCATAACCCAAAATGGATTTGTAGCTACTCGTGACCCGACCTGAAACTCAATGATCTGCATCAACTCGGTCTCCATTATCACAATTGTCTCCTCAACATGGGTCAGGGTTTTTGAAAGATACAAATTTCCCCAGTCCAGCTCCACCTCTTATTGAAAATGTCACCCCTCCCTTCTTCCTTCCGACCTTTCTTCATCCCCCAGACGTGACGATCCCGCACCTCTTCCGCCAGAAGCCCGCCTACTACTCAGTCGTTGCCGAGGAGCCATAAAAAACAACAACATAGTACAGGAGGAAAACGAAAACGCACCCAAAATTTGTAGCCAGGTACAACTCCACAGCATAATGATAATCATTGTTGCCAAATGAGCATCCAACACATAAATCTCCTCTTGAAACCTCAACGCTTCCATAAATTCACTTGCTTTCACCATTAAAACCTTCCTCGACGCCCACTTCTCTCGGATAAGATCATCCATAATCCTCTCGTACCAGCTTGCACCTCCAGTCGTTCCATTTACCATCACACATAGCCAATTATCTTGTCCGACACCCTCCACACGAGTTCTTAACCATGGAATCCCCACTGACATGGGCATGATAGTCAGCATGATCTCACCATTCGTCCTTGGCAGGCCATCACCTCTACAATCTTTCCCTTTCCTTGTGCAGCTCATCATTTCTCACAATTAATCTGCATACACAACAAATGGCTCCGCACGAGCCTCTCCCTCCTCCATTCAATCCCCGTCTTCTTTCAATCTCCGTGATCCTCCCACCATCTGGTCATCATTACCAATGTCCCTTAATTTCTCAACCACATCCGGGGTGGATTTTGTGTTGTTGCTTATAAGCTATGGTTATTCATAAGGGGTAATTAATGTGAGAAATTCATTTTTCTAAAGGCAAATAATTAATGGTCATCCTTAAGTTCATTAACGGTTCATTTATATGAGTAAGTTTCTTTTCTTCTAGGAAAAAATCTTTATATTCAATATTTCAAGTGTGCAATCAGAATATATAGTAATCTGCCTTGCAATATTGTATCATCAGAAATGCTCTTCATAGACATATTCAATTGTCTCTATACCTGACCTATGACCACAATTATACATTCTTCCTCGTGTTACATAAGGTATCCTTTCAAATACATTTTCAAAAATAATGAATTTTAGTTCTGCAACTTTAAAATATAATAGAAAAAACACATCTCAAAATTTTCTCTCCTACAATCTCCCAAATTAACTAGCATACCCCATAAGCGGGCGAATGGGAATGCCGAAGTAATTTGAGAAGAAATTTCGTATTAATGTTGTTAATTGGATTCATAAATATATTACAGTTAAAATGATTATATTTAAGGTTGGTTCATTATCATGATGAAAACCTCTTACTATAACTCTTAAATTGATGAAAAAAATTATATGTCTTGAAAAGAGAGAGTGTCAATCTAGACTCAAGAACTTGATATATATTCTAGGTTAAATTCTACAAGTAAATGTATGATCTTTAAGCTATGAATTTATTTTAAAGATCATGATGAAGATGTTGATAATGATAATAATGGGGTTTAAAAATCCCTAGTTCAAATTTTTATGTGTTGGCCATTTTTCAGGGTATATTTTCTGTTTAATTTTGCTTAAAATCCGGCTAGAAATTGTTGGATCTGCACTAATTATTTGACTAACAATACACTAATTATTTGATTAAGTTAAATAAATATAATTATTTTTATAATTTTAATAGTTGTTTAACTAAGTTAAATAAATATAACTATTTTTATAATTTTAATAGTTATATATAATAATTATTAAGTCTATATTATTATATTAATTAATAATATATTAATATGGTGATGATAATGATTGTTAACATCCATTGAGGCCAAATTTAATTAATAAAAATAATTATAAAGTTGTCAATTGAATAACACTTGAATTTAATTTAAGTTGTTTTGCGATGACATGTATTCTTAATAATTAAATTTTATTCTTATAAATGCAATTAAATTTTATGAATTTTTCTTATAAGTGAAGCCTATATATAATAACTATTATTAATAATAATGTTTTGTTTGTCATTATTCTTTACATTATAGTGCAAGGCTTTGATCAACGCCCAATATCTTAAGAATCTTCATTTAGAGTGTAATTCCATGGATTTTTTTAGTGAAGCTTAATTTTACTTATGGTCCTGTTCAAAATAAATACTCACTTATAAAAATGTATCAAAGTTATGAATAATTATTTTGGCTAAATATCTCTATATTCTAGGTCCTATTACAATATAGGAACATTAATCCTTCATATTTCACACATCTATAATAATGCCCCTTCCTTAACCCTATCTACAATAAATGACTCATTTTGTAAAGACAAAACACATCTATGAAATCACATTTTTGAAAAAACATGTTAGAACTATAACACCATCCCTTCTACTAAGTAATCCCCCATCCTTGGCTCCATAGGAAATAAACACTCCCATTGGGAGCCCATCTAATATAAAAGACACCATCTTATTAAAAACATCCTTTGTGAATATGCTTGAGAGCTATGAAATCCTACTATAAAAACTTCCATGTGAATATGCTTGAAAGCTATGAAATCCTCCCCTTGGGGGAGACGATCTAAAACCATGAAATCATTCATTCTTCTAAGAAACTCACCATCCTTAGCATTAAAGGACTCCCTTGCACATATGTGTAATCCACCAAATCATAACATGGCACTTGAACAAACTAAACATTGATGGAACAATAATAGCATTTAGATCATAAGCCAAGTCTAATTTTGTATGTAGGAAATCAAGCTATCTTTTGGAATGTCTTTTTATTTTATTTATTTTGTGGAAATTTTCAAATTTAAAATTTAAAATGTTGGAATTGTTATTTTAAATTTTTATAAAAATTGTGATTTGTAATATGAAAAATGGTTAAATTTCAAATTTTCTCTATAAAAATTATGATTTTTCAGATTTAGATTCCTTGTTTACAATACTCATTTTCATAAGACACATACATGTTCATAATAATGTTTTTAAAAAGTTAAAAAAAAAAAAATCAATTTTAATAAAAATTAAAAAGTATTAATTTTAATACATGTTAATCATAATGTTTCTTTTAAATCATCAATTTTCCAAAAATTTAAAACAAACAAATATGTATTAATAATATTAAAAAAATAATTTTTTAATAAAAATTAAAAAAAATAATTTTAAAAGATAAGTAAACAAATACATGTTAATTAAATTTTTTTTTTTTTAAATCATCAATTTTCTAAAAATTTAAAACAAACATATATAATAATAATAATAATAATAATCTATTTTTAAGGTCACGGTCAAATCACACCAAATTAGTGTATAATCTATTTGCAAAGTTTACAGAGGTAAAAACAAAATTCTATATTAATAATATAATATTTAAAGAAATTAAAATAATTTTCAAGATGGTTTAATAATAATAATAATTTATTCTACCATGTGAGAAAGTGAAAAAAAATAGAATGAGTATGGGTATGGAATATATTTAGAAATTGATGGTAAATGTGTGATGGTTTGCTTCGGAAGTTTTTCAGTTGTACATGTAGATGAATGATAATTCCTCATAATAAAATATTTAACATTCCTATAAGTATTTTGTTGTGGGAAAATTATGTTGCCAGTAATATACACAATTGTATTAGATTTGTTTTTAAATTTTAAAAAAAATTGATAAAATATTTGGATGAAATTTTCAATACATTTTGTAAAAATATATTTGAAAACCCAATCCTATTAAATTGATCCATTCTCATAAATTTAATAAAATATAAACTATTACACTAAATTGACCAACCCAAAAATGGAAGGGTTTCCATAGGTTTTCCAAATCAAAACAAAGATGGTCGCAGATTTTGCTACTTCTTCAAAACGTACGTTTGAGACAGGTAATTTGTTACCAATCATCTTTGAATGTGCCTGCCATTCATAAATGCTCCAGTATTGACCCTTCCCATCAATCAATGCATACTTTCATGCTTCTTCTCACTCTGGAACTTGACTGCCTACCGACATTATTGTCTCGCTACAAGCGCCGAAGCAGAAAGGTGCAGGACTTTCCTGAGAAAATTATGCACTAGTTATCATCAATTCATTATTGTACCCAGTTTCTGCAAAAAATCTTAATAATTATCTGCAAAATGGAATGTCCGAGAGGATTAGTATATTTGCGCAAATAGGTATATGATAATCATATCTTACATATTTTCCATGGTATACATTCAAATATATATAACATAAATTCAAATTGAATGGTATGTATTTGACATTAAATAAGAAATTTAGTATAACCAAATCTGTAATAATGTAATAATTAAAAAATGTTTTGCAATAATGCATTAATGGATGGAAAAACATCCAATTTTTTTTTTACAGACTTAGATTCCTCGTCCTTGCTTATTCTCGTCTTCATTAGTCTCATAGCTATACAATATAATGATTGGATATATTGTGGTCATACTTACTAAATTCTTCCCAATCTTCATGTATAAGTCTACAACAAGCAGCTCTGATTGTAAGAACTTCAAGACCATTAACAGATTGGATTATTCCCATTCACTTACTTCGGTGGTCCTACTTACTAAATTCTTCCCAATCTTCATGTATAAGTCTACAACAAGCAGCTCTGATTGTAAGAACTTCAGGACCATTAACATATTGGATTATTGAAATCTAAAAAGCCCAGTATCTAGAAATTTATAACAATGATCAGCTTGCACTGTATACCTAATCTAAGCTGGAGCACATCTCTAGCCCATTTAAGATGTGTGTTAATTTTCTACTATGCCTCCATAATTGAGTTAGGCAGGTGGCCTGGCAGAAGTGAAGTCATACTACTTCATTCCATTCTCATGTTATAAGGAATTTCTATTACGAGACAAACTATTTCTTGCATTCCATGGTATAATGAATGCCAAAAGATCATTCTTCCATAGAGCCAAAATGAGGCAAAGTCCATCAGTCCATTCCAGACAATCGCCCCCTGCAAAGCGAGCCAAATCTTCATCTTGAAACAAGGTTTCCAAAGAGTTAAAACAACTATAGAGATTGCTATGCATGGTTCCTCTTCTTATCTGGTTGACTTCCTTCGCATGTCACAGATTGATTTGAGTGAGGGGTCTCACAGATGGATTGCTTGGATTGATATCCACGGGAAATAATTTTTTCTGAGGGTTTGCTGCCAGGAGAATCTTTATCTTGACATCAAAGTTGATCTTCATAAACCCTTGCAAATTGGAGAATGTGAAGTAATAACAACTAGTAAGAATGGAAAACCCACTGTTGTCGAGTCTGAGTCGGAGAGTGCATTGGAACAGGGTTCCAGTGATAACGTTCCAGGGGAAGATCATTCTCAACTAAGTGATGATACTCAATTTCCAGAATGTCGAACTGCTGCTGCTTCCGTTTGCATTTCCGAGTCCGGAGCTTCCACGAGCGCTTCTCCAGAATTGGATTAGGGCTCACTTTTTGGCAGTAATAACAACAACAATTTGATGATTAAATTGGAGGATAGTGACAGAGAGTTTGTTGCAGGGTGAGATGGTTCTTAGGTGGGCTTAGTACGTTTCCGACATTAACAGATTGGATTATTGAAATCTGAAAAGCCCAGGATCTAGAAATTCATAGCAATGATCAGCTTGCACTGTATATCTAATCTAAGTTGGAGCACATCTCTTGCCCATTTAAGATGTGTGTTAATTTTCTACTATGCCTCCATAATTGAGTTAGGCAAGTGGCCTGGCAGAAGTCAAGTCTCAAAAAAAAAAATCCAACATAATACTCTTATCGTGATGCAATGGAGGCAACTGCAAAACCCTTAAAAACCCATAAAAGACAATAATATTACAAAGCACATACGAAATCCCCACTGCTATCGACATCAAGGTCCGCATCGTTTTCCAGATCCATGTCATCCAATTTGAAACTATCTCCAAAGTATTGGCCTAGTCCTGACCCTGGTGCAGGGATTCTAGCTTCAACAATTAATCTCATAATGTCGTCAATACTTTGAGAAGGTTGGTCAGGATCATCACACTGATTGCTAATAGTATCAGCCGCATCTAGCAAATCTGCAGGTAAATTCTTTAAAAACCACTCATTATTCCGAATTTCAGGAATAGTAATTATGTTGTGGGAACAATAACAACAACAAACATTGCAACACAATTAGCATTGAGATTTTTTTGAGCAGGAAAATATGAAATCAGTGTTGTGAAAACCTTGATCCCTCCCCCAGGATGGTGTATGCCAGTACACACACCTTTTACCTTACTGAAAAGCGAGGGCAAGAAGCTGTCAGCTTGGGTTTTTGGCTTTTGAGGCGGAGATTCCGATTTGAGCATAGTTCATAGGCTATAACTGGTGATCGTGTGTGATTAATGGGAATAGCTCTTTCTGCTTCTTCTCCCACTAATTTTCTTTGATACGCTGAGCAGTAGCTATTCTTGTCGTGAGGAATGATTATTCCATGTCAACAGAAGGATCACCCTCCGGTGTGTAAGGTTGAGCAAAGTGCAATCAAGCGTGTTCGTCTACAGAGCTGCTTGTTGTAGACTTAAAATTGATAGCTCCGATTTGCACCAGGGAAATTTGTTTCAAGAACTGGAATCGGAAGATATGAACTCAATAAAATCGATAGTTGCCGACGTTGGATATTGAAGATGGAGCCGCTCTGGCGGTGGCAGGGAGGTCTGAATCCCAATGGATGGACTGTTGCAGGAAAAGGTGGATATGTGTTGGGTGGAGAATAGGTGGTGGTATATGTGGTATTGGTTGACAGGTTAAAAGGGTGGTTTCCCAAAACCTGTCAACCAATTGAAATAAATGTGAAATAAAAGCATGATCGGAATAGGGAGTGGAGTGGTAAAGTGGAAAAAAATAGTTGTTTTTGAAAACCTGTTAACCTGTTGACAGGTTTTCTACAAAAGCCCTCTCTAAAAATGCCTTCGGCATAATAAAGAGATATTTCAAAAATGGAAATATGGGTCCGTCCTTTGAACTCTTTTCAATTAAGGTCTCCTTTTGCAATGAAATACCATATTTAGATAATTAATAAGCTTTTGTATTGAATTCTCTCTATATATGAGAATAGCAAATTTGATTGAATTCATGTTTTACCTCCAGATTTTGATTCATAATTGGGGTTAGAATATTGTCATCAATTATGCATTTGTTATTTGCCCAATCTTTCAAAATTTTGGAGTCTTCAAATAACTGTAATTGGTTCAAAACCTTTTCCATTGCTATTTTCATAAGAATCCACAAACCGTAGAAATCAACTCATTTGTTTATACCTTTACCACCAACATACTTCAAAAGCAAATAATGTGAAGTTTCAAAAAATAGAAGTGTTTTGGACCGCCTCAACATGCCCCATTAAAAAATCCCCATTCATTTCCATGATTAATATTGTGTTTTTTGAAATATTCTTTGATGTCTTTATTTCATAGGTTTATTCCTGAATCATAAATGATATGTCCAAGGAGCTTGCCCTTGGTGACGCCAAAAATAGATTTAGAAGGATTTAAAGAAATGCCAAATTTTCTGCATCGCATGAGAAATTTTCTGAGATGACCAAAGTGATCCAATCGATTCTTTGATTAGGCAGTCAAATCATCAAGATAAACCTGGATAATCTTCTTGATTAGATCGTCAAAAGTTATTTGCATAGCTCTCTGGAAGGTGGCACCTGCATTAGATAAGCCAAAAGGCATGCGTTCATAAGAAAATGTACCCCAGCGTGTAGTAGAGGTGGTTTTGTATCTATCAGTCCCTTTTACCTTGATTTGATTATATCTGGAGAAACCATCAAGTAAGGACATCATTTGTGGCCCTGCAACCTGTTGCAAAATCATTTCCATATTAGGGAGAGGAAAATGATCTTTAACACTTGCTCTATTCAATGCGCGAAAATCAATGCATAGTCAAATCTGACCAGTTGTCTTCCTAACAGGAACTAAATTTGAAACCCACTCAGAATATTTAACTGGGAAGATTATACCAACCTTTAAAATTTTTTCCAACTTCTTTCTAATAGTAGCTTCAAGCATGGGGTTAATGGGTATTTGTTTTTTCCTAACTGGTTTTATCACTTCCTTGATAGGAATGACATGTTGTATGAGAGTAGGATCAAAACCAAGAATATCCTCATATGAACATGCAAAAACATCTTGAAATTCACGTAATAGTTCTGTGAATTTCGTTTTTTCTTCGTTGGAACATTGGGCACCTAGTTTAACCATATTTGGAGATTCAGAGGTCCCAAGGTTCAAGGAAATGGTATCACCCACTTTATTTTTTGACTCCTCTTCCTTACATGTTTCTTTGTTAGTCACACCACTTGACGAAAATGAACTCTGAAGAGGAGTCAAGTGTTTTGGAAATTTGTCATCTTCCATAGATATGATTTCCTTAGGATTAAACAGTTAATTTTGTATGAAAACATATATGCCTTCATCATTAGGGAAAACCTGTCACGATTCTACATTATCTAGAATGTAAGGACGATATAAAGATTGAAAAGTACAATTAGGCCTTTGAGGTAGAAGTTTCCGAGTAGGAGATGCCACAAATACAACTAACCTACCAGCCATTGAATTAAGTTCCCTCTTAACATGAGTGATGTTAAATGACAACAAGTTCGAGATAAGCGCCCAAACAACTTGGGTATAATATTTAATCAACTAATTGCTAGGAGAATATATTTTACACATAAGGTTCACACCAAGTTTAGAATCACCAAAAACTGTAAGGTGACCGCAACCAAGGTTATAGGCATTTTCGATGCCTAGCAGTAAGGCTTCAAACTCAGTGACATTGTTCGTGCAGGAAAACTCCAACCTATAAGAAAAGTTATGGATTTTACCTATAGGTGAGTACAATATAATGCCAGCTCCATTACCTTCGTTTGAGCATGAACCATCGAAATGCATGTGCCACATACAATCTTCTAAATCAAATTGTTCTAAAGTTTTGTCACCCTCATCAGTGAAGATAGAGTACACCCCTAAGTCTTCCTCAAGAGAATTTACATTCGGTTGAGGAATACTCTCTATGTATGGTGAAATTATTCCTTCTCTAAGGAATATGATATTCTTTCCATTCCGGGGAACGGATAAGTGTGTCCCATCAAGTGAAATATATCCACCTGTTAGGGCTTGCTAGTCTCTTCCTAGGATAATAGAATAGTTGCTTATTGGCATGTCGATTACTTGGATGCTAAGGGTTGTCCTTATTTCAGGATGTGCACATAGAACTAAAGTCACGTCTTTGATTTCACCTATTGTTGACTGTTGTAGACTGTTATAGGAGAGCATGCTTCTAGAGTTTTCATTAGTACATGATAATCCTAGCTCTTCCATAATGATTTTTGACATAATGCTTGGGCCCGAACCACCATCAATTAGGCAACAATGGGCTATCTTATCCATAATTTTACAGAAATGAAAAATGGAGGGTTTTTTTTACAGGGTGTCTAAAATTATTTACACCTATCTTATTTACAGTGGGATCCTCTTCTTTTGCCTCTTTAGAAAGATTGACTATGGTGGAAGATTTTCCTTCCATAAAATTCCTAAGATGCTTTTGTTGTTCAGGGACAACAACCATGTCCAAAAGAGTAGCATCGGCCTTGATATTAGCCAGTTGCTTAAGGATGTTATACTTGGAAGAGGTAATAGGGGAAGGAACTCCTTGACTCTCAGGAACTTTGACAATTTGTACATTAGTACCTTGTGAAGATCAGGTCGGAGTGGAAGAAGCACGAGAGGAATCATATTTCCCTTTAGGAGCATAAGATTTGTTCCTAGTATTTATGATCATAACATCTTCCGGTTCCGCCCAATCTAGAATAACGATAGTGGTTTCGGGCTTCTTGCCAAAGGTTTTGTCTCTGGCACTCTTCTTAACTTCACAAGTACTTTCTTCATGATTTTCTTTGTAGAAGTTACACCAAATGTGAGACAAAATGGCCTTGGGCTGAAAATTGTTTTTATTTGTATCTAAAAGGCGTTGTGGAAGAAGAAGATACCCCAGGGGTAAGCGAGGGAACATTCCCCTTTCATTCATAATCTATCATTTGGTTGTTCATATCTTGTACAAGTTGTGGGAGGGTAGACATATCTGTTTGTTTGATTGAGTCTCCTTTAGGGAGACATATTCTTTCAAGTTTCTCTTTGTACTCTAGGCAAGTGTGGAGAGCGGAGCCCAGGTTGTCAATAACCTTTTCTTCGAGCCTATGACAATAAGGAGAAGGGAGTGCATTATAGTAATGCATGAAAGCGGCTTGGTTTTAGGGGCAGATTAGTTTAGGGATTTGATTGTACAATTTGGTGAAGTGGAGATTAAAGGAATTCATAGTCACACCATATTTGTAAGACATATTGTTATATTCCCTTAACTGTTTAGCCATGCTCTTGGATTGTCCATAAGTGGACTTGAACCAATAAACCAAATCTTCCCAAGTGGAAAGGATCTTTGGAGGGAGCTCAAAGAAATCAGTTGTTGCTTTCCCTTCAAGGGAGTTGACAAATAAGCGCATGCATGTATCATTGTCGTTAGCCCCGATATTATGACAAGCATTAGAAAATTTGTTTGTAGAAACAATATTATTCCCTGAGAACTTAGGAAGATGCTCTTTAAATTTGGGTAACGGATGAGTAGCAGGTGCTAGATTCAAGGGAGAAGATACATGCCATGGGGTGGTTGTAGCATCTTCTTCAAATTGAAAAATCTCGTACTTCTTTATAACTTTAGTAGGGTTGGTATCCAATTGTATAGAAACTTGATGACTATATAGACTACCAATTACTGATGAGGCCGAAGGTTGGGATGATGAAGCACCTCCAGCACCGCTAACACCACCCGCAAATGCCATTTTGAAAGTGATGGGTAAGGGCGAAAAGGGTGAGTTGGTAGAATCAGACAAAGTCCTCCTTAGAGTGATTTCTTAGGTCAACAAAATGACTTTCCTCCTTCCTATTTCAATGATAGGAGTAGCTTCAGGGGACAATCCTCTTCTTCTTCTAGAAATGCGAGGATTTGAGGACATGAAAACGAAAACCGAAGACTAAGGAAAAGGAGGTTACTACTGGTTTCTAAGCTATCTTTGCCTGGCTTCCTAGTGTTCACGGATACTTATATCTTATTCAACTACTTCCCAAGAGCGTTCACGCCCAATTCGGGTACTAGCAGTTTCTAGGATAATATTGAATAAAGTCAGCGCAATGCTAGTCTGGTCTTTAAGACCGTGTTCAATATTAGGCTGCCTTGTAGAAGGTACTGTCATGAGAAAAATCAATTAAAGAGTGATAAAAAAAACCAGAAAGATTCAAAAGACAATCGTGAATACAATCAACTAGAGAGATATGGAAGATCTCCCCAGTATGGTAGCCAAATAAATGTTGAGGAAAATGTATGGAACACCTTACTCAATCATTTTCAGATCTTTCTTGGCTAGGACAAGATAGCTGGGAATGTCACCTGGGGTTTATAGACTCAAAACATTCACTCAATCCGCAAGTATTAATTACAAGGATTAAGGCTGATTTTATGATTTGTAATTGTTGCAATGTAAAAATAAAATTTATACAAGGCTACAAGAATGCATACAACTTTTACAATAAAGTAAACATGGAGACAAAAAGTGGAAAAAGGAACCAAGTCATGAAAACACATGTATGAGATAGAACAATAATATGATTTTATTTCATTTTGAGATACCAAAAGTGCATTTCTCTTTACAAACCCCTGGGAGGGCATGGACTAAAGTTAGATTTAGAGATCTTCGATGGGCACCATACAAAAAGACTCCAACAGTAAAATAAAACTGAAATTAATAATCTGGATCAACTTGCCACAAAAATGCTGCCATTTGACTATGCAAGGTATCCTTTATTAGCCATGAAAATTAATTCACAAACAAACAAGAATACACAGAATATTAAGGATGAATCAACACCTCTAAAAGAAGCAGCTGGAAAGTATGATTCAACTTTGAACCTTGCTACCTTCAATAAGACCCTACTGTCAACAAGAGGATTAGGCTTTCAAGTAAACTTAGAAATGGATGAAAACTGAAACTATCTCATTTAACTAAAGAACAAACCTTAGTCTTGTACTTCTCCTTCTATTCTCCCCTTTGTCTCTTCTTCTCATTGAACCTTTATTCTTTCTCAATAAGTTGAGGCAGTTCAACTACTTTCTTTAGTTAAGTCAAATTAACTTAACTAATTATTTTAGGGAGAAATAACTAATAATATTATATAAATAAGGGTCTAGTTAATAATTACTAAATAGGTGGGGCCCCTTGCGACTCCCATCATTCTTTTGCCAATCATCAATTATAAAGTACTTTTTTTTTTATCATTTGGATCATATAACACCCTTGTAGCTCCCCTTTATACTATTCAAATCGAATATTTAAATATCAACAAAATTTAAGGACATATCCCAAAAAACAATATATCCATTTTATCCACAAAAATATCCAAAACAAAGCTTTTTGTCCCCAAAAGTTGAAAGTTATCAAATACTGTGTTCATTACTGAAAATCACAAAAAAACTTTAAAATCCGTATTTGTTGCTTTGCAAGGCATATTTCCTCTTTTCACTGCTATCTCCAACTGACTTTCCTTGAGTGGCCCTTGGTTGGTTAGACCCTTGGGGTTGTATTTCGTTGATCACACGAGAGAAGTCATCTTTTAGGTGGAGGCGTGACGACACATACTTAGAGGATTCTATGGAAGGACTGGAGGGGTAAGTCGTTGCTTTTCCTTTGTCTTACATAGGTTGTGGGATATCAGTTTTTAATCTTTTGCTAGCGTGCGAGGATTGTATTGGCGAAACAACAGGGGGAATTTGAACATTGGTATTAATTGGTGGTGGTAAAGGAAATGACACAATGGGCCAACCACAGTGGTGACAGATAAGTTGGTGGACAATTTCTTGCCAACCGTCATTAGCGGGGACTTCGGGCTGCAATGATACATGTGGAGGAACGAGAATGCCAAGAAAATTATGAGGAGGATGAAATGGGGGTTTGTCAGGTCGGGGATGAAAGATACCATGGCCAACCAAATAAAAAATCCCAGCTTGAAACAACTTGTTCAACTCTTGTGGATCATCATCGAAATGAATAGAAAACCGAGGCCTCCTATAGCCTCGCTGCCAGTTACCTCTGCCTCTGTTATTTCGACCATTACTGCCCCTACTGAAAAAAAAAAAAAAAAAACCTCATACTGTAGCAATAATTAATCAGTCATGAAATTATTAATAACCCATACATGAAACTCTACTTACATAAATCAAAAGATGGCTCTAGAATTTACTTATGAGACACATGCAATCCATCCATAACATGTCATTTATTAATTGGCACGTGAACAAGGAATTGATAGGGTTAATGGGAAATATGGAGGGATTGTATTTAGCAAAAAATGATATCATGGAGGGGAAGGAATATACGAATATTGTGCAAACAATTAACAAAACAATCAATTGTGTATCTAAACATATCCAGAACATCAATCCTCAACCCTTGCCATATCAACTTCCTTTCATTTCCACACAGATTCCTCTTCAAAATAAATATCACAGAACATGGAATGAATAAGTGAAACTGGGATTGTGAAGGGGGTGTATTTAGCGAAAATTGGTAGAATGGGGGGGAATTATTACAGATACTGTTCAAATGATATATCAAACATACCATCTCTGATGTAAATTCCCAATCAAAATATCTTACCGTTCAAAAATTAAAAGTTTAAACCATACTCTGTTTCCAAAACAACAACCCATAACTGGTGCTTGCTTCACACAATTGCTCACTTGCCATAGAAACTGTATGAAACAATTATCAATTTAATATGCCCAGGATTTTCAAAAATAACCGTAATAACAATACTGCCTGTATATAACAGAGTTGAAAATGAACAACATCATAATCACCACAAGAAATACAACAATAGTCTTGGAGTGGACATGCTACAACCATAATATCAACATCAACAAAGTTCTTTAAACCCACAGGGTCCCGTGAAGTGCCCCAAAACAAATCCCTATATATAACCATAATTCAGTCGAAGAACAATTTACCAAACTTCCTCATCCTATTTCATTCTGGTTCGTATACTTTATTCGAGCATCATACAACTTATACACAAGTGCTTTTCGCAACTACAATAGAACATGGAAAGTTTATATTTTAACAATAATTCACAACATTGGTATTGACCTCATGATCTTCATATGGAAAGATTGTAACTTCAAGCGAATAAGTGAATCCAACACTTCTTCCATATTTTCATAGCAAGTGACCAATCAAAACCCATGCCGTAACAAAAGAGCATGAACAATGCTTTCATCAAATTTTGGGTAAGCAACGCCTTCACAATAATGCATAGGGTTTAATACGCAACAGTGACAGTAAGTGGTAGAGGACAGTGGGCTAACAACCCGAGGTTTTGGCCAAAACAAAGCACATAAATTTTACTCCCACCATAGTGTTCCACATTAATACTCACGAAGTCGGGGTGCAAGCGTATTAGCCACGAATACCAACAATCTTAACATACAAGCGGAGTGTTCACAAAAACCCACAGGTAAGAGGCGGAAATAACTCATTTTCGAACGGGGAAGAAAACCCAAAACAAGGAACCAGAGGCAAGGTAGGCCCTAGAGTTTCCCAACCACAATCTTCTTCATAGCAAAATTGTGAACAACTACACGCAGTAAAATCCACCCACGACTCTTTTAATGCCAATGGTCTCAAAACAACCAACACGAGAAACCAAAATTTTCAAACAACCAATACACAATCTGAATTCATCATAAGAGCTTTGGAAATACACAGACCGTGAGAAAACAAGAGTCAACTACTGACTTAAAGAGCAGAGTGAATGTTCATGTATGGAAAAGCAAGAAAACCCCATACCTGTGTAAAATATTGCTTAAGGAGAAATGACTAGGTTGTATACCTCCTCCGCGACCGAGCAAAGAGGATCAACAACAACCAACAAAGAAAAATGCAAAAATTACTAGGGTGGCTAGCTCGAGGTGAGTTAGAGTGACATGCATTTACTACACATCGCTTCTCCCTTCACATTTCATTCATGGCTAGTATGGACCAAACCCACTACACATCTCATCGACCATTAACATTCAAAACGATTAATACAAGCCAACTATTCCAAAGTTTTCCCATGTTCCAATTTTGCAATGCGCCAACCCTTGCCATTATCCCTATTTCACATATAAGAATACTTTTCTAGGGATACCATGTTCCAACATTACTTCCAATTCAAACAATGCGTGTACCCTTGTAGCATGAAGTGACCACATTACACATATAACTTAAGGATGGAGTTTAGGTCCTTCCTCAAAATAAATGTAACATAATAATACTTGCGAGTATTATATAAAAACAACCCCAAAATCATATCGCCCCTAACATCAGATTTGATTAATCATTCCGACATATTTCTTAAATGCAAATAAACTGTAGGGCTTATCTCAGCCAACTCATAAGCATATAAAGAAGAACTATTGTTTCTTTGTCATAGTCACACAAGTTACAGGGGTCCCACCTATTAGTATATTATTAAATATAGTTAAATAATAAGTTATAAGGCATTTGCAACCATTTGCAAGTAGGTACCCTATGTTTCACTTTTGGGCGTCAACAATGACCTCAACACACTAAAGGCTACAAAAACCTCTAGGTGGAGTGCATTAGAACTAGTGACGCATGAGGAATTGAAATTTAACACTTGTCTCCCTAGACCTTTATGGGTTGTGTCTTCTTCTTCTTCTTCCTCTCCTTCTTCATATTCGTATTAATGGTCAGAAGTGTAGTAGATTATGCATATGTATATGTATGGCTAACTATTAAAATAAACTCCAAAACATATACAATGATGTTTAATATCATTAGAGTGAACTCCAAAACACATACTATGAGCTTAATAATTTCAAAACACATACAATGGTACATGCACGATAAGAGCACTTGTATCGTGCATGTTGCATGTGCACATGGAAAATGTGCATGACACTTAGCTCTACATATATATGTTATCAAATGTAGAGATAAAAAATGAAGGTAAGAGCTTAATAACCTTGAAAGATAATGATAGGAAGTCCCATTCATTAAAACCTATAAGGACACAAAAGTAAGGTAACACAATTGTAAGGTAAGGAAGGAGTAAGGTAAAGCATGACATGGAGAAGCATTTTCTCTCTAGAAGAATAAGCAACTAAGAATTGGTGTAAGAGGAATGGTGGCACACTTTGATACACTTATTATAGCATGGCAGTTCATAATTAATATAACATGGCAATGAATTATGTTATCAACATGCATTGATGTATGCATGTTAAGGCACAAAATGTGTCTTATGTGTTTTTCTTAGACCTTATATTATTGACCTAGGAATCTAGCTATGGACACTAAGAAAATGCATGTGATGCTTGAATTACTATAAATTCACTTAAATATGCTAATATGACCTATGGAAATTTGAGAAAGTGACGAAGACACTAGTTATTCATGTAAATGTACGAGGAAATGATACTAAGACACTTTTATCTAGTCATAACTAGAGATGTCAAGAGAACACATTTTACTTATGTGTGGCTATGAAACAATCATAACAGAATAATCATGGTGGGATAATCATGACGAAGAATCGAGGAATAATCATGATAGGATAACCATGATGGAATGATTGTGGAATAATCGTGGTGAAATAGAATGTATTCCTTGTTTAAATAGTAACTAAATTACCAAGACCAAACAAAGTATAACTTATCCTACTAGGAGTACCCCTAGAACAAATAACCCCTTCCAAATGGTTGTGGTTAACGAAAATGTGTCTGGATAGTGAACATGATATGGATAATCATAAAACCAAAATAATGATAATGCTCTATTAAGAAGCAGGTGCTTTCAAATACCAAACTAAAGTTAAATGAGTCTAGCTTGATTCCTTATATCATTTGTAGAAATTTTACAAATTTAAGGTAACATTTATATTTGAATACCCATTGTTGCCTATGGAATGGTGAATTAAGAAGGCAAGTTGGAGTTAGGAAATTCCATGAAGAAAGGAAGGTGAAACCACCTCTAAATACAAGGCTGTATGCATCTAACCATTAAGAGAATAATAATAAATAGGTGAGGTGCTTTGGTATGGGTGAAAATTGACAGGTTGCCTAAACATCTAATTATATGAGGGTGGGGGTGGGGGAAATATTAGAGAAAACACATTATACATTTTCTCTAATATTCCCGCCACCCCCACCCGAAATCTGACTTTCTAGTTCATTTAATTGTCGATCAGGTTTTGTAAGCTTGTGAAGCATTGTGAAAAGTATATGCAAGTATTAGGAAATTAATTAAAGGTTGCACATATTCATGTCATTCTACCCTAGACTTGAAATCCAATTCTAACTACTGAAAATAGAGCAATTGAAATATAGAACAACACACTCTAGTTGTAGCCATATAAAAGTAGCAAATTTTAATTACAAAAAAATGTATTGAAAGATATATGCAAAAAAAAAAACCCAAAACATAAATGATCGATCAACATCTTAATATATTTGTGATCCTGCAACAACATATAAAATATGTTTAGTGATGCAAC
>ML785278.1:323985-336489 GCA_009831015.1 Picea engelmannii
CAGACAATCGCCCCCTGCAAAGCGAGCCAAATCTTCATCTTGAAACAAGGTTTCCAAAGAGTTAAAACAACTATAGAGATTGCTATGCATGGTTCCTCTTCTTATCTGGTTGACTTCCTTCGCATGTCACAGATTGATTTGAGCTAGGGGTCTCACAGATGGATTGCTTGGATTGATATCCACGGGAAATGATTTTTTCCGAGGGTTTGCTGCCAGGAGAATCCTTATCTTGACATCAAAGTTGATCTTCATAAACCATTGCAAATTGGAGAATGTGAAGTAATAACAACTAATAAGAATGGAAAACCCACTGTTGTTGAGTCTGAGTCGGAGAGTGCATTGGAACAAGGTTCCAGTGATAACGTTCTTAGGTGGGCTTAGTACACTTCCGACATTAACAGATTGGATTATTGAAATCTGAAAAGCCCAGGATCTAGAAATTCATAGCAATGATCAGCTTGCACTATATATCTAATCTAAGCTGGAGCACATCTCTTGCCCATTTAAGATGTGTGTTAATTTTCTACTATGGCTCCATAATTGAGTTAGGCAGGTGGCCTGGCAGAAGTGAAGTCTCAGAAAAAAAAGCCAGCATAATACTCTTATCGTGATGCAATGGAGGCAACTGCAAAACCCTTAAAAACCCATAAAAGACAATAATATTACAAAGCACATACGAACTCCCCACTGCTATCGACATCAAGGTCCGCATCATTTTCCAGATCCATGTCATCCAATTCGAAACTATCTCCAAAGTATTGGCCTAGTCCTGACCCTGGTGCAGGGATTCTAGCTTCAGCAGTAAATCTCATAATGTCGTCAATACTTTGAGAAGGTTGGTCAGGATCATCACACTGATTGCTAATAGTATCAGCCGCATCTAGCAAATCTGCAGGCAAATTCTTTAAAAACCACTCGTGATTCCAAATTTCAGGAATAGTAATTCACTGTTGTGGGAACAATAACAACAACAAACATTGCAACACAATTAGCATTAAGATTTTTTTGAGCAGGAAAATATGAAATCAGTGTTGTGAAAGCCTTGATCCCTCCCCCACGTACATCCCACAAGCGCATCGTGCTGAAGTTTTTACCAGGATGGTGTATGCCAGTACACGCACCTTTTACCTTACTGAAAAGCGAGGGCAAGAAGCTGTCAGCTTGGGTTTTTGGCTTTTGAGGCAGAGATTCTGATTTGAGCATAGTTCATAGGCTATAACTGGTGATCGTGTGCGATTAATGGGAATAGCTCCTTCTGCTTCTTCTCCCACTAATTTTCTTTGATACGTTGAGCAGTAGGTATTCTTGCCGTGAGGAATGATTATTCTATGTCAACAGAAGGATCACCCTCTGGTGTGTAAGGTTGAGCAAAGCGCTATCAAGCGTGTTCGTCTACAGAGCTTCTTGCTGTAGACTTAAAATTGATAGTTCCGATTCGCACCAGGGAAATTTGTTTCAAGAACTTGAATCGGAAGATATGAACTCAATAAAATCGATAGCTGCCGACGTTGGATATTGAAGATGGAGCCGCTCTGGCGGTGGCAGGGAGATCCGAATCCCAATGGACGGACTGTTGCAGGCAAAGGTGGATATGTGTTGGGTGGATAATAGGTGGTGGTATATGTGGTATTGGTTGAGAGTTTAAAAGGGTGGTTTCCCAAAACCTTTCAACCAATTGAAATAAATGTGAAATAAAAGCATGATCGGAACAGGGAGTGGAGTGGTAAAGTGGAAAAAAATAATTGTTTTTGAAAACCGGTCAACCTGTTGAGAGGTTTTCTACAAAAGTTCTCTCTAAAAATGCCTTTAGCATAATAAATAGATCTTTCAAAAATGGAAATATGGGCCCGTCCTTTGAACTCTTTTCAATTAAGGTCTCCTTTTGCAATGAAATACCATATTTAGATAATTAATAAGCTTTTGTATTGAATTCTCTCTATATATGAGAATAGCAAATTTGATTGAATTCATGTTTTACCTCCAGATTTTGATTCATAATTGGGGTTAGAATATTGTCATCAATTATGCATTTGTTATTTGCCCAATCTTTCAAAATTTTGGAGTCTTCAAATAACTGTAATTGGTTCAAAACCTTTTCCATTGCTATTTTCATAAGAATCCACAAACCGTAGAAATCAACTCATTTGTTTATACCTTTACCACCAACATACTTCAAAAGCAAATAATGTGAAGTTTCAAAAAATAGAAGTGTTTTGGACCGCCTCAACATGCCCCATTAAAAAATCCCCATTCATTTCCATGATTAATATTGTGTTTTTTGAAATATTCTTTGATGTCTTTATTTCATAGGTTTATTCCTGAATCATAAATGATATGTCCAAGGAGCTTGCCCTTGGTGACGCCAAAAATAGATTTAGAAGGATTTAAAGAAATGCCAAATTTTCTGCATCGCATGAGAAATTTTCTGAGATGACCAAAGTGATCCAATCGATTCTTTGATTAGGCAGTCAAATCATCAAGATAAACCTGGATAATCTTCTTGATTAGATCGTCAAAAGTTATTTGCATAGCTCTCTGGAAGGTGGCACCTGCATTAGATAAGCCAAAAGGCATGCGTTCATAAGAAAATGTACCCCAGCGTGTAGTAGAGGTGGTTTTGTATCTATCAGTCCCTTTTACCTTGATTTGATTATATCTGGAGAAACCATCAAGTAAGGACATCATTTGTGGCCCTGCAACCTGTTGCAAAATCATTTCCATATTAGGGAGAGGAAAATGATCTTTAACACTTGCTCTATTCAATGCGCGAAAATCAATGCATAGTCAAATCTGACCAGTTGTCTTCCTAACAGGAACTAAATTTGAAACCCACTCAGAATATTTAACTGGGAAGATTATACCAACCTTTAAAATTTTTTCCAACTTCTTTCTAATAGTAGCTTCAAGCATGGGGTTAATGGGTATTTGTTTTTTCCTAACTGGTTTTATCACTTCCTTGATAGGAATGACATGTTGTATGAGAGTAGGATCAAAACCAAGAATATCCTCATATGAACATGCAAAAACATCTTGAAATTCACGTAATAGTTCTGTGAATTTCGTTTTTTCTTCGTTGGAACATTGGGCACCTAGTTTAACCATATTTGGAGATTCAGAGGTCCCAAGGTTCAAGGAAATGGTATCACCCACTTTATTTTTTGACTCCTCTTCCTTACATGTTTCTTTGTTAGTCACACCACTTGACGAAAATGAACTCTGAAGAGGAGTCAAGTGTTTTGGAAATTTGTCATCTTCCATAGATATGATTTCCTTAGGATTAAACAGTTAATTTTGTATGAAAACATATATGCCTTCATCATTAGGGAAAACCTGTCACGATTCTACATTATCTAGAATGTAAGGACGATATAAAGATTGAAAAGTACAATTAGGCCTTTGAGGTAGAAGTTTCCGAGTAGGAGATGCCACAAATACAACTAACCTACCAGCCATTGAATTAAGTTCCCTCTTAACATGAGTGATGTTAAATGACAACAAGTTCGAGATAAGCGCCCAAACAACTTGGGTATAATATTTAATCAACTAATTGCTAGGAGAATATATTTTACACATAAGGTTCACACCAAGTTTAGAATCACCAAAAACTGTAAGGTGACCGCAACCAAGGTTATAGGCATTTTCGATGCCTAGCAGTAAGGCTTCAAACTCAGTGACATTGTTCGTGCAGGAAAACTCCAACCTATAAGAAAAGTTATGGATTTTACCTATAGGTGAGTACAATATAATGCCAGCTCCATTACCTTCGTTTGAGCATGAACCATCGAAATGCATGTGCCACATACAATCTTCTAAATCAAATTGTTCTAAAGTTTTGTCACCCTCATCAGTGAAGATAGAGTACACCCCTAAGTCTTCCTCAAGAGAATTTACATTCGGTTGAGGAATACTCTCTATGTATGGTGAAATTATTCCTTCTCTAAGGAATATGATATTCTTTCCATTCCGGGGAACGGATAAGTGTGTCCCATCAAGTGAAATATATCCACCTGTTAGGGCTTGCTAGTCTCTTCCTAGGATAATAGAATAGTTGCTTATTGGCATGTCGATTACTTGGATGCTAAGGGTTGTCCTTATTTCAGGATGTGCACATAGAACTAAAGTCACGTCTTTGATTTCACCTATTGTTGACTGTTGTAGACTGTTATAGGAGAGCATGCTTCTAGAGTTTTCATTAGTACATGATAATCCTAGCTCTTCCATAATGATTTTTGACATAATGCTTGGGCCCGAACCACCATCAATTAGGCAACAATGGGCTATCTTATCCATAATTTTACAGAAATGAAAAATGGAGGGTTTTTTTTACAGGGTGTCTAAAATTATTTACACCTATCTTATTTACAGTGGGATCCTCTTCTTTTGCCTCTTTAGAAAGATTGACTATGGTGGAAGATTTTCCTTCCATAAAATTCCTAAGATGCTTTTGTTGTTCAGGGACAACAACCATGTCCAAAAGAGTAGCATCGGCCTTGATATTAGCCAGTTGCTTAAGGATGTTATACTTGGAAGAGGTAATAGGGGAAGGAACTCCTTGACTCTCAGGAACTTTGACAATTTGTACATTAGTACCTTGTGAAGATCAGGTCGGAGTGGAAGAAGCACGAGAGGAATCATATTTCCCTTTAGGAGCATAAGATTTGTTCCTAGTATTTATGATCATAACATCTTCCGGTTCCGCCCAATCTAGAATAACGATAGTGGTTTCGGGCTTCTTGCCAAAGGTTTTGTCTCTGGCACTCTTCTTAACTTCACAAGTACTTTCTTCATGATTTTCTTTGTAGAAGTTACACCAAATGTGAGACAAAATGGCCTTGGGCTGAAAATTGTTTTTATTTGTATCTAAAAGGCGTTGTGGAAGAAGAAGATACCCCAGGGGTAAGCGAGGGAACATTCCCCTTTCATTCATAATCTATCATTTGGTTGTTCATATCTTGTACAAGTTGTGGGAGGGTAGACATATCTGTTTGTTTGATTGAGTCTCCTTTAGGGAGACATATTCTTTCAAGTTTCTCTTTGTACTCTAGGCAAGTGTGGAGAGCGGAGCCCAGGTTGTCAATAACCTTTTCTTCGAGCCTATGACAATAAGGAGAAGGGAGTGCATTATAGTAATGCATGAAAGCGGCTTGGTTTTAGGGGCAGATTAGTTTAGGGATTTGATTGTACAATTTGGTGAAGTGGAGATTAAAGGAATTCATAGTCACACCATATTTGTAAGACATATTGTTATATTCCCTTAACTGTTTAGCCATGCTCTTGGATTGTCCATAAGTGGACTTGAACCAATAAACCAAATCTTCCCAAGTGGAAAGGATCTTTGGAGGGAGCTCAAAGAAATCAGTTGTTGCTTTCCCTTCAAGGGAGTTGACAAATAAGCGCATGCATGTATCATTGTCGTTAGCCCCGATATTATGACAAGCATTAGAAAATTTGTTTGTAGAAACAATATTATTCCCTGAGAACTTAGGAAGATGCTCTTTAAATTTGGGTAACGGATGAGTAGCAGGTGCTAGATTCAAGGGAGAAGATACATGCCATGGGGTGGTTGTAGCATCTTCTTCAAATTGAAAAATCTCGTACTTCTTTATAACTTTAGTAGGGTTGGTATCCAATTGTATAGAAACTTGATGACTATATAGACTACCAATTACTGATGAGGCCGAAGGTTGGGATGATGAAGCACCTCCAGCACCGCTAACACCACCCGCAAATGCCATTTTGAAAGTGATGGGTAAGGGCGAAAAGGGTGAGTTGGTAGAATCAGACAAAGTCCTCCTTAGAGTGATTTCTTAGGTCAACAAAATGACTTTCCTCCTTCCTATTTCAATGATAGGAGTAGCTTCAGGGGACAATCCTCTTCTTCTTCTAGAAATGCGAGGATTTGAGGACATGAAAACGAAAACCGAAGACTAAGGAAAAGGAGGTTACTACTGGTTTCTAAGCTATCTTTGCCTGGCTTCCTAGTGTTCACGGATACTTATATCTTATTCAACTACTTCCCAAGAGCGTTCACGCCCAATTCGGGTACTAGCAGTTTCTAGGATAATATTGAATAAAGTCAGCGCAATGCTAGTCTGGTCTTTAAGACCGTGTTCAATATTAGGCTGCCTTGTAGAAGGTACTGTCATGAGAAAAATCAATTAAAGAGTGATAAAAAAAACCAGAAAGATTCAAAAGACAATCGTGAATACAATCAACTAGAGAGATATGGAAGATCTCCCCAGTATGGTAGCCAAATAAATGTTGAGGAAAATGTATGGAACACCTTACTCAATCATTTTCAGATCTTTCTTGGCTAGGACAAGATAGCTGGGAATGTCACCTGGGGTTTATAGACTCAAAACATTCACTCAATCCGCAAGTATTAATTACAAGGATTAAGGCTGATTTTATGATTTGTAATTGTTGCAATGTAAAAATAAAATTTATACAAGGCTACAAGAATGCATACAACTTTTACAATAAAGTAAACATGGAGACAAAAAGTGGAAAAAGGAACCAAGTCATGAAAACACATGTATGAGATAGAACAATAATATGATTTTATTTCATTTTGAGATACCAAAAGTGCATTTCTCTTTACAAACCCCTGGGAGGGCATGGACTAAAGTTAGATTTAGAGATCTTCGATGGGCACCATACAAAAAGACTCCAACAGTAAAATAAAACTGAAATTAATAATCTGGATCAACTTGCCACAAAAATGCTGCCATTTGACTATGCAAGGTATCCTTTATTAGCCATGAAAATTAATTCACAAACAAACAAGAATACACAGAATATTAAGGATGAATCAACACCTCTAAAAGAAGCAGCTGGAAAGTATGATTCAACTTTGAACCTTGCTACCTTCAATAAGACCCTACTGTCAACAAGAGGATTAGGCTTTCAAGTAAACTTAGAAATGGATGAAAACTGAAACTATCTCATTTAACTAAAGAACAAACCTTAGTCTTGTACTTCTCCTTCTATTCTCCCCTTTGTCTCTTCTTCTCATTGAACCTTTATTCTTTCTCAATAAGTTGAGGCAGTTCAACTACTTTCTTTAGTTAAGTCAAATTAACTTAACTAATTATTTTAGGGAGAAATAACTAATAATATTATATAAATAAGGGTCTAGTTAATAATTACTAAATAGGTGGGGCCCCTTGCGACTCCCATCATTCTTTTGCCAATCATCAATTATAAAGTACTTTTTTTTTTATCATTTGGATCATATAACACCCTTGTAGCTCCCCTTTATACTATTCAAATCGAATATTTAAATATCAACAAAATTTAAGGACATATCCCAAAAAACAATATATCCATTTTATCCACAAAAATATCCAAAACAAAGCTTTTTGTCCCCAAAAGTTGAAAGTTATCAAATACTGTGTTCATTACTGAAAATCACAAAAAAACTTTAAAATCCGTATTTGTTGCTTTGCAAGGCATATTTCCTCTTTTCACTGCTATCTCCAACTGACTTTCCTTGAGTGGCCCTTGGTTGGTTAGACCCTTGGGGTTGTATTTCGTTGATCACACGAGAGAAGTCATCTTTTAGGTGGAGGCGTGACGACACATACTTAGAGGATTCTATGGAAGGACTGGAGGGGTAAGTCGTTGCTTTTCCTTTGTCTTACATAGGTTGTGGGATATCAGTTTTTAATCTTTTGCTAGCGTGCGAGGATTGTATTGGCGAAACAACAGGGGGAATTTGAACATTGGTATTAATTGGTGGTGGTAAAGGAAATGACACAATGGGCCAACCACAGTGGTGACAGATAAGTTGGTGGACAATTTCTTGCCAACCGTCATTAGCGGGGACTTCGGGCTGCAATGATACATGTGGAGGAACGAGAATGCCAAGAAAATTATGAGGAGGATGAAATGGGGGTTTGTCAGGTCGGGGATGAAAGATACCATGGCCAACCAAATAAAAAATCCCAGCTTGAAACAACTTGTTCAACTCTTGTGGATCATCATCGAAATGAATAGAAAACCGAGGCCTCCTATAGCCTCGCTGCCAGTTACCTCTGCCTCTGTTATTTCGACCATTACTGCCCCTACTGAAAAAAAAAAAAAAAAAACCTCATACTGTAGCAATAATTAATCAGTCATGAAATTATTAATAACCCATACATGAAACTCTACTTACATAAATCAAAAGATGGCTCTAGAATTTACTTATGAGACACATGCAATCCATCCATAACATGTCATTTATTAATTGGCACGTGAACAAGGAATTGATAGGGTTAATGGGAAATATGGAGGGATTGTATTTAGCAAAAAATGATATCATGGAGGGGAAGGAATATACGAATATTGTGCAAACAATTAACAAAACAATCAATTGTGTATCTAAACATATCCAGAACATCAATCCTCAACCCTTGCCATATCAACTTCCTTTCATTTCCACACAGATTCCTCTTCAAAATAAATATCACAGAACATGGAATGAATAAGTGAAACTGGGATTGTGAAGGGGGTGTATTTAGCGAAAATTGGTAGAATGGGGGGGAATTATTACAGATACTGTTCAAATGATATATCAAACATACCATCTCTGATGTAAATTCCCAATCAAAATATCTTACCGTTCAAAAATTAAAAGTTTAAACCATACTCTGTTTCCAAAACAACAACCCATAACTGGTGCTTGCTTCACACAATTGCTCACTTGCCATAGAAACTGTATGAAACAATTATCAATTTAATATGCCCAGGATTTTCAAAAATAACCGTAATAACAATACTGCCTGTATATAACAGAGTTGAAAATGAACAACATCATAATCACCACAAGAAATACAACAATAGTCTTGGAGTGGACATGCTACAACCATAATATCAACATCAACAAAGTTCTTTAAACCCACAGGGTCCCGTGAAGTGCCCCAAAACAAATCCCTATATATAACCATAATTCAGTCGAAGAACAATTTACCAAACTTCCTCATCCTATTTCATTCTGGTTCGTATACTTTATTCGAGCATCATACAACTTATACACAAGTGCTTTTCGCAACTACAATAGAACATGGAAAGTTTATATTTTAACAATAATTCACAACATTGGTATTGACCTCATGATCTTCATATGGAAAGATTGTAACTTCAAGCGAATAAGTGAATCCAACACTTCTTCCATATTTTCATAGCAAGTGACCAATCAAAACCCATGCCGTAACAAAAGAGCATGAACAATGCTTTCATCAAATTTTGGGTAAGCAACGCCTTCACAATAATGCATAGGGTTTAATACGCAACAGTGACAGTAAGTGGTAGAGGACAGTGGGCTAACAACCCGAGGTTTTGGCCAAAACAAAGCACATAAATTTTACTCCCACCATAGTGTTCCACATTAATACTCACGAAGTCGGGGTGCAAGCGTATTAGCCACGAATACCAACAATCTTAACATACAAGCGGAGTGTTCACAAAAACCCACAGGTAAGAGGCGGAAATAACTCATTTTCGAACGGGGAAGAAAACCCAAAACAAGGAACCAGAGGCAAGGTAGGCCCTAGAGTTTCCCAACCACAATCTTCTTCATAGCAAAATTGTGAACAACTACACGCAGTAAAATCCACCCACGACTCTTTTAATGCCAATGGTCTCAAAACAACCAACACGAGAAACCAAAATTTTCAAACAACCAATACACAATCTGAATTCATCATAAGAGCTTTGGAAATACACAGACCGTGAGAAAACAAGAGTCAACTACTGACTTAAAGAGCAGAGTGAATGTTCATGTATGGAAAAGCAAGAAAACCCCATACCTGTGTAAAATATTGCTTAAGGAGAAATGACTAGGTTGTATACCTCCTCCGCGACCGAGCAAAGAGGATCAACAACAACCAACAAAGAAAAATGCAAAAATTACTAGGGTGGCTAGCTCGAGGTGAGTTAGAGTGACATGCATTTACTACACATCGCTTCTCCCTTCACATTTCATTCATGGCTAGTATGGACCAAACCCACTACACATCTCATCGACCATTAACATTCAAAACGATTAATACAAGCCAACTATTCCAAAGTTTTCCCATGTTCCAATTTTGCAATGCGCCAACCCTTGCCATTATCCCTATTTCACATATAAGAATACTTTTCTAGGGATACCATGTTCCAACATTACTTCCAATTCAAACAATGCGTGTACCCTTGTAGCATGAAGTGACCACATTACACATATAACTTAAGGATGGAGTTTAGGTCCTTCCTCAAAATAAATGTAACATAATAATACTTGCGAGTATTATATAAAAACAACCCCAAAATCATATCGCCCCTAACATCAGATTTGATTAATCATTCCGACATATTTCTTAAATGCAAATAAACTGTAGGGCTTATCTCAGCCAACTCATAAGCATATAAAGAAGAACTATTGTTTCTTTGTCATAGTCACACAAGTTACAGGGGTCCCACCTATTAGTATATTATTAAATATAGTTAAATAATAAGTTATAAGGCATTTGCAACCATTTGCAAGTAGGTACCCTATGTTTCACTTTTGGGCGTCAACAATGACCTCAACACACTAAAGGCTACAAAAACCTCTAGGTGGAGTGCATTAGAACTAGTGACGCATGAGGAATTGAAATTTAACACTTGTCTCCCTAGACCTTTATGGGTTGTGTCTTCTTCTTCTTCTTCCTCTCCTTCTTCATATTCGTATTAATGGTCAGAAGTGTAGTAGATTATGCATATGTATATGTATGGCTAACTATTAAAATAAACTCCAAAACATATACAATGATGTTTAATATCATTAGAGTGAACTCCAAAACACATACTATGAGCTTAATAATTTCAAAACACATACAATGGTACATGCACGATAAGAGCACTTGTATCGTGCATGTTGCATGTGCACATGGAAAATGTGCATGACACTTAGCTCTACATATATATGTTATCAAATGTAGAGATAAAAAATGAAGGTAAGAGCTTAATAACCTTGAAAGATAATGATAGGAAGTCCCATTCATTAAAACCTATAAGGACACAAAAGTAAGGTAACACAATTGTAAGGTAAGGAAGGAGTAAGGTAAAGCATGACATGGAGAAGCATTTTCTCTCTAGAAGAATAAGCAACTAAGAATTGGTGTAAGAGGAATGGTGGCACACTTTGATACACTTATTATAGCATGGCAGTTCATAATTAATATAACATGGCAATGAATTATGTTATCAACATGCATTGATGTATGCATGTTAAGGCACAAAATGTGTCTTATGTGTTTTTCTTAGACCTTATATTATTGACCTAGGAATCTAGCTATGGACACTAAGAAAATGCATGTGATGCTTGAATTACTATAAATTCACTTAAATATGCTAATATGACCTATGGAAATTTGAGAAAGTGACGAAGACACTAGTTATTCATGTAAATGTACGAGGAAATGATACTAAGACACTTTTATCTAGTCATAACTAGAGATGTCAAGAGAACACATTTTACTTATGTGTGGCTATGAAACAATCATAACAGAATAATCATGGTGGGATAATCATGACGAAGAATCGAGGAATAATCATGATAGGATAACCATGATGGAATGATTGTGGAATAATCGTGGTGAAATAGAATGTATTCCTTGTTTAAATAGTAACTAAATTACCAAGACCAAACAAAGTATAACTTATCCTACTAGGAGTACCCCTAGAACAAATAACCCCTTCCAAATGGTTGTGGTTAACGAAAATGTGTCTGGATAGTGAACATGATATGGATAATCATAAAACCAAAATAATGATAATGCTCTATTAAGAAGCAGGTGCTTTCAAATACCAAACTAAAGTTAAATGAGTCTAGCTTGATTCCTTATATCATTTGTAGAAATTTTACAAATTTAAGGTAACATTTATATTTGAATACCCATTGTTGCCTATGGAATGGTGAATTAAGAAGGCAAGTTGGAGTTAGGAAATTCCATGAAGAAAGGAAGGTGAAACCACCTCTAAATACAAGGCTGTATGCATCTAACCATTAAGAGAATAATAATAAATAGGTGAGGTGCTTTGGTATGGGTGAAAATTGACAGGTTGCCTAAACATCTAATTATATGAGGGTGGGGGTGGGGGAAATATTAGAGAAAACACATTATACATTTTCTCTAATATTCCCGCCACCCCCACCCGAAATCTGACTTTCTAGTTCATTTAATTGTCGATCAGGTTTTGTAAGCTTGTGAAGCATTGTGAAAAGTATATGCAAGTATTAGGAAATTAATTAAAGGTTGCACATATTCATGTCATTCTACCCTAGACTTGAAATCCAATTCTAACTACTGAAAATAGAGCAATTGAAATATAGAACAACACACTCTAGTTGTAGCCATATAAAAGTAGCAAATTTTAATTACAAAAAAATGTATTGAAAGATATATGCAAAAAAAAAAACCCAAAACATAAATGATCGATCAACATCTTAATATATTTGTGATCCTGCAACAACATATAAAATATGTTTAGTGATGCAAC
>ML785279.1:0-17402 GCA_009831015.1 Picea engelmannii
GAAACACCTGATTTTGACTAGTTTCAAGACTGGCCACAAACCCTATTTTCCACAGAGTGTAACTCCTAAAATAAAATGACCCACAAGTTGAATTTTTAACCACAGACACTTGGATATGTTTTCTCACTTTCATAGCAATTTTAGGATCTGAATCATTATAGAAAAAAAGTTATAGCGAAAATGGTGAGATGACCTGAAAACAACATACCTTAGAAAGCACCATCAAAAGAATTTATCCTTCCTTGCATTTCGGGCTTCTTTTCTTCACTTTCCTCATAATTTCGGCTTAGATATCATTTGTATACCTCAGATAGCTATAGATAGAATAAATGGTGCATTTGAAATAACACAGGAGATAGAGTTATGTGAGTAAAGAAATCATTTTGTAAAGGATCGAGTTATAGGAACCGTTCATTCTTAGTTCGGGACAATCTAGGATCGTTAGATCAAGGTAAAGTCGGAGGTTGGGAAGGATTAAATATGAACCGTCCGATCTGAAGCAAAAAAATTATGGATTGGTGGATCAAGTAGAGGATAAATAACTTCGACACTTCACCACTTCACCACTTCAGCAATTACTGGAGACAAGAAAGAATCCATGAAATATCGAAGACACAAAATAATGCCAACCATCGATCAGGAAGGAGCTTCAGACGGTTTCCTAGTCGTTAGATCTAGATTTGATCTAGAATTAAGCGTTGACCACTTCGACGAAAAGGAGTCTGAAACATGTAAGTTTACCCGAAGTCCAAAACCCCGAAGTCGTGAACTCTCGTCGACCATCGAATCAGAGGAAGAGCAGGAAAATCCTGTCAATCGTTGATATGGAATGAAAAATGAAACTATTAGATCACGCTAAAAGGAAGAAGGTGGTCAACTCTGACATTGACCTACTCCGGCAATAAGAAGCTCAGATAAACCAAGAAATCTCGAACTCCAGAGCCCCGGAGTTAACAAAAGTCGTTGATCAAGACAAGAAAATATCTATGATGATAAATCTATTCGACACTTCGGCAATGATCGAAGGATGGTATAAAAGTTCCAAAAATCCCAAAGCCACGAAATGTAAATCCATGATCCAGGAGGAAGACATGTGGCGAAAGACAAATATGACACATGGCCCAATCGAATAGTGACAAGTGTCAAGGTATAGTTGGCACATTAGGTATATGAAATTCACGAATCAAGGTGACACGTGGCAGCCACTCATCCAGTGTCATGTCAATAGTGACATAAGAAAGACTCGTCACTCCGGGACTACATCCTTCAGGGATATCCAGCTTCTCCTACCAGTTAAAATATCTTAAGCGTCGAAGGTTGAAGTCACGAATTAGTATTTGGTCGTTGATCTAAGATCCTATGGAATATTTCTTGATCGTCTGATCAATAACAGTGGAAGGATAGAGTAAGCATGAATCACAAAGTAACGCTAACCGTTGATCTACTTTGGGAGCATTCTAAACCATTGATCAAGAATAGTGGAAGGATAGCGTAAGTGTAGGTGTTGACCGAAAACAAGCGGTCACCGCCATTCTATGACTTATTTGGTAGGTAAACCTCCGGAGAGATTTCTCTACTCTAGATTCCTATAGCCACGAATAGTCGAAGTCCCGGAGTGAATGAGAACCGTTCATCTCAACTCATGATTAAGTCATGATCGTCGATTTGTTTGAAGCCTCTATATAAGCCAGGATCGTCCATCTAACAAAAGATTAAATATTGACCGCATCATCTACTAGTGAATATCGTATACACACTTCGGCGAAATGTACTCTGGGAGGATTGAATGATTGCAAAGGATGGAACTCTCAAAGGATGAAGTACCAGAGAACCTGGTTCTAGCACCAGTAACATGATAAGGTAAAGGAGCTAGAAGTAAATAATCCCTTGGACGTTTGAATATGGTCCCACATATAAGAATAGGGGCGGAAGAAGAAAGTGGTAATAAAACAATTCTTGGAATGGATAATCTCGTGGTTTCAAGCTCGCAGTCACACAAATTTTGGTTGAAGGGAGCACTTGTTGATTAAGACTCGAATTCACAACAATTCGAGATCTATAGACTAATGAACCAATACACAGTCATGATTAAAGAAGAGTTAAATCATGATCATTATGAATAAAGAATAAAAGGAAAAATGATATTATTTAAAGTTTAATATTATCACTTAAATGAAGAGGTGCAATGGTTCAAAGTTCAAATAAATGGACACAATGCTTCAAAACTCATACCAGTTGGAAGACTATATAAACAATAAAGAATGGTGAGAAGAAAGTGTCTCTGCAGTCCAGATCAGAAGATCAAAAGTAGAAGCAGAGTCCAAGAAGGAAAGTTGAAGATACTTATGCATTGAGGGTAGAAGGGAAGAGTAAGGAAGGATTCATATCCTTTACTAAGTAAAGTGTGAAAATAAGGGAGTTGGTGCTTCTTAGGGTTGGTGCCTTAAATACAAGGGAGTTGGTGCCCTAAAACAAGAGATTTGGTGTTTCCTAGGGTTGGTTCTGTGAAGAAGGGGATTTGTGTCTCCAAGAGTTGGTTCTCTAAAAAGGATTGGTGTCCTTCACTATCTCAGATTATTCTTTATAAAACCTTGTAATTCTTGTTAATTATATTTATATAATTGATTTTAAATACAAGTCCATTGTTTATCTATTGTGGTGATTAATAAAATAACAAAGTAATTACTAATTTTTTTAAAAGGTAATATTGATTCACCCCCCCTCTCATTATTTCCAAAAATTTGTATCAGAGAAAGTTCCTTTAGCACAGTCTAATAACTAGAAGGCAGATCCTAAAAGAAATGGATCATCAAGAGGGAATGTCTTCCAACAAAGCACCATGGTTTAACGGAGCTGGCTATGCTCTCTGGAAAACAAGAATGAAAAGATACATGTTGGCTCTTGGTTTTGATGTTTGGCAATCTGTTGTAGATGGTTACACTACACCAGCTACTCCACCCACATATACTGCAGGAAAGAATATTTTCAGTGACAACTCAAGAGTAGTTAATTCCATTCTAGGAGGATTGAAAAATTGTATATGTGTGAAGGTAATGCATTGTAAGTCAGCTAAAGAAATATGGGACAAATTAGAGGTTGTATATGAAGGAGATAGCAAAGTCAAGGAAGCCAAACTACAAACCTATAGAGCTCAGTTTGAAAATTTGAATATGAAAGAAAAAGAGAACATTGTTGAATACTTTCATAGGGTAGATGAGGTAGTTAATTCAATCAGAGAAGCAGGAGAAGAACTTACCGATAAATATATTGTACAAAACATCTTAAGCTCATTACCTATGAGATATGATGCCAATATTTCCACAATTGAAGATAGACCGGAACTTAACAAACTCACAGTAGATCAGATTCATGGAATTTTTACAGCATATGAGATGATAACATGGAACACAAAACCATAAAAAGGAGAAACAACCTTTAAATCATCTAAAACAAAGATGAGGCAGGAGAAAAATACCAATGATGAGTTATCAGATATATCTTATGAAGAAATTGTCAACTTCATGAAGAAACTCAAGAAAGGGACTGGGAAATACAAAGGAAAGATTCCTCTAATATGTTTCAACTGTGGAAAAAATGGACACTTTGCCAATAAATGTCCATATCCTAAGCAGGAGGAAAGTGATGATGAAATAACCTTCAAAGATCAGAAGAAAAGAAAAACCAAAGATAAAAGGAAGTTCTACAAGAAGAAGAAAATTTTATTTACCCAAGAAGACAATAGCTCATTTGAAGACAGTGAAGAAGAGGAGCTAGAGCTTCTATTTATGGGAATGAAAAATCAAGATGATAATCATTCGGAAGATGAAGAAGAAGTGAACCTCGAGGAAGAATTCATTCGTTTAATTGAAGAACTAAGAAAATCTAAAAAGAAAAACAAGTTACTAATGGAACAACTTCTAGAGATTGAAGAAGCTACTAAATCAAGAGAAAATGAGGTTTCCAAAACCATTAGTGAGTTATAACAATTGATTATTAAGTTAAAAAATCAACTCCAAGAAACCAAAAGAAAAGAAGAAATATTGAATAAAGAACTCAATGAAAAACAACAAATATGTAAGATATCGGAGGATGAAATAGTTCAACTAAAAGGGAAACTAGAAAAAGAAGATATTCAGTCTAAGTTTGAAAACAACTCAAAAATCCTAAATAACATTCTTAGCAGTCAGAGATCATCAAATGATAAGACAATACTAGGATACAATAAGAAAATGACAAAATCAACTATGCAGATGTTCTTAAGAACCCCATAAGAAGAAAAGAAAACAAGACAAGAACAATACCACTGAAAAATATCCCAAATAAACATAAATATGAACTTCCTACTAAAGAAAAAGATGACGAGAATAATAAAATCATCAGAAGGAATCCCTCTAATAGAAATCAATATATCTTCCATGGTTATTTCTATTCCTGCAAAAATTTTGGACATAAACCAATACACTATAAAACTTATAGAAAGTATGATCCAAGAAATGTTCAAAGATATGAAAATAATAAGAATAATGTAGAAAGAAGAAATTATAACTCCTTCTCTCCCTTACAATATTACAATGTTGAATGTTACAAATGCAACAATTATGTTCATAAAGCTAGTGAATGTAGATTGTCAAAATATGACAAAAGGATAAATATTCCCAATAATTAAAAAGTATGAAAGAAAAATAAAACAGAGTGCAATGTAGCCCTATATGCGAGAAACCAAGGATGTCAATGGTATATAGACAATGGATGTTCCAAACACATGACTGGAGATCAAGGAAAATTTCTCAAGTTAAGAAAGAAAGGAAAAGTAAAAGTAACCTTTGGAGATAATATGTCATCCAAAACACTAGGAAAAGGCACTGTCATTTTAGGAAATAACAAAACCAAAGTTGAAGATGTAATTCTGGTAGAAAATATCAAGCCTAATCTCCTAAGTGTGAGTCAAACATGTGATCAGGGTCACATACTTACCTTTGATTCTTAGAAATGTGAGATTAGACAAAAGGACATCGGAAAGCTAGTAGCAGTTGCACCAAGAACATATAGCAATGTGTACATCCTTAATATAGATGAAGGAGAAAAATGTTGTTTAAGTCAAGAATATGAAAGATGGTTGTGGCATAGAAGGTTGGGACATTTAATATTTGACAAATTAATAAAATCCAACAAGAAGGAGGCAGTAAGGGATCTACCAAAAGTTATTAAGCCTTCAGATTATATTTGTAAACATTGTCAAATAGGGAAGCAAACAAGAGTTAGGTTCAAACCAAAAGAGCATTCCACAACAAAACCATTAGAATGTATTCACAAATATCTATGTGGACCTACCAGAACTAAAAATACTTATGGTGAACATCATTTTATGTTGATCATTGATGATTACACAAGATTGACCTGGGTATACTTTCTAAAAGAAAAATAAGAAGTCTTTGAGAAGTTTAAAACATACAAAGTGCTTGTAGAGAATGAAATAGATCACAAAATTAAATGTATGAGATCAGACAATGGAAGAGAATTCACCTCTAAAGAGTTCATTCAATTATGTGAAAATCATGGTATCAAAAGACAGTTTTCAGCTCTCGGGACTCCTCAACAAAATGGAGTGGTAGAAAGGAAAAACATAACAGTTCAAGAAGTTGCAAGAACCATGTTAAATGAAGCCAAGCTTCCAGGAAAATTCTGGAGAGATGTAATCTACACAACAATCCACATACTTAATCGGGCTCAATTGAGACCCAACCATGAAAAAACTCCTTATGAACTATGGTTTGGCAGGCCAACATCTGTAAAACACTTTAGAATTTTTGGAAGTAAATGTTACATTAAGAATGATGAAGATAATTTATGGAAGTTTGATCCAATATTATGAAGGGATATTTTTAGGGTACTCACCTAATAATAAATCATACAGATGTTATAATATTAGACTACTAAATATAGTGGAAATTGCCAATGTAAAGATAGATTATCTAAAACTAAAGAATAGCATGTCCCAAGACATATAAAAAATTGATAAAAAATCTCAGCAAGAAGATGATGATGTAGAATCTCAAAAAGAAGATGATGATGTAGAATCTCAACAAGAAGATGATGATAATGAAACACAGGAAAACGAATTGTATATTGATGAAGAAGACAATGAAGAAACACCCTTGCCAAAAGATCCATCAAAAAGAGTTCAAAAGAATCATATTAAGAGTCAAATCATTGGAAATAAAAATGCAGGAGTAGAAACAAGAAGGAAACTCACATTTGACTCAGAACAAGCAATGTTGTCTATGATAGAGCCTAAATAATTTAAAGCTAGAAAAAGTAAATATTCTATAAAAGCAATGGATGAAGAATTAGACCAAATAAAGAAGAACCAGACTTGGGAACTAGTTTCAAGACCCAAGGACAAGAATGTGTTAGGAACCAAGTGGATCTTCAAGAACAAACTAAATGAAAATGGGGAGATCATAAATAAAAAAGACAGATTATTTTTCAAAGGATATTCCCAAGTGGAAGGTATTGATTTTGAAGGGACTTTTGCTCCAGCAGCAAGGCTTGAGGCCATCAAAATGTTCCTAGCATTCACATGATTCAAAAATTTCAAAATCTATCAGAGGGATGTCAAGTCAGCATTCCTTAATGGAACACTAAAAGAAGAAGTATATGTTGAGAAACTAGAAGGATTCATATTAACATAAAATAAGGACTATGTGTGAAAGATAAAAAAGGTCATGGATGGTCTTAAACAAGCCCCCAAAGCATGGTTCTCAAGGCTTGATCAGTACCTGCAAAAACAATGATATAAGAGAGGGACTATTGACAACAACTTATACATCAAAATTGAGGATCAAAACATGATTATTGTGGTGGTATATGTAGATGACATCATATTTGGAATTACTCTTACTATACTAAGCATAAAGTTTTCAACCAAAATGCAAGAAGAATTTTAAATGTGTACGTTGGGAGAATTGTCTTTCTTCTTAGGTTTACAAGTAACTCAAATAGAAAAAGGAACATGCATTTCCCAAGCTAAATATATCAAGGAAATGATAAACAAATTCCAAATGGAAGATAGTAAACCTATGAGTACTCCCACGTTCACTAGATGTAAACTAAGCTTAGAAGATGACTCACCAAAAGTGGACCAAACGATGTACAGAACAATGGTTGGAAGTTTGCTCTATTCAACAACAACGAGACCTGACATCATGTAGGTTGTAGGACTCGTGGGGAGATTTAAATATGAACCTAAATAAACTCACGTAAAATAAGTAAAGAGAACATTCAAATATCTTAAAGTCACCTTAGAACTTGGATTATGGTATCCAAAAGATAAAGAATTCAATGTAACCGCATACACTGATGCAAATTGGGCCGGTAGTATAGATGATAGGAAAAGCACCAATGGAGGAGCATTTTTTTTAGGAAAATGTCTTGTAGCAAGGCTAAGTAAGAAAAAAACATCCACATCACTATCCACAGCATAGGCAGAATACATTGTTGATGCATCCTGTTGTACACAAGTTCTTTGGATGAAGCAAACATTAGAAGATTTACAAATAAGATATGGCGATCCCATTACTATCAATTGTGATAACACTAGTGCCATAAGTATCTATAAAAATCCAGTAATGCATTATAAAACCAAACACATCCCAATCAAATACCATTTCTGAAGAGATCAGGTTACTCAAAGAATGGTTAAAATAGTGTATGTGG
This sequence comes from Picea engelmannii, assembly GCA_009831015.1. Classification (NCBI taxonomy): domain Eukaryota; kingdom Viridiplantae; phylum Streptophyta; class Pinopsida; order Pinales; family Pinaceae; genus Picea; species Picea engelmannii. The sequence goes on from ML785279.1 coordinate 7,717, forward strand.
ACACCAAAGAACAAATTGCAGACATATACACAAAACCTTTGCCCAAAAGTACCTTTGAAAATCTTCGACAAAAATTGGGAATAATTCAAATACCTCATTAAAACCACAAGAGTCGCATCAGAAGAAAAGGGGCACATAGTCAGGGGGAACAAAGAAATATCCCCTCTGTCATTACTGTTAAAGGGGGAGGAAATTGATAAGCAGCAAAAATAAAAATATTTCAAAGAAAAAGTTGCCATCAACGCCAAAGGGGGAGAATGTTGGACACAGTGGTATGATATTTTCATTGATGTCAACAGGGTGCAGAAGAATACAATATAAACCCAAAGCTCATAAGGAAGAACGTTAATCGAAGATTAGAAGAGATGGTGCATTAGAAATAACACAGGAGATAGAGTTCTGTAAGTAAAGAAATCCTTTTGTAAAGGATTGAGTTATAGGAACCGTTCATTCTTAGTTCAAGAAAATCCAGGATTGTTAGATCGAGGTAAATTCATAGGTTGGGAAGGATTAAATCTTAACCGTCAGATTTGAAGCAGTATCATTATGGATCGTTGGATCAAGTAGCAGATTAATAAGTTTGACACTTCGCCTCTTCGCTACTTCAGTGATTACTGGAGACAAGAAATAATCCACGAAATCCCGAAGTCACGAAATAATGCCAATCGTCGATCAGGAAGGATATTCTAATGGTTTCCTAGCCGTTAGATCCATATTTGATCTAGAATTAAGCAATGACCACTTCGGCGAAAAGGATTCTGAAACATGTAAGTTTACTTGAAGGTCGAAGCCATGAAGTCGTGAAATCTCGTCGACCGTCAGATCAGAGGAAGAGTAGGGAAATCCTATCAATCGTTGATCTAGAATGAATATTGAAACCGTTAGATCACATTAAAAGGAATAAGGTGGTCAAATTTGACATTGACCTACTATGGCGATAAGAAGCTCAGATAAACCAAGAAATCCTGAACTCCAGAGCCCTAGAGTTAACAAAAGTCGTCAATCAAGACAAGAAAAGATCTAGAGTGATAGATCTATTCGACACTTTGAAAATGATCAAAGGATGGTATAAAAGTGCCAAAATTATCGAAGCCATGAAGTATCGAAGCCGCGAAGTGTAAATCCATGATCCAGGAGGAAGACATGTGGCATAAGACAAACATGGCATGTGGCCCAATCGGCTAGTGACAAGTGTCAAGGTATAGTTGGCACATTAGATATACAAAATTCATGAATCAAGGTGACACGTGGCATCCACTCATCCAGTTCCACATCAATAGTGACATTAGTAAGCCATGTCACTCCGAGATTACATCCTCCAAAGATATCTAGCTTCTCCTACAAGCTAAAATATCTGAAGCATCAAAGGTCAAAGTCACAAATTAACATTTGGCCATTGATCTAAGATCCTACAGAATATTTCTTGATCGTCCGATCAGTAACAGTGGGAGGATAGAGTAAGTGTGAATCACAAAGTAACGCTAATCATTGATCTACTTCGGGAGCGTTCTCGACTGTTGATCAAGCATAGTGGAAGGATAGTGTAAGTGGAGGTGTTAACCGAAAACAAGAGGTCATCACCATTATATGACTTATTTGGTAGGTAAACCTCCGGAGGGATTTCTCTACTCCATATTTCTGGAGCCACAAATAGCTGAAGTCCTGGAGTGAATGAGAATCGTTCATCTCAACTCCTGATTAAGTCCTGACCCTCGATTTTTTTGAAGCCTCTGGATAAGACAGAATCGTCCATCTAATGAAATATTAAATATTGATTGTTTGATCTACTACTGAATACAATATACTCACTTTTGCGAAATGTACTCCAGGAGGATTGAATGACTGCAAAGGCCAAAACTCCCAAAGGACGAAGTACCGGAGAACCTAGTTCCATTATCGGTCACGTGATAAGGTAAAGAATATAAAGGGGATATAAGTAAATAAGCCCTCGAACGTTTGAATATGGTCCCATGTAGAATAATAAGGGTGAAAGAAGAAATCTCTAATAAAAAATGCTTGGAATGGATAAGCTTATGGTTTCGAGCTCACAGTCACACGAATTTTGGTTGAAGGGAGCGCCTATTTATTAAGAATCGAATTCACAATAATTTGATATATGTAGACTAATGAACCAATACACAGTCATGATTAAATAAGAGTTAAATCATGAGCATTATGAATAAAGAATAAAAAGGAAAAATGATATTATTTAAAGTTTAATATTATCAATTAAATGAAGAGGTGCAATGGTTCAAAGTTCAAATAAAGGGACACAATGCTTCAAATATCACACCAGTTGGAAGACTATATAAACAAGAAATAATGGTGAGAAGAAAGTGTCTCTGGAGTCCAGATTAGAAGATCAAAACCAGAAGCAGAGTCCAAGAAGGAAAATTGAAGATACTTATGCAATGAGGGTGGAAGGGAGGAGCAAGGAAGGATTGGTGCTTCCTAGGGTTGGTTCCCTAAATACAAGGGAATTGGTGCTTCCTAGTGTTGGTGCCCTAAAACAAGGGAGTTGGTGCTTCCTAGGGTTGGTTCCCTGAAGAAGGTAATTTGTGTCTCCAAGAGTTTGCGCTCTAAAAAGGATTGGTGTCCTTCACTATCTCAGATTATTCTTTATACAACCTTGTAATTATTGCTAATTATATTTATATAATTGAATTTAAATACAAGTCCATTGTTGATCTATTGTGGTGATTAATAAAATAACAAAGTAATTGTTAATTTTTTAAAAAGGTAATACTGATTCACCCCCCCTCTCAGTATTTCCATCACTGCAACCCTAGGGCACCCTATCATTTAAGGATGCGATACAGGGAAATTCAAGAGCCAAACAGGAAGCCAATGAAATGGGTGGGGCATGAAAGGTGATAGAGAATGAATCAATAGAAAAGGGAGACGCAACATGCAATCAAGAGGACAAAAAGCTCAAAAATGGATGCCTAGCTAAAACAACTATCAACCTAAGGAATGAAGTCACCTCAAATAACATTGGTAATTATATTCAATACATGAAGGACCATGAATTCATAGGAAATTTTATGGGCATATGGCCTTCAAAGATGACCCTAACATGGTGGGTCAAAAATCGGTGGAAACCCAAGGGCCACGTGGATTTAAAATTGGGCTCCAAGGGTTTTTCACTATGATTTTCATAAGCAATCAAGATTAGGAAAGTGTGTTCGAAGAAGGCCCTTACTTCTTCATCTCAGTGGGATTACATATGAGATTATAGATGGGAAGATTCACCCCCAAAAAACAATATTCCAACAAATCATTTGTTTGGATCATGATGTACTTGATTCCTAGGATTTTTGGGAAGAGAAAACCCTCATGGGTATAGGAAATACTCTTGTCACATTTTTCAAAACCTTAGAGGTAACCGAAACTAGATTATACACGGATGCTTTAATAATAACAATGCACAGGTCGAATCTCTGATACCATGCACCGGTCGAATCTATGATACCATGCACAGGCGCATTACAAGACAAATCCGATCGATGCATGAAATTTAGAATGCACCGATGCAGAAGTCTGATACAGAAGCACAGGTGCGTCGGTTTAATTAAATGCACCGAAAGGTCGATTTTTATTATTATAATTGTTGTTTTTAAAATAGTATTACAATCGGTGTTGGTTCATTGTATTACAGCACCAATGCGCATTTTGTTACAACACCGTTGCTTTTTAGCATTAAACACACCGGTTTTCATTTTCTCTTTTTAGAAACATCAACTTGTGACAATGCAATTATTGTTATTTTTTAATTCCATTGTTCATAAAAAAATTGACATATATCTTATAATAGTATTCATATAAATTAAATTTTGAGTAGTGCATTTGGATATTATGTTTGGATTAATTTGTTATATCATCAGATTTTACATCTCTTAATTATAATATTTAATCATCCATATATTTAATCAATGATGTAACATTTCACAACGACGTTGGACATCGCAATAGAATAAAATAAAACATATTTTATTATATATGAATAAAAGGCTCTTTGTCATACAAAATGGGACACTTATTGGTAACCCCTTGTCTTTCAATTGGGACACTATGTCCAGTACATTAAAAAAAATGTCTATTTTTCACAAGCAATTATTTCAAAAAATACAACAGCTTGCATTGATATCCAAATATATTGATCATCATTCTTCACTAGAATTGTTGTCGGCGCTCAAGCTACTTCCATGACTTGGGTTATTTGGCCAAATGTTTTGTTGATTTCCTCGATTGTTTTCTTCTTCTTCAAGTTCCATCTACAAAAATAAAAATAAAGTGTAATGAGTGTATCTACATTGGTGAGAATAATGAAAATTGAAATAAATAATATACATGAATGTAAATTGAAAAGTGACGTACCATACAAAGAATTGAGTCTTGAATGATACACATTGTTTCAAAACCAAATCCCATGTCTTTTGTCAACAACTATTTTGTTGACACATTTCCATACTTTGTTTCCTACAAGTTTTATACCCCATAATAAATCATAGATTTAATATAAAGGATTTTTTTTGTTCCATTAATTATAAAATGAGAGAAGTAAAACAACATAGAAACTTACAAACTCCACAATTAATTTTTGATATGCTAACATATACTCACAACCCATACTTAACCCAATGTCAATCAATTCTTCCAATGGTTTTTCTGTGTATGTTAGCACTTGTTTGAAGACAGTCAAGGATGGTTGTTGTAAAACAACTTAAAATATACAAAAATGAAATCTTAAGTTGTTATAAGGAAATAACAATTACTCACAAACTTTGCTATCAACCATTTTCTTCCTTGTCGTTCTGTTTTATGTGTTGAATGGGTTCCATTTTGTTTTCTTTTCTAGAAGAAAATACTTGAAAATTAATATTTAAGGCTAAATTATTTATTTATATGTACCTAATAGAAAAATTCAATGATTTCATACAATTGAAGCATGTTATTGTTGAGATGGCTCCTCATGTGATGCAATTATGTCCATTTCTTTGACCACCTCCTTGTACACTTTTTTGGACATTCCTACTGGCATATTTCAAATATCAACTCATTGATCTTTTGGGATTTTCATAATCTTCCTAAAAAAAGTAACATGACAATAAAACTTTTTTATATTCATATATGAAAACTAAATATAACAAAATTGATATTAATAAAAGAATGCTTTGTAGTAATATATAAATATTCTAGAAAATCATTTTTAGGAATATATTACTTTTTGAATGATTTTTTTGTTGTTGTTGTATGTTTTTGCTATTGCAAATTTGACAGGTCTCATTGACCATTGCTCTGGAAATGCTTCCTATAGTTTAGATATAACCTCGTTCTTGGAATCATTGGATTGATTTATGTATTGTAAGTGGAAAGTATGTCTATATGTTCATTCCACTATCCCTCATAGTTTTGTAAAAGTTTCCCCCCCTTTCATTAGCCTCCATCACCACCACCCCGGATGAGTTAAGGACCAATTCATCATCATTTACATCTTCTATAATTTTTATTTTCTTAGGACGACATTACGTTCCTTCGTTGTTGGTCCCTATAGAAAATTAAACATATGTGAATTATAGATTGTTTGAAACATGTTATCTAATATTATTAGGTATATTATTAATGAAAATTCAAAAAGAACTCATATTGAATAGTATTTTTTCATTCATCTGATTCATCCTTTTGCAATTTTTCCATCAAGCTTTTACATTTTTCTGCACTTAGATCACAAAAAATCTTATTGAGCTTCCTCATTTTGTGGCTATGCATGATACACACTAACCAATACATATTAGTTAAACTTACATATAGTTAAAACATATTAATTTTGTATATAATTTACAAAGAACTTGCATTTTTTTCTTTTTTGGATGTGCTATCATTGTGTCGATCAAAATTTTTGTTACTTGAACTATTCTCACACATTTTTTTTATCAATATACAACCTGTACCATTCAATACATAAGTTATTGAATATATTTTATAAATAAATCACATAATTTTAAGCTAAAAAAAAGGTTTTCTGGTGCGCTTTAATAATATGAAAGCACCGGTGCGTTCGATACAGAAAACACATCGACAAGAAAAAATAATTTTTTAAAAAATACTTTAAATTACAACGGTGTGATATGTATCGATAACAACATCGTGACTATAGTAAAAAATGAAAACAAAAAAAAAATAACCATGAACGAAAAAAATTACACACCGATGAACAAAATGTTTTAAAAAATTATGTTAGAACATTTCTGGTGCGATTTATCAGTAAGCACACTGGTGCGTTATAGCCAAATCGATGCATCGATAACCAGAAACCATTTTTTTTTAAAACATGACAGGGTCGAGAGGGTTTGGATCCAATGCAATAATTGGTCCCCTTGCATCACATGTCAAACGCCTTATACATAAAAACACAAACCCATTAAATCTAAAATGCCTAAAATGAAAATCTCTTATTGTGAAGTGATAGAGGCAATTAAACCCTAAGGTGAAATTTTGTAGTCACATAAGAAAGAAGAAGCAAGGGTTTAAGGTAAGTGTGAATATGTTTTATTTTTTTCTGAATTTTAACTAAATCTAAATAGGGATAAAAATTGTAAAAAAAATTGTTATTAAAATCAACAGTAAAATTTAAAATTTTTACTATGTCGGATTTTGAGTGAATAAAAAAATCCTTCAAATTCCGATCTTATGAATAATTTTGTTGCTCCAAAAGGGTTTTGAGTGAATCACCATACCCTTCAAATTCCAATCTTCTGAATAATTCTATTGCTCCAAAGTATTCTATTGCTCCACAGTGTTCCCTGATATGTCTCTCTTGCAAATCTCTCCCCTGTAAACTTCGGCAAAATAAAGAAATAATTAATAGCTTAATACTATTTAAAGGACTTTATGAAAAGGGTTTTGAGTGAATCACCGTACCCTTCAAATTCTAATCTTTTGAATAATTTTGTTGTTCCAAAGTACTATGCTGCTCCACAGTGCTCCCTGATATGTCTCTCTTGCAAATCTCTCCCTTATAAATTTAGGCAAAATAATGAAATAGTGAATAGCCTCTTACTATTTAAAGGACTTTGTGAAATTAGATTTTCGAAAAATAAATTCTAGCTCATTTTTCGATTGTAAAAAAACAAAGTCACACTTTTTTTTTAAGTTTTTCGAAACACCAGTGTGTTTATTAATATAATGCATTAGTGCGTTTGTTTATACAAAGCATCGGTGCACTAAATATTTTTAGAGCACTAATATCATACAATTATTTTTTATTTATTTGAAATCTTGAGAACTGGTGTGGTTAGTAATTAAATGCCACGTTGTTTTATATCGTTATAGACGCACTGGTGTGTTTTGTTTAAATAAACACACTGTTATGCTTTAAAAGTTATCCGATATTTTATTTGAACATAAAATAGTATATTCATCTTGAATTATCTTTTAGAATGCATCCACATGACTTGCAGTACTTCAGAGTATACATTTTCCTCTTAAAGTCACATTAGTATTAAAAATTATTGTTGATTTTGCTCCAATGCACGAAAAAAACTTATAATATCAAATGGACAAATCTTCAAATTCCAGCATGTTCCATATTGCTAAAATTACATCGCAGAGTTCTCCCTTTCCATCTCTAGTTAGTTCAGATTTTATTTATATTTCAATTATATAATTGAATTTATTTTTTTTATCCATGTCAATCTGAATAAAAATGTATCCAAATTTGGATCTTGATTCAAAATAGAGTTTAGATGTAGAAAATATTCCACTAATTCAAAAATGTCGGAAGCCCTTATCAGGAGAAACATATTGCAAGCAGTTGGTAGATGAAAATGGAAAGTCACTTTAACCCGCCAATTGTAACATGCCATCTTCCAACCATAATCCTAGGTTAGTGATGGTAATAATTGTTTGGTATAATGTAATTTGAACAAACCAATTGTGGTGTGTTTAATAATATCATCGATGTAATAATGTTCAATATATTTGAAATTAGGATTTTGATGATGAGTGACCTACCTATCATTTTTCGTTGCACCCCACTACAATGTCAAATCAAGAGAAGGATGCAATAAGATCACAACTCGAAGAGGAAGCATACTAAGAATGGTTGAATCAACCACCTATTCAATTCTCACTAAGTCCAGATTCACTAATTAGGAACGACTACATCAATAGTAGTTCTTCACAAGTTGGAAATGGAGTCAATCAAATAGAGGTTGCTATGGATGATTATTTACGGGATACGATTTCCATGGAGACAATGTTGTTAGATGCATTCCAGAATGATGAGCTAGGGGATGATGCTCATATCAATAATACCTTTTTTGAAATCCTGAAATCTACTTCCACCACCCCTCTCTTTGGACCTAGCCTGTCAAAGTCTACCCAGGTGGGGACAAAAATGTACTATACAACTTGAAAGAAAAATTTGGCATGTCAAACACATGTTTCTCGATAATATTGAGGTAACTGACCATCAAGTCCCTTATATTTTGAGAAATCTTGTCACACAATCAACATTAAAAATAATCGATTTTATGAATGTTAAATGACATTATACATTTATATTTCCCATTAACTCCATGTTTTTCGAAGATAAGGTTCTTCAGAGTGATAATGTCTTGCCCGGTAGCTATGAAGAGGCAAAGTAGATGTTGAAAATGTTAGGTGTTGAGTACATATCATATCATGCATGTCTGAATGATTGTATTATATATAGAGGAGAATATGCAGAAAAAGAGATATGTTTGAAATGTGGGCATGAAAGGTATCATAAATCAGATAAAAAGGGTAAATCACATGATCCTCCTCATAAGATATTGAGTCACATGCCTATAATCCCAAGGATTCAAAGGCTCTTTAGTTGCAAAGAATTAGCTATGTTGCAGGTATGGAATGCCTTGCACAAAAGTGAGTTGGGAATTATGTGAATCCAAAAAAATTCAATAGCCATGAAGCATATAGAGGATACAAGGCCCGAAAAATTCAAGGATGAAGTATGAAGTCTACGACTCAGCATAGCCATGGATGGTGTCAACCCATATTCCCTCCAAAACACCAACTATTTTATTTGGCATGTAGTAGTGATCAATAAAACTACCCCCCCATGGTTGTCTATGAAGAATGAACATCTTATGTTGGCTCTTATAGTCCATGGTAGAAGACAAGTGAAGAATATGGATGTCTACCTATAACCATTGGTATATGAATTGAAGGAATCATGGGAATGGATACATGTATACAATGTATCAAAACCCATCGCAACAGAGAGGAGTTTTACATTGTATGAAATATGTGCTTACACCAAACATGATTAAAAAGGATTAGGAGTTTGTGCTGGTAAATTACATGTTTATTGATTTGCTTATATATGTAACAATATTTTTTGGCATATTCAATTCGTTGCGATTGTTTTGATCTTCAACACTAACGTGCTTTGTATACATTAATAATTTTGTAGATCTTGTAGCAAAAGGGTATCATGGTTGTACATGTTGTGTAACTTCTCTGAAGGATAGGTGGACCAACCACCTATGAAATCTAGTGTACGAATGCTCCAGGGTATTCCTCCCAGAACAACACCCTTACAAAAGAGCAACATTCTCTTTCAATGGTAAACCATAGAGAACCCAAAGGCTATCAATAATGACACCAACATAATGTCTTAGAGAATATGAGGGAGAGAAGGA
>ML785279.1:59150-80359 GCA_009831015.1 Picea engelmannii
TAATTAGAAGGTTGCAGTGGACAGTTCAATCAAAAATTTAGATCGGTCGTATTGTAGAGGGTTATCAGAGAATGTGATGCTATATTTGAATAGTTACTTGGGGCATAAGCCAACATCCCAGCATGCCCCAATACCTAGGAAATTACACCACCACAATTTGCAATCTCGATGATTTTCCTTCGAGTGTCACTGGAAGCATCTCCCAGGTGAAGCTGAAATGTTGTACTATCAAAATTAAAATTAAACTTATGCCCACTAGAAACTGTGTGAAACATTGTACTATCTATATTAATATTACCACATTTATCTATAAAGAATGAAAAAAATATTAAATTGTGATTGACCCTTGAGGGTCGTAGTACACTTTCAACATGTTTCCATTAATGAGACCTTTGAGTGGTTGTCCTTGTATAGTTTCCATCTTTAGGGAACCTGCTCCAGTGATGAGACTAGGATAAACGGGCCTAGCCAATGCATACATAGATTATATGGATGCTGGGAATATTTGATGTCATATAGTAGAACTAAAGATCCTGGTTGCAGAATTTTCTGGAAAATGTTATTGTCGTGCCAGGCCTTTTGTCTTTCTTTTTCCACCACTTGGATTAATCCTACCATTATACAATATTCCTCGAGTTCCATAATCCCATCCAACCTATGCTAGATGGATTGATCGCCGGTCATATGAGTCGTGAGCGCAACTCGGAGGCTCAAAACCACAAGTTCTAATGGCATGACCATTTCCTTCCCATAGACTAATCTGAAAGGTGTGTGCTTAGTTATCCTTTTGCACGTGGTTCAGTAAGGCCATAAAATTTTGGGGATGCACTGATCCCAGTCATCAAGTTTCACATTACAAACTTTGGTTAAATCATTTTCTAAAATTTTATTGAAATCTTCAATCGTACCATTAGCTTGAGGATGATACGTAGTTCTCTCTTGGTGATGGATCGTTAACTCCTGAGTGAGTTATTGGATGGTCTCGTTTAGAAAGTGCGAGCCCTAGTAACTATTCAGTACCCGCAGACATCCAAATCGGGTGATAATATTGTCAAAAATGAATCATGCCACAGGCTCATCTGTACAATCATTGATGGGTGGGGCTTCATCCCTGCATCTTGTCATATATTTTGTGGTCGTGATAATGTAGAGTGCGCCAGTGCACCACATGGACGGATTAATAAGTCCAACAAATTTGATGGCCCATTTGTCGAAGAGTTCAAGTAAAATCACTGGGAATAGGGGGAGCTCATATCTTTGGCAGGGATTTCCCACATGTTGAGATACATCGCAGTCCTTGCAGTAGTCCTTAGAATCAATGAAGAGAGAGGGCCACCAAAGTCCAATGTGTAGAACTTTGCACACAGTGGCCTTGTCGACGTTATGGCCTCCAACAATTCCTTTGTGTTCCTTATATAGGATGGAATCACATTCATGTACCAAAGCATAGCGACGTAGGATTCCATCCACACCCAAATTATACAATTGTCCAGCAATCAAATAATAATCATAATTGTGGGTCACTAGTTGGTGATGTTGTGCAGAAGTATATTCCCTAGGATCTTGTCTGGAAATAAGAAATTCAAGTATTTCAGCCAAATGATCTGGGACAACTTTGAAGCGAAAGATTTTTGCATTAGGAATCTCATCATCAAGGATATTAGCATCCTCCCCCATCTCAATTTGTGACATATGATCTATCCCCACATTATGTTTTCCTGGTTTTACCACAACCTCAAAGTCAAATTCCTAAAATAAGAGAAACCACTAACAGATGCAGCCACCCAACACTAGTTTGTTAACTAAATACTTGAGGGTGGAATGATCAGTAAAGAATTTGAAGATGGACCCCAGCAAGTAGTGGTGGAATATTTGAAGGGAATATACCATAGTAAGGCCTCCGCGCTTGGTGGTAGTATAATTCCGCTCAGCATCAAATAAATTTTTGCTAGTAAAGTAGACTAGATTATTAATACTCCTTCCCCTGGTTGGGCTAGGATGACACCCAGCACGATGGAAAAGCATTGACATGAACATGGAAGATCTTGGACCAATCAGGAAAAATCAAAACAGGTGCAATAACTAGTTTTTCCTTCAAGGTATCAAAATATTATTGGCATTTTGATGTCCATTCATATTTAATATATTTACGCAACAACCTTTTTAATGGGGCCACGATCTAAGCATAGTTATGGATGAACCATTTGTAGTATCTGGTATGTCCTAATGTTATGCACATCCCACAAACTGAAGTAGGCACCACCATATTGAGGATGGTGGCAATCTTGGTCGGATCGAATAGCAAGTTGTCTTTACATACGACATGGTTGAGTAATATACCAAAAGGAGTACAAAATATGCACTTCTTCAAATTCAAAGAGATATGCAATTGGCGGCATCGATCCAACATTAGCTGGAGATATTTTCTATGGAATTTTACTAGAATAAACATAGCCAAATTGTCCAATTGTACCTCAAAGAACTTATGGATAAACTCTTTGAACACTACTATCTAAGAAAATACTGTGGGGGAATTTTTTAACCCAAAGGGCATGATTGTGTATGAAAAGGACCCTCATTCAGTTGCAAAGGTGGTTTTGTCCTGATATTCCTCTATAATATGAACTTGATGATATATGAATAAACCATCCTTGAAGGAGTAGGATTACCTACCACCGATATTCTCCAGCACCGCGTCTGTGAACGAAATTGGGAAAGGATCATGGAAACAGGATACGTTGAGGCTTATCATATTGATGCATATCTAAATTTCCTCAGTTTTTTCGATTGAATGACCATGGGACTGATCTATTTATATTCTTCGACAGGGACAATGATCCCAACATCCAACATACGATCTAACTCCTTTTGCACTTTTTCTTTGTATATAGGATTTAGACGATAGGGTCTTCTCTTGAATGACTTGGCATCAGGTTTAAGTGTTATCTTCATATCTCCTAAGGATCCTTTGATTCCCTTTATCTCAGAAAAAATTCAAGGAATTAAGTGATCCAGGTGGATATTGGTGGCCACCTACCTATTCCAACTGGCTCCTCTTGACAGTTTGTAGTTCAACACATTCTTCTATACTTCTTTGTAATTGTGGGTTATAAAATTTTGGGGCTATCTAAATCCCTACACATATTCCAAGTGGATATTGGTGGTCACCCACCTAATCCAACTAGCTTAGTTTGTAATTTTTCATGTCAGTACATGTTTTTGTACTTCCAGGGCTGTTTTGGGGCCCTAAAGAGTGTTTTTTTGGATTTCCACAGTCAAAATGTAGATTATTTGAAATTTTGATGGCATAATGTGTATTTCTAGAAAAGACCTTTCCAACAGGCTATCACGCGCCTAAAATTGAGGTCGTATGAAAAAGTTATGACCCCGGGAAGTTGAGGTACCAACTTACCCATCGGAGCCCACATAACTTTTGGTGTTTCACCTACTAGGGTTAGGTTTTTGGATGTCTAGGGTTTTGGAATTCATGAATAAAGTTAAAAGGGCCTCTGGAACCTCATTGTAATTATTATGCTCAGACGAATGCGTGTAGTAGCCACATCTCTTCTCAGAGATAGCTACCACCATTTGAGCAAGTTGTTTCAGTTTTGTAGTTTTACAGTTTCAGCCTATTTCATTTATTCAATAGAAGTTATTGTTCACTGGATATCTGTTGTTATCTCTATGTTATTGTATTCAATCTTTTATTCACTTCATTCCTCTCATAAATCCATATCAGTGGTATCAGAGAGTTCTTGTCTTCATTTATTTTTCTTCGTGCATGTCCCCGAAAAGATATGGGTACAAGAAGTTAGGACTTGAACCAGTCAAACCTTTGCAAGATCGGTCACGCCGAGCCCGAAAAAAACCCATGGGGGAAGAAAACAAAGATGATGGAGCAAGATATCCTTTTAAAATGTTTCTCGAGGAATCCCTTGCATGACAAAGGAATGAAATGATGGACAAATTTTCACAGATCCTTCAGCGGCTGCCCATAGGAGAAGCGTCTTTGACGCAGAGCCCCTACCTAGGAAAGAACTGCTGACCTCCTGGTCTATGGATCTTAACCTTCTCTAATCCGAAATGGCTCCTCGGGTCCTCACTGGAACCTTTAACAACTAAAAACCACAGGTCCTTAATTTCTAAACTTCGCCTACGTGAACTAGCCTGGGCGCGAGCTCCTCCTCCATGCGACCATCGGCGGTGACCATGGGCCTAACCCAAAAGGTGCTTTGAACTTCGTGACGATGCATGTTTTATTGTGAGTCCTTTGACTCTCTCTACTTCCAACTCCTAAACTCCCAAGTTTTGAACTCCCGAACTCCAAACTAGGGATCTAGCGGGCACTATCACCTTCTCCTATACACACCCGATGTGACCTCTAGCTGTGACCTGGGGCCCAGTTTTTGAACACTACGGGACTTCGTGTGTCACAACTTCAGGAAATTCTCTCTCCTTCTAACTCCCAACTTCCCGATAGTCACAAGCGCCAAATCTACGGCTCACAATTCCCTTGATCTAATGATCTAGATTGTTCCTCGCGAATCGGAAGTTCATGTATTGGGGATTTGAAAAAGTAGTTTCCTCCAGATCCTCAACTCCTGATTCCCGATTTCTTGAAGTCTTCTTCCCTCAAAAGAAAATCAAGGGTCTAATCTCCCCTTGGATTGATGGTTTACTATCTCTCCTGAGCTTCGAGTGTTGAATGACTCTCACCCTTATCCTTCTGGCAGTTTCACTGGATCTAATGACCCACGGATACCAACACTTCTCCCTCTAGGAATTTCCACCATCCTTCTAGGTTTTCAATGCTCCTTTCCAAATAACTTGGCGTCAACCCTCCTGAGCTTGATTTCCATGAGGTGACTTCAGTCCTCATCCTTTCTTTGAACTTTTTTCGAGTCTTTATCCTTCATGAGCTTGAATTCTCGTTGCAAGCCCCGGGATTCTAAGGAATCCTGCACGCACACCTTGTAGCTCTCAGTGATAACCTCTAGTTATTCGACCCCTCCAACTTTGCGCACTTCTTGCAACATAAGTTCTTCAACCGCTCCCTTGGGTTGGACAAGTCTAAAACTCTCCTCAGTTTGTGCACACCTTACATGGCTCTGTGCTATACTTGCACTTTTGTTGGCATAAGATCAACGCTACCTCTCCTGAGCTTTCTAAGATGAACTCAGGATCTGTCAATGCACTCTTTGGGGACTTTCACTGCACTCCTTGCAGGAATTCTCAGAATGAGAAGCAATTGAAACTTATACTCACTCTCTCTCAGAATTCGTACATTCAACATGGAATCACATACACTTACAACATTGAAAAAAATGCATAACAAAGCATATAAGCAAACTGTAAACATACCATTCAATAGATACACACAGCAACCATAATACACCATGGAATTGGATCAAAGCATTCTTGTATTAACCCAAGTGCTTCTATACATGGTTTCTATAGCAACAACTATCTTCTCATACAACTTCTACAATCTATGTTCTTCTCTGCTCTCCTATACTCTCTAGCCCTAGTTCTACTATCATTACAGTGAGAATGATAATACAATACATATGAGGGAGTCTTCTTGAGTTTTCCCTCCTACAACTCTAAGCTATATTATCGAATTAAAGACTACCATCTACTTATAATTTATTACAATAAATATCTACAATCGACAGATGAGAGAAAACGCTCAAGATCTGTATTACAATCCCCAAAACATTAAAAGAAAATACATCCTTCCAGCTATTACATAAATGTTTCTTCTTTTGAAATTCAAAATGTCTTCAAAATGTGCATTGGCATATCCAGTTGTTCTCCACTCACGCTTTGCTGGCGATGCTCCTACATCATACTCCTCTGGCTAAAGAAATTCATGGACTCCTGTCCATTAGCTCATGCACTGTCTGTCGATGTTTCCAGATATATTCTTCACTTTCCCAACTAGCATCCTCAATCGGGTGTCCCTTCCATTTTACCAAATATTCCAAATACGTTTTCCTCCAGGTCTTCTTGCCAACTCTCTGATCAATGATCTTTTCCATATATGGCTTTTTAGCTACAGGCATCTATTTGACCCAATAAAATTCCTTGTGATTCTCTTCTCTTCCTGCTTCATCTGCTCTATAAGGATACATATCCGCAATGTTGAATATGGGTGATATGCCCACACTATCTGGCAATTCTATCTCATAAGCATTGGCCTCAAATTTCCGTAAAATCTTACATGGCGCTATCTTTTTCATCTTCAACTTATTATATGTTCCCCTTGGGAACCTTTATTTTTGGAGGTGTACTAAGACTAAATCTCCCACTTCAAATTGAATCTCTCTTCTGTGTTGATATACTCTGCGCTTATATTCCTAGCTAGAACTTTGCAATCGCTCTCTGATTTTACTGTGGAGCTCCTGCATCTCTGCTGCAAAATCTTCCGCTCCAACACTCCTGAACTCACTCTTCTCTAAGTCTCTCAAATCAGACACTCCTCTTGGCTTCATTCCATACATTATCTGAAATGGGATCTGTCCTCTGCTCCTGTTAGGTGATAATTATATGCAAATTCCACTTGTGGCAGAATCTGATCTGATTGAATATGGTGTTCAGTTACCAAACTCCTCAATAAGTCCCCCAAGATTCAGTTTACTACCTCAATCAGTCCATCCATCTGAGGGTGATATGCTGAGCTAAAAGATAAATTCATCCCCAACTTCTTCCATAGGGTCCTCCAAAAATGAACAACAAATTTGGTATCTTTGTCTGAAACAATACTCCTAGGCAATCCATGAAGTCGAAAAATTTCTTTGAAAAAAAGATTTGCAATGTGTGTTGCATCACTTGTTTTCTGACATGGAATGAAATGTGCCATTTTAGAAAATCTATCGACTACGAATATGGAATCACAACCTCTTTGTGTCCTCGACAGTCCCAACACAAAATCCATGCTTACCGCGTCCCACAGCCTCTCTGGTATTGCCAATGGTTGATACAACCCTGTATTATGTCTTTTCCCCTTTACGTGCTAGCAAATTTTGCATCTGTTAACAAAGTTCTGCACATCTGTCCTCATTCCTGGCCAATAATACAAGTTGTTTACTTGCGCAAATGTTTTATCATGGCCGAAATGTCCAGCCAATCCCCCACTATGTTTTTCCTTCAAAAGGTTTTCTCTCATAGAACCCTTTGGGATACACAACTGATTTCCTTTCAATAACAGCCCATCCTGAATTAAATATTCAATCCATTGTATTTTGTCTCTCAGAACAAGATTCTCGCATGCTTCATAAGCATCCTTGAAATCTGAATCATCTATGTACATTTCCTTAAGGCTATCAAAACCTAAGGTCTTCACTTGAAACTCCTGCAGAATCAAACATTTCCTACTTAATGCATAATCAAACTTGTTAGCATTTCCATAAATGTTCTTTATAACAAAAGTAAATTTCTGCATAAATTCAACCCATTTTGCATGTTTCTGGTTCAATTTTTCCTGTCTGGTTACACACTGTAAGGCTTGGTCGTCGTTGTACAAAACAAACTCCTTGGGAACCAGGTAGTGCCTCCATTTCTTCAACGCTTGTATGACTGTGAAAAACTCTTTATCATACATGGAGTAATTTCTTTTGGCCTCATTCAGTTTCTCACTGAAGTATGAAACTGGTCTATTGTCTTGACTTAAGACTGCTCCAATCGCAAATCCACTTGTGTCACATGTCACTTTAAATGTTTTGGTGAAATCTGGCAAAACCAGAACTGGTGTTCATTTATCTTCTCTTTCAAAAATTTGAATCTTTTCTCTGCTTCCTCTGTCCAATGAAAAGACTTATGTCTTTTCTTGATTGTGTCCATCATTGGTGCACAAATCCCACTAAAATTTTTGATGAACTTTCTGTAAAAATTGGCTAATCCATGGAAGCTTCTGACTTCAAAGATATTCCTTGGCAATGGACATTCTTTGATCTCTTTTACCTTTTTCGGATCCATCTTCAGTTCATTCGAAGAGATCACAAAACCCAGATAAATGAGCTTTGTCTTCATGAAAGATGACTTCTTCATATTTATCGACAACTTCTCTTGTTGCAACCTCCTCATCACTGAAGTTAAATTCCTCAGATGTTCTTCCTCAGTCTTACTGAAGATCATTATATCATCAAGATACATGATTACAAACTTACCAATCAAATCTTTCAAGACTTCATTCATCAATCTCATAAAATTATTTGGCGCATTCGTCAAGCCAAATGGCATGACAAGCCATTCATACAATCCTTCATTCGTCTTAAATGATGTCTTCCATTCATCACCTTCCCTCATTCGAATCTAGTGATATCCACATTTCAAATCATTTTTTGAAAAAAAAATTGCCCCACTCAAGCAATCCATCAAGTCATCCATATTGGGTAAAGGAAATATATACCTGATGGTGATTTTGTTTATATCCCTTGAGTCTGTACACATCCTCCATCCACCATCCTTTTTTAGTCTTAACACTGTAGGTACAACGCATGGACTCAAGATTTCTCTAATCAACCCTTTGTCCATCAAATTCAGGACTTGCTTCCTAACTTCTTCATTCTCCTGCGGAATCAATCTATACACTACTTTGTTTGGAAAACTCACTCCTGGTATAAGGTCAGTGTGATGACTTATACTCCTGATGGGTGTAAACGAACAAGGAAAATCGTCCACCACTATATCAGTGAAGTTCTCCAACAGTTCTTGAATTTCCTCAGGTAGATCATCTATCGAAGTACTGGTCAAGATGACTCTAGGTTTTCTAACCACAACAAACTGCATTTCCTAATCTTTCTTGACTTCATCAAGAAGTTCCTTCCCACTCACGAGAAGTATAGTATTTCTTGCTTCTTCTTTCACCTTCTTATCTTCAATTGGCAGCAACATATGTGTCCTACCATTCTTCTCCAAGGTGTAAGTGTTCTTTCTCCCATCATGAATAACATTTTTGTCATATTTCCAAGGCCTCCCCAAAAAAATATGACAGACATCCATGGGAATAACATCACATGAAATCTCATCCCTATATCCCCCTATCTTAAATTCAACTAAACATTGTTTAGTGATAGTTACCTGATGTCCCTTTTGCAACCACGAAAATTTATATGGGATTGGATGTGCAACTGTTTCCAATTCCAACTTCTCCACCATCTCTGTGGATACTAGATTATTTGTGCTTCCACTGTCAACTATTACCTTGCATACCCTATCCTTGGTCTTGCAAGCAGTCCTAAACAAACTGTTCCTCTGGAATGGATTTTCTATCTCTTTCTCTGGCTTCAAGAGAATTTTCCTCATCATTAAGGATTTTCCTCCTTCTGCATATTCTACCTCAACATTTCACCTTTGCACTTCTTAAATGTGAGCTTCGCCCCCTCCATATATTTTTCTATCTGTACATTCCCAAGATTTGTATATGATATTTCCACAGACAAAACACTTTACTTCACGTCCTCTGCCTCTTCCTCTTCCTCTTGCTCGAGGAAAAGTGTTCCTATTGACAAATTGTCTTCCTTGTGAACTTCCTCCCCTTTCAGGGTGGTTATGTGGCTTCTTTTCTTCATCCTTGTGCTTCTGTACTCTGTCCTATGCAACTTCTTTGCCTCTACTTTGACTTCTACCTCTGCCCCTTTGACCTTGCTTTCAAGCCAATTTCTTTTCTTCCTTCAGAGCAACCTGATAAGCATATTCTACATTTATGATTTTCACCATGCTCATCTCATCCTAAATCTCATATCTCGGGCCAGTCATATATCTGGTGACCTTTTCATCATCACTCTCACGATGACCAACTCTGATGTTAAGCTTGTAAAACTCCTCTGTATATTCCTTCACTGTCATCCCTTTCTGTCTCAAATTTTACATTCTTCGAAACATATTGATTTGATAATCTCTGGGTATGAATTTGGATTTCATCTTGGCTACCCTCTTGTCCCATCTTTAATTCTTTTTTTTCCTTTGCAATGCCTGTCAGCCTACAGTTCATCCCACCACAGCGTTGTATGTCCTTTCAGTCTAGTGACAGCATGCTTAACTTTCTTATCTTCCTCGACATCCTCATAGTCGAAGTATTTATCCAGAGCTCTAAACCAATCTAGTAGCTCCTCTACGTCCAAGTTTCCTTCATACATCAGGATGTCCAAGTTTTCTCTGGAACCCATCCTTGCAACAGATTTTAGTAGACGTTCCTCTGCATCATCTTCAGCTACAACTTCTTCTTCTCCATCTCCTTATTTGTTCTCGATTTTAGCCTCACTGATATCTCCAGTATCAGGTGTTCACCTTTGTACTGTCTCCATAACATCCAATCAAGAAAGAAGTTCCCTCATTTCCCTTTCCACGGTTAGATCCGGCATAGCTCTTTCTGGATGTCTCCTTGGCGGAATTGTTTCAATCTATCCACACAGAATTCAAATCACAATTTGCCTTATGTACCCTCCTGCCTACAGAAAAAAATGATTGTAGGCTCTGATACCACCTGACATAGAGCCCCTACCTAGGTAGGGTCTGTTGACCTCCCAGTCTATGGATCTTAACCTTCTCTGAGCTAAAATGGCTCCTTGGCTCCTCGCTGGAACCTTTAATAACTAAAAACCACAGGTCCTTAATTTCAAAACTCCACCTACGCGAACTAGCCCGAGCGTGAGCTCCTCCTCCACGTGACCACCGACGGTGACCACAGGCCTAACCCAAAAGGTGCTTCGCACTTCATGACATCAGGTGTTTTATTGTGATTCCCTCAACTCTCTCCACTTCCAACTATCGAACTCCCAAGTTTTGAACTCTCGAACTCCAAACTAGGAGTCCAACGGGCACTAGCTCCTCCTATACACCCCCGATGTGACCTCCAACTGTGACCTGGGGCCCAATTTCTGAACACTATGGGACTTCATGTGTCACAACTTCAGGAAATGCTCTCTCCTTCGAACCTCCGACTCCCGACTTCCCGATAGTCATGAATGCCAAATATACGACTCACAATTCCCTTGATCTAACGATCTAGATTGTTCCTCGTGAATTAGAAGTTTGTGTATCGTGGATTTGAAAAAGTAGTTTCCTATGGATCCTCAACTCCCAATTCCCGATTTCCCAAAGTCCTCTTCCCACGAAATAAAATCAAGGGTCTGATCTCCCCTTGGATCGACGGTCCACTATCTCTCCTGAGATTTGAGTGTTGAATGACTCTCTCCCTTATCCTTCACAATTTCACTAGATCTAACGTCCCACGGATATCGACACTTCTCCCTTTAGGAACTTCCACCGTTTGTCTAGGTTTTCAATGCTCCTTTCCAAATAACTTGGCGTCAACCATCCTGATATTGATTTCCATGAGGTGACTTCATCCCTCATCCTTCCTTTGAACTTTTTTCGAGTCTCTATCCTTCCTAAGCTTGAATTCTCATTGCAACCTCTGGGATTCTAAGGAATATTTCACGCACACCTTGCGGCTCTCAGTGATAACCTCTGGTTATTCGACCCCTCCAACTTTGCGCACTCCTTGCGATAGAAGTTCTCCAACTGCTCCCTTGGGTTGGACAAGTCTAAAACTCTCCTCGGCATGTGCACACCTTGCATGGCTTTGTGTTATACTTGCACTTCTGATGGTATAAGATCAACGCTAACTCTCCTGAGCTTTCTGAGATGAACTCAAGATCTTTCGACGCACTCTTTGCAGACTTTCACTGCACTCCTTGCAGGAATTCTCAGAGCAAGACGCAATTGAAACTTATACTCACTCTCTCTCAGACTTCGTACATTCAACATGGAATCACATACACTTACATCATTGAAACAAATGCATAACATAGCATATAAGAAAACTGTAAACATACCATTCAATAGATACACACAACAACCATAATACACCATGGAATTGGATCAAAGCATTCTTATATTAACCCAAGTGCTTCTATACATGGTTTATATAGCAACAACTATCTTCTCATACAACTTCTACAATCTATGTTCTTCTATGCTCTCCTATACTATCTAGCTCTAGTTCTACTGCCATTACAATAAGAATGATAATACAATACATACGACGGAGTCTTCTTGAGTTTTCCCTCCTACAACTCTAATCTATCTTATTGAATTAAATACTACCATCTACTTATCATTTATTATAATAAATGTCTACAACCAACAGATGGGAGAAAACGCTCAAGATCTGTATTACAATCCCCAAAACATTAAAAGAAAATACATCATTCCAGCTATTACATAAATGTTTCTTCTTTTGAAATTCAAAATGTCTTCAAAATGCGCACTGGCATATCCAGTTGTTCTCCACTCGTGCTTTGTTGGCGATGCTCCTACATCAGTTTTCGTCAAGCGGCCATGCAAGCCCCTTCGAGGTATAGGTAAATTTTGATATTCCATTATTTTAAGGAATAATAGATGTGGATGTTGTAGATAAATGGTTGAATCTGCTCGAAGGATATTTTTCAGTCCACAATTTTTCCGATAGGGAAAAAATCACTTTTGCACTCCTCAAGGTCATCCCCCATGATGAGGATTGGTGGGATACTTACTTTGAGAAAAGGGCCATAGAAGAATCTATGATATTTTCAGTCTCCCCCACATGGGATTCCTTCAGGGATGCCATTAAAAAATGGTACTACCCTGTTGGAAGCTACGAGGACCAGTACACCAGATGGACTACCCTGTGTCAGGAAAGGGACTAGACAGTACTAGATTTCACCAATATTTTCCATACCCTGCGCACCAAATTGGGTATCAAATACTCTGAACGACATCTGGTACTCAAATACCGTGGTTGTTTTCATAGATACATTCAAATAGAAATGGATTTTCTGGACATCACATCATTGGGTACGACGTATAGATATGTTGTCAAGATCGAGCAGAAATTTAAGTAGAAGAGGTGAGAGTTTGGATCTGCAAACTCCTCACAACCGAAGTAGGGAAAAGGTGGACCCAACCCACAAAACAAGGGATAGAGGAAAGATGGACATGCTGAGGACACCTAGTCCAAGCCGCAACACATGAAGGAAAATGAGAAGTCAAAGAAGGACACGAGAAAATGGTGTGAATACCATAAAATCCCTTGGAACGATACCAAAGAATGTCTCTCCAAGAAGTCACTCGTGGCTGAGCTGAAAGATTCTGAGTTAGAGGTCGATTCTAACTATGAATCAAATCTAGAAGGAGGGAAGCGGATTATCGATGTTGAACCCAGTGCCACGTTCACTACCACCAAAGTCCATCCAAGTGAACCAGAAGAACCAGAGGAAGGGAAACACATCTTTCAATCATAGATGTGGGTAAAGGGGGATCTGCTTCATTTCATTGTCGATAGTAGTAGTCAGAAGAACCTAATCTCAGTAGAGGTCGTCAAGCATATGGACCTGTAGATGACACCACACCCGCATACCTACACCACCAGTTGGCTTCTCCAAGGAAGAGATATATGTGTCAACCAACAATGTCGTCTTCCCTACGGCATCAAGCCTTTCAAAGATGAGGTATTGTGTGATATTGCTCCCCTTGAAGTTTGTGATGTTATTTTAGGACAACCATATTTGTTGAAGCATCATGTTGTGTATGAGTCTAGACCCCACAGTGTTATTATTACCTTGGGTAGATAATTGTACAGGATACAGAGGTGGCTCCACCTATCGCTATTTATTTAATCTCTTATAAGCAATGCAGTAAGTTCGTTTAACAGATTGGAAGTTCGTCTTCTTTGTGATTTGTGATCATAGGAAGCATAAGGTCTTTGCCACATATGTGGCCTCTACACAGATTCTATCTTTGCATCAAAATCAAGTGGACGGTATCGTAGAAGAGTACAAAGGCATATTCTCCTCACCCACCAGCGTACCGATGCACTACCAAGTCAATCATCCAATTTCTCTCACCCCCGGTGCACCTCTGCCTAATGGACCATTCTATCATCACTCACTGATGGAAAATGATGAAATCAAGCGTCAAATACAAGAGATACTTCAAAAGGGGCACATCAGACCCAACTCCTCCCCTTGTGGAATCTCAATTGTACTGGTGCAGAAGAAAGACGGGACCTAGCGGCTCTGCATTGATTACAGAGCATTAAACAAAATCACATTCAGGAACCAGTACCCAATTCCCAGAATTGATGACCCTCTTGACCAACTCGAGGGGGAAAATTTCTTCAGCAAGATTGATCTAAAGTCTGGATACCACCAGGTTTCCATCGTACCAAATGATGTATGGAAGATAACTTCCAAATCTAAAGAAGGTCTCTTTGAATGGTTGGTCATGCCCTTTGGCTTAACAAATGCACCAGCCACTTTTATGAGGTTGATGGATGATGTATTGAGACCCTTCACCAACTATTTTGTGGTGGTATATTTGGATGACATCCTTTCAACAAAAATTGGGAGGGGTTGTTGAGTCTCCATTTTGACACTTATATTATCCTATATTATCCTCTATCTGAGTCTATTTTACCTATGATATGTGTATATGTTGACCATTTCCTCCACAAACCTACTTTGTGACCTTGTCCATATGCATAGAGAGGTAACCTATGTTAAAACATGTTTTGTTTGATTTTTTTATTAAATTGGAATTAAATGGTTGATTAATATGCTCCTAATTACTTTGACTATTACTAAGCAGCTTCATGACAAGGCATAGTTTCATCCGGTACAACCGCTTGATCCAATACTCCACTTGATCTGGTACTCTTCCTGATCCGGTACTCCACCTGATCCGGTACTCTGCAGGGATCTAGTACCAATACTCCTCCTGATCTGGTACTTTGCAGTGATCTGGTACCATCTCTACACCTATTCCGGTACCAGCTCTATGCCTATTCTGGTACCACCATTGCATTGGTCCGGTACCCAGATTTATGACTGTGCTAGTCCGGTACTAAACCCCTGTCTACAGAATTAACGTATTGAATGAGCATGTTGGTGATGATTCCAAGAAATTAGTTGGGTGGAAGTATCCTTAGATAGTTTGGATATCACGATAGACTTCATCACTCATGCACTTTGTGTCATGAGGATGAATTCCATCCCTAGAGATACGATATGAATCACCAATTGTAATATTTGGAAAACATTTGATAATTATCCTCAGACCTTGGTTATAACGGCTAGCCTTCTTTAAAAGGGATGGTGTGTAGATGATAGGGAGTAAGTAGTAAGCAAGTAGAGAATGATATACATTGTTATGCTGGGAAATGAAATGTTGAACTTCTGATTCACTCGATCAACTGAAGGAATGAAAATGCTATTTTGTGAAATTCATGAGTATGAGTAAAGTGTTTTAGTCTGTAATTTCTTTAGAGGTACCAGCTTGTTGGTTTGGCAAGGACCCACCGCCCCAGCCAAGGTAAGCCTCCTTGTACATGTCTTTGTGTGTTGTAAGTCAATTGTGTGAGTGTGAAAACTGAATACTTGTGTGTTGCAAATGATTTTAAATGCATAAACTTTTCTAAGTACAATACAGATTTATTTGATTTTGAATCACTGTGAGTGAATGGTTATACATTGAGCAGGGTAGACAATTCCATTTCCATTTCTGCAGATTGATATTTAGTTAACAAGAGTTGGATAGATGTGTGGGATTGTTAAATAAGAAATTGTTATTGTTTTGAATTTATGATTGTGATGCTCTTAGTCGATACAGGAACCATAAGACTTCATCTCTCATCTTTATGCTCCATGTAATGAAGTTTCTCAATCATATTGATTGTTTCATGTATTAAAGAAGATTTGATTGGAATTGATAGGGTTATGATTGGTTTCTTACTAAAAGTAAATAAAGTGAATTGTTAATTGTTAATTGTTATTTCAATTGCTACAAGAACCAAGATCTAAGTTCATCTCTTCATTTCATGAGCCTATAATGAACAGACGTGTTATCTAAGCAAGAACCTTTTCAATTGAGTGCTTGTTTGAGAGTTTTGTTATAAGCTTTATCTTTTGAGTTTAAATTTGTGTGAAGTGTTCAGATATTCTAAAAACAGAGTGTTATGTTATTAATTATTTCCTGATTGAGCTAGATACAACAGACATAGATAGGTTACTTGTTTTCGGCACATATTGTGTAACAACTCTTTTGATTACGAATCCTAGATTGACATATAAATGAGTGCAATATACTAGGAATATATATACACCAATAAGAGCACATGCAAAATATTCAATAGGTTTTGAGCACTCCGCGGCAGCACAAGATACATGACAACTTGGAAAAATGCTCCTTTGGCATGAACAGGGTGCAATACTTGGGCTACATTGTTGATGAGCATTGGGTACATGTTGATCTAGCTAAGATCCAAGTCATCCGTGAATGGTCAGCCCCGACCACACTAACTGAGCTTCGGAGCTTCCTGGCATTGGCCAACTTCTACCGACGGTTCGTGTTGGGATTCTCCCATATTTCATGGGCCCTTAGCTAAGTGACCAATGGCAGTGGCATGGAAAAGTTTGCATGGGGGAAGGAACAACAACGAGCATTTGATGATCTGAAGCATCGATTTTTCTCATCTCTAGTACTCTCCTTACTTGATCTACAACAATCGTTCGAGATTGAGACTAATGCATTCGACTATGTTGTAGGCACAGTTATCACTCAACACGGTCATTCGGTGGCATACCATAGTGAGACACTCTCATATACTGCTCGCAAATACTCCACTTATGACAAGGAAATGTATTCCATTGTACAAGCCTGTCATCAATGGAAACATTACATTCTGGGAAAGGAGACAATAATCCACACTAATCACAAGCCTCTACAGTTCATAAAGAAATAGGGGAAGTTGCAGAACGACTGCCATCAGAAGTGGCCCACCTACTTGCAGCAATTCCATCTAAACATCAAGTATAAAATAGCGAGCACAAATCGTTTCATTGACTACCTCATTCGACCTTCCGTGGATGCACTCACCACCGTACTCCATTCCTATGGACATGAAGCATCTGAGTGGCCCCAACTTTATCAGCAAGATTCAGACTTCACCACCACCTATCAGCTCTTGGGTACAGGTGCGAATGTCACCGATTTTCACATTCAGGACAAATTGTTATGTCATATTGGCCATCTCTGTGTTCCTGCAAGAGAGCATGCAAATATGATATGGGAGGCTCACTACAGTCATATGGCAGGACATATTGGCATGGAGAAAACTATGGTTGTCCTACAAAAACATTTTTATTGGCCAAAACTTCGACAAGACTTCAGTAAGTATATGAGATCTTGCACTGCCTGTGTCATTGTGAAGCCAGCCATCAAGAAGCAAGGATTATACACTCCTCTCCCTACTCTCGAGAGGCCTTGGGAATCCATCTCGATGGATTACATGTATATCCTTTTGTCCACCAAGAAAGGCAATGATTGTGTATTTGTGGTAGTTGATTGGTTTTCGAAGATGGCCATACTCACAGCCTGCAAGAAGAGCATCACAATGGTAGATACTACCAAGCTCTTCTTTGAACGAGTGTGGGTCCATTTTGGGATACCACAAACCATCATCTTTGATCGGCACAGCAAGTTCCTCAACACATTTTGGTCGAGTCTCTGGTCACTATTGGACACCAAGCTCACAAAATTCACTTATTTCCACCCCCAAACCGATGGCCAAACAAAGGTCGTCAATCGAATGATTGTGCACATCCTGTGCATGTACAACTCTAAGAATATGCATACCTGGGATGAGAGTCTCCCCTATGTTCAACACAACTACAATAGGTCTCTCCATAGCTCCACTGGTCATAGCCCATTTCAGGTGGGGCTCAGATTCCAACCCTTGAGTCCCATTGATTTTGCATTACCTATTGCCACCACATGCTGAATATTCACGTGTTTAGTCTGAGGTCAACAAAGCCAGATTCATTGAGCAGATTTATCACATCTGCCAACATGTCCATGATATTTTACGAAAATCCAATGCTAAGTACAAGCAGCGCCATGATCAACACAGGGTACCGTACCAGTTTCAGATGGGAGACAAGGTCTAGTTACATTTGCAGAAATAACGCCTTAAAGGGCCCCATCGAAAGATATGCCCACTTTTCTATGGGCCTTACACTATCACCAAGGATGTGGGTAGCAATGATTTTGAGCTCAAAACTCCACCCTTCCTTGGCTTGCACCCAGTGTTCAATGTGGACCTCCTTTGGCCATATTTTCCACCCTTATTGGACACCTCAGAGATCACAGAACAACTGACACCAATAGATCTCAACCCTGACTACATGGAACATGCATCCACTGATCAGATAGTGGACACACAAGTTAAGGGCACTCACCAGCAGAGGATACAACTTTATCGGGTTGTTAAGGTAGGGCAACTCCTACACCAAGGAAAGTGGACCACTCAGGGCCAAATTCAGCAGAAGTTTCCTCACATGATGGGGGAAATCAACATAATGGAGACCATTGCTTCCTAAGGGGGGAGGATTGATCCAAGTGGATATTGTTGGCCACCCACCTATTCCAACTAGCTCCTCTTGACTATTTTTAGTTCTGCACGTTCTTATGTACTTATTTGTAATTGTGGGTTCTACAGTTTCAGGGTTGTCTGAATCCCTAGACATCTTCCAGGTGGATATTGATGGCCACCCACCTAATCCAACTGGATTAGTTTGGAATTTTTCATGTCAGTACATCTTTTTTTACTTCCAGGGTTGTCTTGGGGCCCTAAACAATGTTTTTTTGGCTTGCCACAATCAAACTATAGACAAAGTCAAAGTTTGATAGAATAATGTGTATTTCTCGAAAATACCTTTCCAATGGGCTATCACATGCCTAAAACTGAGTTTGTATGCAAAATTTATGACCACGGGAAGTTGAGGTACCAACATACCCATCGGGGCCCACATAAATTTTCACGTTTCACCTCCTAGGGTTAGGTTTTTGTAGGTCTAGGGCTTTGGAATTCATGAATAAAGTTAAAAGGGCCTCTGGAGCCTCATTGTAATCATTATGCTCAAATGGATGCACGTAGCAGCCACATCTCTTCTCAAAGATAGATACCACCATTCGAGCAAGTTGTTTGAGTTCTGTAGTTTTACAGTTTCAGCCTATTTCATTTATTCAATAGAAGTTATTGTTCACTGGATATCTATTGTTATCTCTGTGTTATTGTATTCATCTTTTTATTCATTTCGTTCCGCTCATAAATCTGGATCAGTGGTATCAGAGTGGTCTTCTCTTCATTTATTTTTCTTCGTGCATGTCCCCGACAAGATCTGGGTACAAGAAGTTGGAACTCGAACCAATTGATCCTTTGCAAGATCGGCCACGCCAAGCCCAACAACAACCCATGGGGGGTGAAAATAAATATTATGGAGCAAGAGATCCTTTTTAAATGTTTCTCTAGGAAGTCTTTGTGTGACAAACGAACGAAATTATGGACAACTTTGTACAGATCCTTCGGCAGCTGCCAACAGGAGAAGCCTCTTCGTCAAGCGGCCATGCAACCCCCTTCAAGGTACAGGGAAATTTTGATATTCCATTATTTTAAGGACTGATAGATGCAAATGTTGTAGATAAATGGTTGAATCTGCTTGAAGGATATTTTCTGGTCAATAATTTTTCTGATAGGGAAAAAATTACTTTTGCACTCCTCAAGGATGTCCCCCATGTTAAGAACTGGTGGGATACTTACTCTGAGCAAAGGGACATAGATAAATCTAAAATATTTTTGGTCGCCCCCACATGGGATTCCTTTAGGGATGCCATTAAAGAAAAGTTCTACTCTGTTGGAAGCTATAAGGACTAGTACACCAGATGGACTACCCTACGTCAGGAAAGGGACCAGACAGTACCATATTTCACCAATATTTTCCATACTCTGCACACCAAATTGGGTATCAAAGACTATGAATCTATTATGCCAAAACTCGTTGGATCTAGTCGCATCATGATCCAATTCCTGAACTGACTATCCTGACACGACGTACAGTCCTCCACTGTGAGTTCCAATGGGATCTTCTATACTTAAGTGGCTACCTTTAGCCCATAGTAGTGCCTTCCTGTCCTTGAAGATCACCCAATATCCCTTGTCCTCAAGGGTTGCAACTGATAGTAGATTATTCTTGAGGCCTGGAACATATAATACTTTATCAACATGAAGTCTGGCCCCAGATTCCAATCTGAAGGAGATAGAGCCTACTCCCTCTATCTTGTAACATTTTTCATCCCCAAGCTCAACATGCTCTGCAAAAGATTTTGTCTCAAAATCTGAGAGGATCTCCTTGTACCCTGTCATGTGCTTTGATGCATCACTTTCTACTAACCAAGTTTTCTGCCCCGTGAAAACTGAACTAGATAAGGCAGAAACCAAGTAATATTATTTTCTATTTTATTTCTCATTAGAAGGACTTTTTTATTTCTTTTGGATTCATCATCATCAGCAATTGAGGCATGATGTTTCCCTTTCCTTGGATATTTTTTTCTAAACCAACAATCTTTAGAAAAATGATCCAACTTATTACAACTAAAGCATTTAATCTTAGATGTGTCAATATTCTTTCCTTTAAAGTTTGGTTTCCTCTGAGGGCCTTTCTAGAAAGTGTCTTTCTTCTTTCCCTTGAATCTTGATGTTAAGGTTGAGTTCTCTTCTTAAGTTGGCTCGCTCCTGGTAGTTGTGCAACTCTCTTCCTGGAGGAAATCATGCCATAACCTCTCAAATGTGGGTTGAATCTCTCTCCCACTTACACTGGATAAGAAGGTCTCCCATGAAGAAGGAAGACCATAAAAAATGGCCTACACTAAATCATCATCATCCACTGTCACCCCTGTGACCAAAAGTCGATCTATGATCTGGGCTATCCTAGAACAGAAAAATGCCACCAATTCACCTTTCTCAATGTTCAAATACTTAATCTTGTGTGTAAGTGTCCTCTTCTGACTTGGAGCTTGTTTCTCATACATATTCACCAAGGTATCCATACAGTCCTTGTCAAACATTAATGAAGTCATTGCAAGCATTATATTGTCTTTGACTGAGTCAAAGATGATTCGCTTGGCCTTTGATTGACTCTTCCTAAAGGCCAATATTCCTACATTATTCATGGGTTCCTCCACCACTGTGGTCACATACTGCTCAAGATCATGCTCCTGCAAGATATTTGTTATCCGGAGCTTCCACACATTGAAGTTGGCAGCTCCTTCGAGCCTATCCTCGACCCTGACTGAAATGGAATATTCCATGGACCTCAAATTGGAAACTTAAT
>ML785279.1:107997-146489 GCA_009831015.1 Picea engelmannii
AAGACACCCAAACAGGGAGAATTATAGAGAAGAAAATTGAAGCATCAATAGTAGTGGGACAGGAGGCAAGACCACTCGGGCCTTCATTAGAACCAGACAACACAACCTTTGTTTTTTCACCACCATCAGGGGACCCTAACTTTGTAGACATCATTGACCCTAAACAAGTGAATACTTTGTTTGGTAGTTCAGTCAATAATTGATTCTCAAGTCGAAACAGAAAATTTGGCACCAATAGTTTCAACCGGCTCGAGTAAATTCCCGGACATCCAAACAGTAGAAAGACCTTCCCATCAAGAGGATACCTTTCCTATAAAATAACCTTGGGATACTTTGTTATCTTCAAGGATAAAAACATTTAGGTACTTTCTCTTTGGAAACCAAACCACTATGGATGATTAGGAGGATCACAACCATGTAAGACACGAAGAGGGAGAAGAAGTTGGAAACCAAACCGAAACCACCTTTGGGTTTCCAATTTTGGATACCACACAAAATGTCAATATGAAGAACATTCCACTCTCTTTACTGCCCATATTTTACAGTAAAAGCAGTGAAGACCCATATACCTTCCTATTTGAGTTCGACATATTGTGTAGGAGCTACAATTACTTACAAGATGCCTAGAAACTAAAAATTTTCCTACCACCCTCAAGGATTCTACACTAAGATGGTTCATGGGGTTGGGAGAGTCCAGTATTAGGTCTTGGGAAGGCATGAAAGATATATTTCTTAAAAAATACCAAGACTACTGCAAGTCCAAGGATTCTTGTAATGATATTTTCAAAATCCAATAGTTAGAGGACAAGAATCTCGAGGATTATATGGAACGATTTGCTTATATCTCACAGAAATTGAAGTACCATGACCTTCCAGATGATGCAGTCAGTGCTCCTTTCCTTAAATTTATTTCGGAAGAATACCTAGAGACACTTAACCTATTGGCATCATGTGACATCTCCCATAAACCATTTGTTGAAATCTGTGAAATGTGTAGGAATTACTCAAGGAATAGAGCCAAAATGAGGAAGAGTGTTCAAGATCCTTATAGTATAAACGTAAAAGCAGTTAGTTCAGGTGGTATCACAAGGGTAGAGATAGGGAACCTCTTAGAGAACTTCAAAACGGATATCTTAATTACAATAGTTTCCCAGTTGGACACCCTAAAGATTAAAAAGAAATAGGAGGAGGAGAATGCAACAATGTGCATATTTTTCCCAAGATGCAAGAGGAGGAGAATGCAAAAATGTGCATATTTTTCCCAAGATGCAGGAGGAAGCATTACTCAAGGGAATTCCCATTAGATAATATTTCAGTTTGTGGCTTCTGCACTGAAGACCACCCAACTGAAAAGTGCCCATCATTTCTCGGTTTGTTAGCCATCTACAGAAGTGGGGATCCTAGGGAATCCTCTTATGCACCTAGGAGGCCATGGTGGCCTAGGAGTCAACCTACATACACGGATCTTCAGCCTCAAGTTCCACATTATTATTAACAACCACAATAGTGGAACTCACCGAGTTGGAAAAACTGGTCTACACAGTATCATCATCCTTGGCTACAAGGATTGAGAGGAGGGAATACCCAAGGAAACCCTTAAGCTCCACTTTTCCCTATGCCCACTCATCCTTACCCCCTGTTTCCACCAAACATCCTGCAGCTTTTGCAAAGTTTTGTTCCCCCACCTTTACCTCCTTTTCCACAACAACCGCAGCAATACCAGAATGCAAGCTCCCCAAGACCGACATTATTACCAGCACAACCAGTGCCCAACCCCAATAATAAACCAACTCAACCTCTTCACAATGTTGAGATGCAATCATTTTCGACATATGTTGTTTCTCTTGTTCAATTGCAGGAGATTCAACTAAGGTCGGGAAAAGTTTCGGATAGGCAAAGGCCTTCAGTAGTCATCCAAGAAGAAGAAGATGATGAAACTCCCAAACAACCCAAGGATGAAAATAAGTGGGAAGATGTTATCATTCCTAAAGACCAGGAACCCAAGCTTCCCCAAAATGAATCTTCACAAATTACAAAATCCCCTCCTTATCCAGAAAGATTAGTGATTGACAAACCTACCACTTGACCGGAATTTGACATTTTGAATGAATTGAAGAATATGTGTGTCAAAATTCCCTTGCTACAAGCCATAAAGGACATTCCAATTTACAGTAAGGTGGAAAAATAATTGTGTATTAAGAATCCAGGAAGGAAGCAGAAGGATCCTCCAACAGTACATTTGATAGGAGAACTCTCTGAGTACATATCAGAGAATCCTAGGGTCACAAAATATGGGAACTCCATAGTAACAATAACCATTAATAAGATTCCCATCGAAAACACTCTCATAGACCTCGGGGCAGCCATCAATGTTATGAATGTTACTACCTTGGAGGAATTGCAATTAAAACCTCTTCTTAGACCTACCCCAACTATTTTGGAATTAGCAGATAACACAAAGGTTATACCTGAAGGAATCTTGGATGATATCATAGTTACATTAGCCTCATGGGAGTACCTAGTAGACTTTCTTATCATTCATTCAAAGGATCCTACCAAAGGGCATCCTGTTATTTTTGGAAGACCTTGGTTGGCCACAGCCAATGCATTTATTGGTTGTAGAGAAGGTGAGATGACCATCTCAAATGGACTTTCTATACAGAAGCTCACCATATACCCACCAAATCTACCTATCATGGAAAATATATGGTGTCTTGAATGTCCATATGAGAATGACGACTGGGAAGAATTTGTGTTGCCAAGTGATCATTCCTGGGCACTTCAAGAGCAGACAATGGAAAATGTGCTAAACCAGTTTATTTTTGTTATCATGTGTGTTGATGTTCCACAATATTTTCTCTAATTTGAGTACATGTTTGGGGAATAATTTCAGGAACAATTGGACCCATCAACTTTGTCTTCGACATATTTTATTTTTGAGATAGATGAGTCTGCCACATCTTATACCATGCCCTATGAGATTAGTCCAGAGAAATTTCTACATATAAATTCCATACTAAATGAAGACCAACAAAAGCAGTTAGTAAATGTCTTTAAAGAACAATCTGGGGCATTCACCTGGGAATACACTAATATGAAGGGTATACACCCTGACACATGCATCCATCACATATATACCCAGGAAGAACTAACACCTATTAGGCAAACCCAGAGAAGGATGAACCCAGAACTCAAGGATATAGTAAAAGAGGAGATACAAAAGTTATTAAATGTCGGCTTTATTTATCCCATCTCCAAAAGTAAATGGGTATCCCCGCTTGTAGTGTTTCCAAAGAAAGTAACCGGGAAATGGAGAATTTGTGTTGATTTCTGGGAGCTTAATAAGGCCACTCTAAAGGATTATTTTCCTCTTCCTTTCATTGACCAAGTCTTGGATACCCTGTCAGGAAAGAAATAATTCTCCTTCCTAGATGGATATAGCGGGTACAACCAAATTCTCATAGCACCTGAGGATCAGGACAAGACTACCTTCACATGTCCTTGGGGAACCTATGCCTATAGGGTCTTACCATTTGGTTTGTGTAATGCTCCTACCACATTTCAACGAGCAGTACTAGGGATATCTATTGACCTTATTCATGATTGTGTGGAGGTATACATGGACGAATTTAAAGTATATGGAAATAATTACCAGGAATCCTTAGATAATCTAGAAAAATTCATTATCAGATGTCAATAAATGAACCTATCCTTAAGCCATGAAAAATGTAAAATGTTGTTGACTGAGGGAGTGGTATTAGGACATCATGTTTCATCTGAGGGATTAAAGTTGATCCAGCTAAAATTGAGGTAATCATCAAAATTCCACCCCCCAACACTCAAAAGGAGGTAAGAATCTTTCTTGGACATGCCAGATACTACCAGTGATTTATTGAAAATTTCACAAAGATTGTTGCACCCATGTTTGGATTGTTAATAAAAGATCTTGATTTTCTTTGGACTGACCAATGTCAAACCGCCTTTGAAATTCTGAAAGCTAAGTTATCTGTGGCACCAATTCTTAGGAGGCCCAATTGGGCCCTTCCATTTCACATATCCACTGATGCCTCTGATACTGCAATAGGAGGAGTATTAGGGAAGAAATAAGATCATCAGTCCTATGCCATTTATTTTGTGAGTAGGAACTTGTCCCCTGTCGAGTTAAACTATACAGTTACTGAAAAGGAATTCTTGGTAGTGGTCCATGCCATCAATAAGTTTTGCCATTACATCATAGGATACAAAGTATTTGTACATACATATCACTATGCCATTAGATTTCTTGTGAATAAACCCATTACCAATGTCTGAGTGACTAGGTGGCTCATTTTATTGCAACAGTTCAATATCACTATCCTTCGCCGACCTAGAAAGGAGAATTTGGTAGTTGATTTTATTTCACGCATAAAACATGAGGGTGATGGCATTCCCGTTGATGATAGTTTCCCAAATGAGCATATTTTTTCCCTCTATGTAAATACCCCATGGTTTTCAGACATGGAAAATTATTTGGCTACTAGGAAGTTACCATCTCATTTGTCACCTCATGAAAAGTGTATAATTATCACGTAGAGTGATAACTACTCTTGGGTTGGCCATGAACTTTTTCGTACTAGTCCACACTTGATTATTCGTAGATGTGTCCGAGAAGATGAGATACCATAAATCCTACGAAGTTTTCATGATAGACCATGTGGTGGTCATTTTTTCGACAAACGTACAACATATAAGGTGTTACATTCAGGTTACTATTGGCCCAGCATTTTTAAGGATGTTGTCAAATATGTGAGGAGTTGCGATAGCTGTCAAAGGATAGAAATACCCATGTCAGCTGACGAAATTCCCTTGCATGCCCAAGTTATGCTAGAACCTTTCAAGAAATGGGCCCTTGACTTTGTAGGATCGATTTCACCCATGTCTCGTAATAAGAATTATATTTTGGTTTGTACAAATTATGGCACCAAGTGGGTAGAAGAAAAATCCCTATTTAGGGCTACCAAAAAATTTGTTGTTGAATTCATCTATGAAGACATATATAATCGCTTTGGTGTTCCTCGTGAAATTGTTACATACCAAGGCTCCCAATTCACTTCCAAGTTGATGAGAGAATTAACGGAGAAATATGGTATCAAGAACTACAAGACTTCTCCATATCACCTACAAGTTAATGATCATGTAGAGTCCACAAACAAAGTTCTGGAAGCTATCTTAAGAAAGATTTTTCAATTACACCATTGGGATTGGGATGATAGGCTTCTAGAGGCTTTGTGGGCATATCGGACCACCTGGAGAAACACCACTGGGCATACCCCTTACGAGCTAGTGTATGCAAAACAAGTACTTCTACCAATAGAATTCCAAGTAAGGATTTTTCCTATTACCACACAATTGGGATTAAACTTAGATGAGGCACAGAAACAACGATCCCTACAATTAAACGATTTGGATGAGATTAGGCAAGATGCTATCCAACGAACAATCTTAGTTCAAAACCAAAGGAGCAAGTGGCATGACAAATTTATCAAGAAGAAACACTTCCAACCTGGTGATTGGGATTTGTTGTTTGACTCTCGATTTAAAAATTTCAAAGGAAAATTAGCACTCGGTGGTTGGGTCCTTATGAGGTAGTCACCGTGTATGATAATGGGGTCGTTAATATCAAAACAATTGATGATGGATAAGTCTCTTTTGTAGTGAATGGACACCAACTCAAAATTTATCACAAGCCCATTTCCAAAGAAGATTTTCTCCAGATCATGTCAACTAAAAAGGCATTGGCCTTAGTAGATGGGGAATTTTCCCCCTATTCTTGAAAAAATTTCTAACTTTTGACTATACATATGTAAATAATTTGAAGTGTGTTGATAGACAATTCTAGAGATTTCTGCAGGTATTTATTTCACCAAGAGTAGACAATTTTGAGACAAAAAGGGAAGTATTTTCCTTCAAAAATATTGCTATATTTTAACCTTGTTATATGCTAAGCATCAATTGAATAATGAATTGTTGTAATTAGCCATATTTTTGCAAAGATTTCTATCTTCTTTTTATAAAGGCATTTTTAATGATAGTTGCTCTTAACCTCCACCACTAGAGGATATAAGGAAGTGATACCTTGACTATCAAACTTAGAGGTTACTCGTAAAATTTCCCCAAGAACCCTGAGTAAGTGAGTAAAGTATCTTTATTAAAGAGTAGCAAGGAGGTCTGATTAGCGGTTAGCCATGGAAACATCACAATAACTTAAAAAAAAAAAAAAGTGAGTCGAGCCTAAAGATACATTTTTGTTCTTTCCCAATGGTACCATCCACTACACACTAAAAATGTTTGATTATACCATATATTTAGATAGGATACGTCCACTTAAGTAACCCTTACATCAGGACAATATCTAAGGAATATATAAAGGAGAGTCATCCTCTAACATAAATACCATCCCAATCTTTAAAAAAAAAAAGAGAAAATTTTTTCAGAGTTGTCTCCCCATCTTGCAAAAAGCAGTTTTTATATAAAAATCTTAAAAGATGGTGGACCTGTCTTTGAGGATGTAAGAGGCTAACCCATCGGGATACTGAACATGTATGCTGGTAGTGGGTACCGGCTTGTGGTATGACTAGGTAAACCCATCGGAGTACTAAATAGACTTGCTGGCAGTGGGGCATTCTACCTAGCGAGGGTGATAATCTTACCAAAAATAAATAAAATTCTTAAATCTTAAACTTGTCCTGATGTACGGCATTACTTGTAGACAAAGCTGAAAAGAAGTATGCATGGTTAAGCTAAGGTCAAAGAACTCCATAAATATGTCATTGGGAACTAACTTTAAGACTATCCTAAGACTCTCTCGCCTACCTCTTCTTAACTATATGTAGGATGTTCTATCCTATAGGTAAGGCCATATTCTAACCGTCTCATCAGATTGATGTGTGAAATTTATCTCTACACTTGGAAAGCTGTAAATCTTAGGCTATTGAGAGAATTGACTAGTTCCCTATATTTTTTATTGTGAGGTGTCACAATACTTAGGAGTGGGGGAGGGGTTTCATGAGCTGACAAATGATAAACATTGTCTATCTATATTATAATCCATCAGAAGAAGAAGTAGAATCTTTGTAAAAAAATTGTTATATCGCTTTCATGATATTATGGGCTATTATATCAGCAGTTATTTATTTTATTGAAATGCTAAATTATATACCATTGACATCAATGTGTGTTATAAGACTGTTGTACATTTCTTTGAAATACCGCTTAACTATTTCTTTGTGTCAATTACAGACTGTTAAAATATTCACTACATATTTGTGTTACATGCCTATGGACAGAGGAACAGATTGTTTTATAGTGTACAAGAATCATGACAAGGCAATTAACAATGGATCATTTTATTCACACTTATCCTGTCTATGCTCTTGTTCACCATGACTATTAGAAGTTTCCCAAGCTGAGTGTTATGGGTAAATGTCCATTACAATGAGAACAATTTCCATTTGCACAGGAGTACCATATGAAGTGCCATATGGAGTGTCATTTGGAAGACCGGATGGGGTGCCATCTAGACGACTGGATGAAGCGCCATATGAAGGATCAGATGAGGTATGCACATATTGTAAGTGACCACGGTTGTAGGTAAGAAAATGAATCGTTCGAATTGATATGCTTGTTCACCGGTAAGTTGAGATGAATTAAATGGCATGTCATTAAAATTCACATTGATAATTAAATTAAATAATTTTAATGTATTTTTATGATCAAATGTCCAATTCAAAGACTTGGACATTGATATAATTCACACGTGATTTCAATTGCCTCCAAAGTACACCCTTCAAAATTCAAATTCGGCGCAATCATAATCACACATGGAAATCGTGTGTGATAAATTCGCTCATGAATTCAACCATTCTCCACCTTAAGCGCATTAAAAATTGGGGGTTTAGCTCCAATTTCCATTTCACTCATCCCTTCTTGTTGCGTCGTGCTCACCCTTTGCCCAATTCCGTCCCTCTGCTCATCCTCTATGTTGTAACCATGCCTAAATGCTATGATCCTTCCTCCTATGTCGATCTTATGGCTATTCTCAAATTCGCAGAGTGTAGGGAGA
This sequence comes from Picea engelmannii, assembly GCA_009831015.1. Classification (NCBI taxonomy): domain Eukaryota; kingdom Viridiplantae; phylum Streptophyta; class Pinopsida; order Pinales; family Pinaceae; genus Picea; species Picea engelmannii. The sequence continues at coordinate 116,099 of ML785279.1, forward strand.
TTTTCCTTCACGTAGGGTGAGGATCATTCTTGGCCTGTCTACAGGGCCACGATGATGGCGTCTCACTGAAATTCACTTTCAGGTTCGATGGGAGGATGGTGCGCATAGGGTCTCTGGCCTTCTTGGTCTCTGAGGAGTCAATTTCCTCAGCCACGAAATTTCCACAAGGTGGAGATCGTTGGTTCAAACACCATCAATTGCCACGGCAAAGCTACAATAGAGTTTTCAAGCCTGAGTTTCAGAATGTTTCTGGAGCTAAAGGGTACTCCAAATAATGGATTAAGGATGAGTTGATTAATCCTTTGATCGTCTTTACCAGGATTATCACTTGTGAAGGTAGATACTTTGTCTTCAAATCTTGCCATTTTCGTCTGTTAGCTCATTTCCAATTTAAGCCCCTGAATTTTCCTTTCTACTTCTTGAAAAGTCTTGAGAAAATGTCTTCCCAAGTACAAAAAAATGTGGCCAATCCCCATAATAGTCTATTCCACCATGGCCTCATCAAATTGCTTGTCATAACCAAGTTGACAAAATAGGGCAAGACATGGGATGAATTCCTCTATCAATTCTCAAACCCCCATCTCACAGTCAAGACTAGAAAGAAATCAATTGATTTAGGGACTATTACTCCATCTAATCCTCATTCTCCAAAGACTCCAAACCATCCAACTAAAACTATCTCTTTGTCTGAACAAAAGACCAAGACAATTGTTGATTCCCCTACAACCTCATCGGGAAAGAAAACTAAAAATCTTACTGACAATTCTCCATTGCCCTCAACACCTATTAATCCTCAACCTAAGAAGTTACAAGATGTATTTTAGAAAAAAATTCCTTTAGTCCCTACAAATAGAAGAGGAGACAATCAGTTCAAAGCGGAATCTTTCTGAAGAAGTACCGGAAGTGAAAGTGGAAAGCCTAATGTAAAACCCCCAAGCACTTCAGATCATATACAAGTGTCTTTCGATCATGAAAGCCCCCATAAAAGACTCAGGGAAGTTTCTGCAGAAGAGTTTGAGCCTGATAGAGAAGTAAAATTTGAACTTATTCCCTCTCACAAGCACTCTGTTACTCCTACCTCCCAGATGCCTACATCAACTTCTGAAGTTGATAGACCTTCTACATCCATCAAGGGATCCAATCCCTCTTCTGAAACATCTGATCATACCCCAATTATTGAAAAATTACAACAAGAAAATGCTCAGTTGCTTCAGCAATTGGAAGAGCGAAAGACTATGGATAGGAATATCCATCATGACAATGTAGTATTGCAAGCAAAAGTGAATTCTCTCCAACGATCAGTTGATCAAATGACCATTGCCAATCGCAACCTCCGGACACAATTAAAACATCGTAAAAGGCCCAAGACAAAGTCTCTAGAACAAGAGGGAGAATCTTCTAAAGCTAACCCACCCCCTCCTTCGGAAGTCTAGTCATGTCAGGTGATTCATTTTTGTTTGCAGTGGGACCTGCAAATTCTTAGGTATGGGGGTAATGTTGGGTTCGTATTTTGATTATTTTATTGTGATGGTCGATTCCTTTTTGCATTGATATTATATATGCTATTGGTCATTTTGAAGGAGTTTCAAAGGTTTATATCTCAATTCATCGTGGATTCGCATCAGGTATGTATAATTGGTGTTTTTATAGTGATTTTGAGCTCAATTCAGTTCAGTTCGACATTTACAAAGATCTAATGCATGGTTTGTGTGCAACAGGGAAAAATCATGGTCCGATACTCCATCTAGTACCTCGTCCGACACTTCATCCAGCACCCCATCTGGTACACGATCGGGCACTCCATCCAGCACGTGATCCAACACTCAGAGCGCACTGGAGTTGGCGGTTGGTACATTGGCGACCTGTGATGGACGAAACGGTGATCTGGGTTTTGTGCCCTCTCATGGCCTCAAGCTACAGAGCTCGATACACCTCAGATTGGGCGGTTATGTTGATTGTTGAGTGGCTCACGGATTTTCTAGAAGTTGATGTTGTTAGAAGCTCATTTAATGAATTCGCCATTTTTAGAGGAGGTCGACCCTTCCAGTGGTCGACCTATCGAGCTGTAACTTACCTATAAATACCACTATCAGTGGAAAGACCAGAGACAGAATTTTTAAGAAGAATTTCATTGTGTAATTTAGACATTTCTCTACAACTTGTGTTCCAGACTTCGTTTTTAATTAATGACAGAATTGCATTGAGTTAAGCCTATGTTTTGTTGTTGGAGAGTAGCAACGACCTGTTGAGGGGGGACCAGTGGTCTGGGTGATTATATAGATATATATCATGTGTTTTATTTACTTAGTTAGAATCTCTACTTGTTTCCTTACTGTATGCATTTTTCAGTTTCAGTTACTGTACATGTTAATTATAATTTGATTATCTAATTCGTCTTTCCTTAAATTGCAGATTGCTTATAGGAGCTAGTTTTTTTTTTTTTGAATAAAAAAGTGGAGCCTGCTATATTAGATAGACAAAATTTACAGAGTATGCAAAAGAGTAGGTCTGGAGCCACCCAAAATGTTGTCGATTATCGGAAACCAGCATATATAGAGGGCGAGTAGCAATAACATAAAAGCATAATAACAGAGTGGCATCTGTCCTGCCCGTAGGAAACCAGGACAGATGTCAAATGGTCTAAATACACATGAACCATTAAAACTAGGAACCAAGATAGCATATAAAACTGGAAACCGAAAGATCAAAAGAAACCTAGGTGCCGGGTGACCTGTCATCCTTGCTGGTTTGCCGCGTGGTCCCTGCCAGGATGGTGAAAGCTTGCGTGCAGAGGGGGCATTTTCGCTTGGTTGGTGCATTGGAAAATGTGTCAAGGAGCATGTCCATGCGTTGGCCCATGAGGAGAGCCCAATATTCCATATCCGACAGGTGCCCACGAATATCAAACATCAGAGCCAGGTGCTCATCCCGAATGAACGAATTATGCATGTTGCCACCTATGTCCTCCGCTGCTTCAGAACCCGCTTCAAGCCCCTTCCGCTCCACGTTATCCTCTACGCCCTTCGAGCCTGCGTCGATTGCCTGTGCACCTTGGCAACTGCAAGTGTCATCCCCAGGCCAGGGAATTTCCTCCACGATACAGCCTGGGGTGTCATCTAGCAGGGTCGGAGTGGGTTTGTGGGCCTCCAGGTTGGTCGCCTCTCGAATCTGCACGAAAATCGACAGGTCCGCCAAGGATGGGTCTTCAACCAAAATACAGGGGGGAAACTCCTCCTCAGGACCATCTTTCTGCAAAGCTTTCGGCGTGTTCCCTTTAACGTTTCGACTGCATCCAACTCCAGGCTCAGTTATGATGGCGAGTCACGCCCATATTTCAGCCCTGGTTTTCTTTCTAAGAATGGACGTCGCTAGTGCCAAGGCACGTTCCAACTGTTCCTTACGACGCCTCTGTGCCTTTTGGGCCTCCCAAGCCGCGCCACGGCGAGGTCTGCCTCGCTTCCGGGCCATGAAGAAGGAGCAGGGAAAGTGCGGGTGAAGGCCAATTGACCAGGGGTAGAGCATATGCAAATGCAAGTTAAGGTGTGAAGCACAGGCGAGCGTGCTCTGTCTCGTGGCGGTCAGAAAGAGAAGCAGCGAAAAAGCTGGACCGCACCAGAGCAACTGGGTTGTAAGCAAAATGCAAAGTCGCACCAGAGCGTCACGATGGATACTAGACACGATGAGAATTGGGCCGCACCCGAGCATCCAGGCAGAACTCGGAGCCGAGGTGAGTGCAGTCCCGCCTTGTCCGGGCAAATTGAAATCCAAGTGATCTAGAGCCGAGGCCATCCTCCTTCCTTTAACTCTCGCCATCCCGGGTACACTGCAATTGTAAATGCTCGCTCGCGAGAAGGGTCTCTCCGTCCTGCCACTGCAACTATATCCATCCCCCCATGGTTAATACAGGCGCGTGGGTGGCTGCAAGTGGAATTTATGCCTGGGCCGAGTGGAAATCCACCTGTAGCCCCTGAGCGACGTGTCACCCCATCCGGGGCTGCTTATAGGAGCTAGTTATTTATCATGTTTTGTTTCATATTTTTAGCAATGAATCATCCTGCGGGATACTAACTTAGACAATATATTGAAGTCTTAATTTGGTTTTGGCAATTAAAACAGAGTATTACTTAGATAGAGGATTAGTGTAAACAGAGTTTTAATTTAGGATTGTTTGCAAGCTTTGATGGATTAATAGTTTCAAGTTTGTTAGTTGTAATCAAGATAAATTTAATTATCGGTTCAGTTAAGTCTTCATAGATCTACTGTGTTCATTAATCTTGCCTTAGTATGATAGGATAGAAATAGATTTTGGGGTTATGTTTTCTAAAAGCATTCTTGTTTTGAAATATGAGTTTAATGATAGGATTAGTTCAGTTTAGATCATAAAATCTCAGTTATGGATTTGAATTGTAATTTTAATTAAAAGAGTGGATTTGAATTAATATTTTTAATCATGAGTTCATGATTTTATAAATTTTCTTGAAATAGTATAAGAGTGTTTTTAATCGTTGATGATTGATGCATGAAGTTTAGAGATCACATGGATTTCCAAGATACTTAGTGTTGCTTCTATGATGGAAAATCTTTCTTTAGATTGCCTGATTCACACTTTCCATTTCTCTATAGAAGATAGCATTGAATTAATCCATCTTGAACTGTCACTAATAGTCAGATGTCATCATGATGTTATTCGGCACCAAATACATAATCATCATCTTTGAATTCTCTTTTTCATGTTATTGCAAATTAGGAATAGTTTTGATTAATTAGAATCTGAATAAAATCATGATGCTTTTATTTTTTATTAAGTGATTTAAGATTTCTCCTTTGCAAAATAGAAATGATTATGAGTACTTTTTAAGAATAGATTTCACTTGTCGAAATAGTTTTGATAAATTAGTTATGTACTTGCTTATTTTCTTAAAGATAAAAAGATCAAAAGTAATTTATTTGATGTATCTTACTTAAAAAGTTTAATAGATTAACTTGTTTAAAATAGCTTATGATTTTCTCTTTTAGAAATAATCCATCAATCCATTGTTTGAAGTTGCTTAGGATAATATTTCAAGCTCATTAAAAGAATTTTCTAATTGATAAAAATTTAAAAAGAGTCATATCTTAAGTAGATTGATAGAGTATTGATCCTTAGGTAGACCATCCCCTTAGTTAGACCATACTTCCATTAGTTTTTCTGCCTTGGCTCATACAGTGCCACAACTCTAAGTTTACTTACCCCGAGTTGACAGTTTAATTTAGGGAATTAGTGCATATAGAATACCCATCAGAGAGAGTTGAATAATATTATTATATTATATTTAATTAGGCCTTATTGTGCCTTAGTAAAAGTTGGCCCTATTTTTCCTTGACAGTTAATTGTAAATTAAGAGGGTAAAGTGACAAGTCGGCCCAGACCTAATTATAGGTTGGCCAGACCATTATTTATAAGAGATGTCAATGCCTCATATAGAGACACTCATCACACAAGCTCTACAACTATGAAGAAGTGTGCAAGTTTTGGAGGAACTGCTACCGCAACTGGGGGTGATGTCAAGGACGGTTTTGGTCTATCTCTTGTATTTCTTGGTCAAGTGGTGCACCACTCTTCGTACTGAAGGAGTAGAGGAGGATCTTATGTTCATTGTTTGGTCTATCTATATTGAGGAAGTTTTGTTGGGTTTTCTCACCCATGAGGGTTTTCGAGGATAATTTGTGTGTCTCTTTTGTTTTTGTGATTGCCTCTCTTTCAGTGATATTATTTATACATCTAATATACTAAATTATTATAATAATGAAGAAGAATCGTAATTGCTAGTTGTATAAGTAAAAACTTCAACATGGTATCAGTGCAAGCCTGAAAGAGACCAACTCATAGTTTATAAGAAGTGACTAGCCTCAGCACACCCTCTCCAAAAATCCAGTTTCAAGTATTGCAGTTTTCGCAGAATTAGGGTTTATGCATAAACCCTAAGTGTGACATTCTCCCTATATAAGGAGGACGTTGGAGGAAGTAACCACATCTAGGAGCTCGCCCTAGGAGGGCGCATCTAGTCCATGGATCAAAATTCTGAAATATGAATTTTGAAATATTAGGATTTCCTCATAAAACCCTATGTTGCAGTTGCAGTACCAATTGCAGTTGAAGTATCGGTTGCAGTTGCAGTTGCAGTACCAATTGCAATTTTAGTATTAGTTGCAATGCCAGTTCCTTCGTGCTAGTTTCTTCATGCCAGTTGCAGCACTAGTTGCAGTGCAAGCACCAATTGGAGTGAAAGTTGTTTTGAAGTGTTGGGGATGATTTTTATTGTCCTAGTGCACCTTACCCTAGAAAATCTCCAGCTACCTTTAGATTACAAATTGCAACACATTTGAAGTTTTACAGGTTTTGTATTGCTTGTCACTATTGTCGGATGGTGCCACTACCTGTCAATGTTTTCAGAGGTATGTGCTTGCATATGTTTAAACTATATCATTATTTTAAAGTGTACTTGCAAGAGAAATTATATTTTTTCTAAGCAACAATCATAGATCCAAAAGGATCTCAGATCCAACACATTCAAAGGAACTATGCACCCCGAGTTTGTTTAATTTGATATGCCTCTACTTGTCTTGGAATTATTGTAATCTTGTGAATATCCAAGTTGCATTTTGATCTATTAAAGTTATCATACTAACCATTGGTCAAAATTAAAGTCAAAGTATTAGATTGATTAAAGTTGAGATTATAGAGTTTATTCCCTAACTCGGACTTCTGTCAAGATAGCATATTGTCTTAGTACAGAGGATGGGTTGAAGAAAGTAATTGTCATGCTGAGTGAAGGAGACTCAGAAGAAAAGCAACATTCATTCTTGAGGACAAGACTCCAGGTTCCAAGTTTGATTGATTAAACTAATAAGATTCAAATTTACACATATCAAGTTTGATAATTGTTAAACACTATAGTTGTGATAGAAATCCTTGAAAAAGATTATTATTGAATACTTGGTAGCATGTGAGAACTATTGAGATAAATTCTTACTGTAATCATTCACTAGATATAACTAACATATCCTCTAGGAGAAACTTCTTGTTTTGTTTCCAGGTTACCATGGAGGAATGATTGATCACAACACTAGAAGAGTGTTTCTCTCATTCCTTATTATTGTATTTCTTACCTTTTACCCTTGTTTCAGGAAGATCACAAGTGATAGCTCTAAAGGAGCTACTGTGACGATTGTTCTCGCTATTGTTTTATTATTATTAAAAAGAGTAGTATTCTTGTCTGAAGTTTCTCCTTTTTTGTTCTTGTTGCGGGAAGGTCACGGGTGATAACCTTGAGGAAGCTATAGTGACGGTTTCAAGAGGAAACATATTATATGTGACATGGAGCATACTATCCAAGTTGTATACATGACTGTATACATCCATGTACCAAAGAAGATGAAGAAGAAGTTACTTTTGAGATACAGAGTATCTCATATGGAGATTGATTGTAAGGAGCAGAAGGCTCCAAAGATGATCGAACATTAGAATAGAACTCACAGTAGACTTGGTCAATGGATAATGAAGCCACCTTGACAGGAAGCAAAAAAAATTTCAAGTCTGACTCGGATTTTCATATGAAGACTTAGTATTGAACACCAAGTATATTTTGCAGAGACTATGAAGTTTTTGTAGACTCGGAGTGAGCCTGATCTTAGAGAGGATCAGATGAGTAAAAAGACATCTTCCATGACTAACAGACAAATGGAATGAGTTGAGAATACTATATCGTAGCTTCAGAGACTTCTAGGAGACTTGAAATCTCCTGGGAAGATTCCCTTGTTTCAGTAACAGAGGATGAAGCCAGTCAAAATGACTGGGATGTGGATTTTTCCTTGAGACTATAAGGGAAGTCATTGGTGACTTCCACGATTGATATAGTAGATGAATTATGTTGTATATAATAGTATAGAGATATTCAAAGCTTGATTTGTGTCTAGAGGATTCTCCCAGCAAGAGGGAGAAGACTATGACGAGACATTTTCTCCAGTAATCGAAGAAATAGTTCCAGTGTTCATGAAGACAGCCAGAACAACCATGATTCTGATACAATATGAGATTCAAAGGGAGAAGTCCATGTATTTGAGATTAAGTTACCTCCATGAAAGAAGAAAATATACCTTCAGTATTAGCCACTCTCGGTTTTAGATGAAGTTGTTGCCATGATGGAATAGAGGAACTACTCTTAGATTTCAGCACCTACAATGAGAATAGAGCAGTCATTCTCAGCTTCATAAATTGTAGCTGCAGGTGCAGAGTCTCTGTTCCAAAAAGAACATATGCAGAAAGAGTAGAGGACATATTCTCAGGAAGTTAGAAAAACAGTGCTTTGCATAAAGCACATAGAACCAACACATGAAAGTGTACCAGGTTGGTACAATGTAATGTGAAAATTTGGTTTCGAAGTACAAGACAAGGAAACTCATGTGTGCAAGTTGAAGCAAGCTCCAAGAGATTGGTAAGACAGGATTGATAGTTTTCTGATGAGCTTGGGATTTACCAAGAGAAAATTTGATACCAACCTTTACTTCAATATTGAGATTGATGGACCAGTTATATTGTTGATATATATGGATGACTTATTCTTGACAGATGAAGAAAATATCATCACAGATTTTAAGAAGAAACATGTCGTTGAATTTGAAATGAGGACCTAGGCCCGATGCATTATTTCTTAGGTCCTAAAGTATGGCAGAGCCCAGAAAATATTTTCCTTATTCAAGAAAAGTATGTTGTGTAAATTTTGAAGAGATTTGACATGATGGGTTGTAAAACCATGTCCACTCCTATGGAGACGAATATGAAGTTATTGGTTGATACTTTGTCAGAAATAATTGATGTTACTATATACATACATATGATTGGTTCGTTGATATATATGACAAATACCAGACCAGATATATGTTTTGTTGTGAAAACCTTGAGTCAATATCTGGTGGAGCCCAGACATGTTCACCTAGTAGTTGCAAAGCATGTGATGAGATACCTTAAGGATAGAAAATGCACTTCAGGATATTGTTTCAATTTGGGATCATCCATGACTTCATGGCAAATCAGGAAGCAATCCAGTATTTCTCTCAGTACGGAAGAAGTGGAGTACATTGGAGCATGATCCGCTAATTGTGAAGCCATATGGATTCAGAAGTTGTTGACAGGTCTATTCAATATGGATATGGAAGATACCATGACTCTATGTGATAACTAGAGTTGCATAAAGATGACAGAGAACCAAGTGTTTCATGATAAGATGAAGCACATAGAGATCAGGTATCACTACATTCGTGACATGGTGCAGAAGGGAGTTGTAAAGCTCCAATATGTTGGCACAGATGAGCAGGTTGGAGATGTGTTGACTAAGCCTCTGTCTCATGTGAAGTTTGAGTAATTCCGAGACAAGATTGATGTATTCAAAAAGGACCTCCCTCGAAAGGGGGAGTGATGTTGATGATATTATGGTATCCTAACCAACAATAGATAGCTCACTTAGGATTTTATATCCTATGGGATGAATCATCCATGGGAATATCCCGAAGGTCCGGTAAGAATGGTATGTCAGAGTACATGTGCATGTATATGCCAATTATGGTTAGTAGTGGTAGATCAGTTAGGATTTTATATCCTAGGGAATCTTATGATTCTTGGGCAGATCCTGAAGGTCCGGTAAGGATGGTCTGTCAGAGTACCATGTGGTAGCTTGTTAGGATTTTATATCCTAGGGAATCGTATGATTCCTGGGCAGATCTTGAAGGTCCGGTAAGGACAGTCTGTCAGAGAACCACAGATGTATTTGTTGATGCACCTGCCTCATTCTGTTGCCACATATAGATTTTGGTGTTCCATCTTTGTGTTATCTATGCTGATGTTCCAGCTTCGTGTTGTTGATATTGATGTTCCAGCTTCGTGTTGTTGATGTTGATGTTCCAGCTTCATGTTGTTGATGATTATGATGTTATTCCAGATTCATATTGTTGTTGATGTTGATGTTCCAGATTCATGTTGTTGATGATGATGATGGTACTCTAGATTCACGCAGAAATGATGATGATGTTCAGTTTATATTGATGTTCATGATGAGGAAAACTTTTGATGACCTACAGATATGACCAACAGTGTTCTGATGTTGATGATGATGTCCCCTCGTCTTGATGATGTATTGAGTCCAGTCAATTGTTATTAATGTTGTGAGTAGAATACCCTTCTTGTTAAGGGGGAGTGTTTAAATATTGTAACTTCAAAGAATATTCTACCTGAGAGAGAGTTGAATAATATTATTATATTATGTTTAATTAGGCCCTATTGTGCCTTAGTAAAAGTCAACCCTATTGTGCCTTGACAGTTAATTGTAAATTAAGAGGGTAAAGCGAAAAGTCAGCCCAGACCTAATTATAGGCTGGCCAGACCACTATTTATAAGAGAGGCCAATGCCTCATTTGGATACACTCATCACACTATCTCTACAGCTATGAAGAAGTGTGAAAGTCTTGGAGGAACTGCTACTACAAGTGGGGGTGACGTCAAGGAGGGTTTTGGTCTATCTCTTGGTATTTCTTGGTTAAGTGGTGCGCTACTCTTCCTAAGGAAGTAGTATAGGAGGATATTATGTTCAGTCTTTGGTATATCTATATTAAGGAAGTTTTGTTGGGTTTTTTATCCATGAGGGTTTCCCAAGATAATCTGTGTGTCTCTATTGTTATTATGTGATTGCCTCTCTTTCAGTGATCTTATTTATACATCTAATGTACTAAATGATTATAATAATGAAGAATAATTGTAAATGTTAGTTGTATAAGTAAAAACTTCAACAAATACATTACATTATTATGCATTTAATGAAGAGAGATAGAGGAGAGAATAATTGAAGAAAAAGAGAGAAGGAGCAGCAAGAGGGGGCACAAATTCCAAGGAGGGTTGGTGGCACAAATCTTGATAAATATTGATCATTTATGACATCGGTACCATACATCATTTAATGTAGGTTGTACAGTATAGATTCAACAAGTCGTACAACTAAGTCTAGCACAGAAATCGAGGCAAATGATAAAGGCATAGATTTCGAGGCATTTGTTGTGGAGAAAACACATACAATTCATATTGAAAGTACAACAGAACCTTGGAATAGTTTTTGAGGAGTATTTGGTGCACAATTTTCAAGATAAGTACAGTTATTTATTGTTGGGAAAATTGATTGTTGAAAACTCAGAAATTTATGTGAGTTCATAATAAATATCTCTCTCTTGTACTAGTTTTCCCTTCGGGGTTTTCCAGGGGAATTGCCCAGAAATATTTGTGTCATTGAATGTGTTTGTAATTTCCTATTTTCCGCATCAGTATCAGTTAAATGATTCAATGTGTTTCCAGTTATAAGTTTAGTTTTATTTCTGCATTTATGAGTGAGTATTAAATTGTGAAAGATTTATTGAAACTGAAAACCAGTATATTGGATCATAGAAACTTTACATGGTATCATAGCATTGATATTGAGAGGGGAAACCAAATAAGAAATACATGATGGTTTGCAAGAAAGTTGCAAGTTGTTCACTAGAAAGAGGGTTGACCTTGTTATCAGTTGAGAAGGTCATATGCCTACAAGTTTGAGGGTTGAAGATATATTGGACGAGGTGGGAAATTTCAGCCCATGGAAAGAGAGGATAGTATTGTTGTTGGAGGAATATGAGTTATGGGACATAGTTGAGAAGACTATCACCATTCCTATGGATACAACACTTTTGGACGCATATAACAAAAGGAATGTTAAAGTCAAAAGGATTATCCTTGATGCCATTAATTATCATGTTATTCCATATGTGACAGGGAAAAAGAATGTCTTTGAGATGTGGGAATATTTAACAAAGTTATACCAGAGTTCAAATGAGAATAGAAATAGGGTATTAAGAGAAAAACTGAAAGTATCAAGATGGCCAAAACCAATACAGTTACATCATACCTCACGAATATAACTCAAGTTTGTGATGAGATAGGTGCAGTTGGAGAGATCGTAGGTAACCATGAGTTGGTGAGGTTTTCCCTGAATGGTGTGACAAAGCCATGGGAATTATTTGTTGAGGGGATCGTGGCACGGGAGAACTTTCTGAAGTGGGATCTTTTATGTGATGATTTTATCCAGAAGGAGACTCATAGAAGATACTTGCATGCAGGCTCACACAAGGGTGAAGAGGATGAGGACAATGTTTCTCTTATAGGAAAGAGCAAAGGAAGTGTTAGAATAAAATAGATTTTCTCATTTTTCGATAGACAATATCTCAATATTGTCACCCAACCATAGGCACCCAGCCACCCCCGAATACCATAACCTTGACAGATAGAATAATTCTGGAAGCAGTACCAGACCCAACAGATAACCAAGATATAGAATATCTCTCTTTCTCCAAGATTAGCACACCAAACAGAAATTCCATAAACCAGAAACCAAGACCAAAATCTCAGTTGCAGTAGTTGTAACTACGTTCCTTCTCCAAACTTGTGCACCACTTATCTTGTGTGAGATGTGAGAGTGTGAGTGACCAAATGAGCTCAAGCACCCTCTATTTATAGTGTTCTTTGTCTCTTGTCCAAGCCGACTTCTTCTTTTAGAGGCCATTACTTAAATATTAATTATTTTAATGAGTTGACATGTCTTCTAGGGTTTCTATACATATGTTTAGGGTTTCTCTAACTTCCTAAACATTATAATTTGGTTATAGGTTGTACATGGAGGTTAATACCTCCCGCAACTACCATAATATTAACACTCCCTCCTAGATAGGGAGGTATTAAAGGCAATGGTCTTGAGCACAAATAGACCATTCAACTAGTAGCATCATCATAGCCACACAAGCTATCTCATGATCACGTAGATCAACTCACGAGCAACATCGCCACTATCAGCATCATATGATAACATCAAATGCATCATCTCTCGAATCCATACTCTATATGAGTAATTGGGCATGATGTTGAATAAGTCATTTACTTGACAGAGTGATACAAGGACCATTCTTCTATTCCGTACATATGTCTTAGAAGAACAATTGTCCCAACAGATGTTGAAAGCCCCGCAATGAGCTACAAGGATCATTCTTCTAATCTAGACCTATGCCCTAGAATAATTCTAGTCCTCCCAGATGTTGAAATCCACCCCATGGGATACAAGGACCATTCTTCTAATCTGGACATATGTCCTAGAAGAATCATTGTCCTGGACCATTTTCCCTTTGGCCACTACTATGAACTCAAGGAAAATGTTTTTCATGTACCAATCTCTCCACTCTGGTCACTATTGTGAAATCAGGGAGACGAACCATTCTTATAATCCGGACATATGTCCTAGAAGAGTAGTTTTCCATGGTACATCAACAATCTGTCAACCTAGACCATTCTCTATAGGGAGAATGTTTGTCCACCAACAATCTTTCAACCTGGACCATCTTCCAGAGGGAGGATGTTTGTCTACTAGCAATATGTCTTGCATGGACCATTCTCTGCTTGGAGAATGTATGTCCATCAGCACACTGACTATCCATCTAGCTGGAGATCATATCCAACACTAGTGATAGTCTCCATGGAAATCAGAACAATGGCATTCAATAGAACACAATTGTGTCTATACATATTAGTATAAAACTAATATCTAGTGGTACAAAACCACTCCTAGTAGCACACTGCTACTAACGAGTGACTCACAGTCACTACCAGCGGATCACATCCACCACATTAGCATACAAATATTTTCCAGAGACATACAGTCTCCAAAACAACCATATAATATGATATCAACCTACATAACAATATCATGATACAAATTGAGTCATCTAGGCCATTCTTCCACTCACATTTGTGATATATGGAAGAGTATCTTCCCTCAGAAATTTAAACATCATACATGGGCTATCTGGAATATTATTCTCAAGCATAGAAGAATAATTGTCCCTGATTAATGAACCTAGGCCATTCACCTAACTGGGCCACTCTTTTGGAACTAATCACAGTGCAATCTGGAGAGAATAAGTTCTCCCTAGGGAATGACTGTCCCTAACTGTTGAACTTGGACCACTCACCTAATTTGGCCATTCTTCCAGCACTAATCACAGTGGAACCTAGAGAGAATGAGTCTACCCTACGGAATGATTGTTTGGACCATTCCTGTGGAAATGATTGTCCTACACCAACCTACTATAAGGGATCATTCTTTGAAACTGCTCGCAACTGTGAACTTCGAAAGAATGGCTGCCCGAAGAGGCAAACCATTCTGCTTGACCACTACTCAAAGTGCTTTCCAAGAAGAATGACTATGTTATAACATTCCCCCACACTGGCCACAAGGGGAATCATTGTCTATGGTACATCAGCAATCTATCAGACCATTTTCATTACGAAAATGATTGTTCGATCAAGACCATTTTTCGAACTAGAAAATCATTGTTCGTCGGAAATCTTGGGCCACTTTTCGAACTAAAAAGTGATTTCCCATCCTAGACCATTTTCCAAACTGGAAAATGACTGTCCATCAAAAATCTTGGACCACTTTCCAAACTGGAAAGTGATTGCCCAACCTGGACCATTTTCCAAACTGGAAAATGATTATCTGTATATCAATAATATATTAGTGCCCCCTCCCAACATGGGGGTAATCACTTCCCTTTCCAATAAGGAAGTCATCTCCATGAGACCATCTTGTCCCTTAAGTACACAAAATTTTCATATTGGACAGAGGCTTTGCCAAAATATTTGTTATCTTCTCATCAGTGGAGATATACTGGAGAACCACTTCTCCCCTTTAGACTTTATCACTGAGAATGTAGTATTTGATCTCAATGTGCTTCAACCTGTCATGGAACAGTGGGTTCTCTGAGAACTTCACACAAATCTGGTTATCACAATATATCATGGTTGAATCCAGCACCTAATCAAGCAGTCCAGAAACCATCTTACAGAGCCATAATGTTTTCGTACAAGCATCACAAACTGCAATATACTCTGCTTCTACAGTGCTAAGTGAAATAGACTTATGTTTCCTGCTAGCCCATGATATCCTGGAAAATATCAAATTAAAACATATCCAAGAAGCACTTATTATTTCATCTGCACTCCCTTCCCAATATAAATCGATAAATTCATGCAGTTGTATATCATAACTCAAATGCCCCATGAAGATATTTTAAGGCATGCTTTGCAGTTATTCAATTTTCATGGCTAAGTTCCACTTGGAACTATTTTCACAGCAAAGCAAATATCTGGCTGAGTATTCTCCAAATACATTAACGAGCCATTCAATTGTCAATTCGGGGACGAGTCTACTGGATCAGAGTCTCTCATCTTCTTCAGATCTATCATCATGGGAGTTTTCCATAGATTTGCAATCCATCATCTCTAACTTATGAAGAATCATTTCAATACACTACCTCTGTCATAGAAATTTTTCACCATGCTTCTACTATACATTAGAGGCTTTGAACCAGGTTGCTTGAATCCATACAAGGTATTCTTCTATCTTCATACATGGGTCTCTCTTTCTGGTATACCTCAAAACCTTGAGGTTGTTCTATATTCTTCTTCTTCAATTACTTTGTTGAGAAGAACAGTCTTTACATCTATCTGATGTAAAATCCAACCCATGGATACTACAAGATATATAATGGATCAGGTAGAGGTATATTGGAAAAAGTTGTCATCATAGTCTTCTCCCTCCTTATGGGTGAACCCTCTAGCCCTGAATCTCTCCTTGTATCTATCAATGCTTTAACTTATAAGTATTTTTCACAATTTCTCACATACATTGTTCTTCATCACAGTTTCCTTCTTCAACATTGGAGTCCATGGAATCTTCTATAGATTCCATGCCCTTCCTTCTTGAAGGTTACAACTTCTTCCTTTCCCCATAGGAAAATAAATGTAGATGGACAATCAGGGATATTCAAGGCTTCTTTTTGAAGAATACTTCTTCTAAATTCAAGTTGAACATGTGTTATTTATCATGGCTGCTACTTCCAATGAAGAACATGGACAAATACTTCATAGTATTCACAGATTCTTCAATGGATCATATTATTGGGGATTAGCTCCCTACTAATCTCGACTTCATGCATGAATGAGCAATATGAATTCTCTTATTTTGGAATTATGTAATCATATCCTTCGATCTGAGAGAGTCCATGCTTTTGTCTGCATCCTTCTCGCTTTATGCAAAGTGTCACAAGTTTATTCTAGTTTCCCCTTCATTACTAACTTATTTATGAGTCTGACACCCTCTGAGTCTCTTCAAGTTTGTTTCTATTTGTTATGATTGATGTCCATCTCGTAGTTGTTGCTAGCATTGTGTCATCCTTATAAACTTATTCTATGACAGCTTCCGCAAAGATTGTTCATCAAACATATTTCACAAGGGTACCTGCCCGGAACAAGAACAACAAGAGACAACAAGAAATATCTCTCTAGAGGATATGTTAGTTCATCTTGCACACAAGTACAATAGGCATATATATCAATGGTATTCATATGCGGTCGAGTATTCATTGCACCTATCAATAATAAAACCTTTCCAAGTTTGTTTTTGTAATGTAGCAACTATCACCCTTGATATATACAAATTTGAAGCTTAACAATTTAATCAAACCTAGAACTTGAAAGTCTCACTTGCTATGAAGGGTGTGCTAGTTCTTCGGAATGCACTAAAACAAAGATTACAGCTTGGATAAGGTTTATAGTACTTTCCCTGCAAACACACTCATGTTTTTATAGATGATATAATGTAGATAGCATATCCAAGTGCATAACTTTGAAGTCTTGTAGCATTTTCCAACTTGTCTTCCAATTTGCAACTAGATACCATCTTGACAAGAAGAGATTAGAAACTGAATCGGAAGATTCAATGATTAGAACAAGCTAGAAACTCTAGAATTTCAACTTTGACCACAAAAATAAATTTGACCAGAAGTCAACCTTTGACTTTGAATTTGACCAGTCAACCTTTGACTTTGACCAGACAACCTTTGAATTTGACCAGTCAAACTTTGACTTTGACCAAAAATTCAAACTTGACTTTTTTGCTACCTAAGGGTACCAAGAGGTTTTTTATTCTAGGGCACACTAGGATGTCAAGGAATTAGGTCAAATGCTTCACCAGAAGTTCCCGAACACAAGGGTTAGGGTTTGTTGTAGCTGCATAATCAGAAAACCTAGTTGCAGTTGTAACTGGTGCCACAACGAGCTTAAAAAATAACTTCCCAATCTATCTTCCAGTGGTTGGACTATATAAATGTAGTGTGGGCCCATAACATGTTAGAATAAAATATATGTGCTCATTTTTCCATAGACAATATCTCAATATTTTCACCCAACCATAGGAACGAAGCCACCCCCAAGCACCATAACCTTGACAGATAGAATAATTACGGAAGCACTAACAAACCCAACAGATAACCAAGAGATAACATATCTCTCTTTCTCCAAGAATAGCACACCAAATAGAAAGTACATAAACCAGAAAACAAGACCAAAATCCCAATTGCAGTAGCTGCAACTACATTCCTTCTCCAAACTTGTGCACCGCTTGTCTTGTGTGAGATGTGAGAGTGTGAATGAACAAATGAGATCAAGCACCCTCTATTTATAGTTCTCTTTGTATCTTGTCCAGGACAACTTCTTCTTTTAGAGTCCATCACTTAAATATTAATTCTTTTAATGATTCAACATCTCTTCTAGAGTTTCTATACATATGTTTAGGGTTTCTATAGCTTCTGGAACATTTTAATCTGGTCATAGGTTATGCATGGAGGTTAATACCTCCCGCGGCTACCATAATATCAACAGGCGGTAGTAAGAAAGACATGAGAAAAGTAAAATGATTTGCATGTCATAATACTGACCACTATGATATTTAATGTCCAAACAAGAAGAAAGGCATGAAGGATGCACTGGTAGTAGAATTAGATGCACAAGTTGCAGCATCGGTTGAGGTTGATGATTTTTCTAAGAGGTTCGCGAAGGAATTCTCTCTGATGTCTTGTCTTTCAGGAAATGGTTGTATAGTGTGTGAGGACATTGAAGCATGGTTTGTGGAAAGTGGTGCATCTCGTCACATGACAGGAATGAGGTCAGTGCTCCTTAGTTTTTCAAAAATAGACTCAGACTKCCATGTGGGTTGTGGGACTAGTACCATGCATGTAGTAAAGGGGGTTGGATGTGTGAGATTACAGCTAGAGTCAGGGGGATTTCTGGAGGTGGCAGAGGTGTTGTTTGTTCCAGAGATGAATGTAAATTTGCTCTCAGTGTMAGCTTTGGAGGATGAGGGATGTGGAGTGGTGTTCCATCATGGACAGGTGTTCATATATCCAGAGGAAGATACTCCAGATACAGAAACAATGCTTGTTGTCAAATATGAGAGATTATACAGGTTGTTGGGACAACCTACGATTAGATCTAGTGGGTTCTTGGATTCAAAGTTAGTGTATGTATCAGTGACAGATGGTTGTGAGGCTTATTCTAGTATTTTCAGGAGAATTATTTGGTATGAGATGACATTGATGGAGGAGGAGCATATGTATCCTTATCATATTTCAGCAACAGAGGTAGCAGTTTCTTGTAGTTCAGAGGGAGTAGGTTCTTCCAGTTCAAAGGGAGCATCTACAGAGGCAGAGGACATGATTGATCATGGAGGAGGTGATACCAAAAGTACCTTCCTTGCTAAGAGGGAGTGTTGATTTGTGTAGCTCGAAAGGTCTTCTTCATTTGTTTGATGTCTTAGCATGAGGAGGACATAAAATGGTCCCTATGCATAAAATTTATTTTATAAATTTTAAGTGACTTACTTTATTTTATAAAGTTTAAGTGACTTTTTAATTTATGAGGGATAAAGTGATTTTTAGGTTGTGTCAATGAGATATTAAAACACAATCGTATATCTTGAGAGGGATAGGATTTAATCTTAGTGATTAGATCTAAAATAACTTCCTAACCACCTCATGAAGAGATAAAAAGGAGAACTAGGGAAAATACATTACATTATTATGCATTTAATGAAGAGAGGGACAACAGAGAAGAACTGAAGAAAGAGAGAGAAGGACTGGCAAGAGGGGGCACAAATTCCAAAGAGGGTTGGTGGCACAAATCCCAAGAAAGTTTCATAATTTATGACAGGAGTATCATACAACATTTAATGCAAATCGTATAGTATGGATTTAGCAGGTCGTACAACTAAATCTAACACAAAAATCAAGGAAAAGAATAAAGGCACGGATTTTGAGGAATTTGTTGTGGATAAAATTCGTACAGTCCGTACTGAAAGTAAAACAAAACCTTGGCATAGTTTTTGGGGAGTATTTGGTGCACAAGTTTCAAGAAAAGTACAGTCATTTATTGCCAAAAAAAATGATTGATGTAAACTCAGGAATTTCTGCGAGTTCATAATGAAAATCTCTCTCTTGTACTGGTTTTCCCTTCGAGGTTTTTCCAAGGGCATTGCCCATAAATATTTGTGTCATTGAATGTGTTAGTACTTTCCTATTTTATGCATCAGTTTTAGTTAAATGATTAAATGTGTTTCTAGCTATAAGTTCAGTTTTATTTCTACATTTATGAATGGGTATTAAACTATGAAATATTTATTGAAACTAAAAACCAGTATATTGGGTCATAGAAAAAATACAATGTGTATAAACAAATTAAAAAAATATTGACATTTAAATACTCTTTTGCTTGGCAGGAGTTCATTGTATCTATAAGCACCTGAATTGGGGTCACCTGATGATCAAGTGAAAGTGAGAATTCGTTCAGAGATTTAAGGAGAAACATCTATATGTACCAAAGTACTAGATGTCAATAGGGGATTATATTTGACCTATCAAATGCATGCTCTCTAGAGGCATCACATCTGAGCATGCCTAGTCATTATAACATTGACACTTGATTTGTTGTGGAAATTGTCTTGATATCACAATTTCCCAATAAACTCAGAGGACGAAGCACTGAGAAAGAGGCAGATACCGCAATTTTCCAAGAAACTTAGAACATGAAGCGTTGGGAAAGAAGCAATGTTGGTTTTAATCAAATAATGTTAAGGTAATATCGCCCTATTATAGAGTGGGAATTTGTGAAAACATTATAATGCATTGTTGAGTAAAGGTGACTTCAGAAAAAGGTTAAGTTCAAAGCCACATGTGGTTAAGGAAACAACGAAGGGTACTTATTACCCTTGAACAAAATTAGATATAAAAAGAAAACCCTAAGGGTACTTATTTCCCTTGAAAAAATTATCTTATAAAAAGACAACCCACATTATTATATTCTCGTGGGACCTAGTGTACACCCACTTATTATTAAAGGTATAATTATAATAATAATAATAATCTAATTTTAAGGTCACGACCAAGCTAGACACCAAATTGGTGTATGAGACCCCTTGTTTGTGGGAAAAGGGACCCCTATGTGCATCGATTTGACTACTAAAGTCTGTGGAGGTATACATACCCTACCCCCCTCTATATTTGAACCTGTGACCTCCAAGGAGGAAACACATGTTCTTAACCATTATTCCCACTTTCGATAAAATTACATGGGTCCTTTGCATGTCATGTGTCTAAGTTGGGGAATCGTGAGCTGTGAATTGTGGATTCCACACAATTCAACATTTTGGACTAAATATTCTTTCTTAACAATGGATTTCAAGTATATGTCTACTTTTATAAGTCAAAATATTATTTTCCAAAATTGTTGGAGAGTATTTACTACAATTGAATATCACAATGATGTGAAAACACAAAAAATTGCATCACAAATTACGAAATTAGAGGGAAAATTAACAAAATATCAATAAACTGAGAAAGTATGGTAATTTTTTTTATAGATATAAAGAATAAATTTGACAAGGAATGATCTAAGAAAGATTAAAATTATCATTTAAACAACCATAATCAAAATTTGGTTGCTCAAATCAAGAAGTTGAAGAACAAGAAGAACTTGCAAGAAGAAAAGTTAGAACACCTTATTAGCAAGGAATCATTGATCGATAAAGGAACAATGATAAATCCATTAGAATTAGAGAAGTCATTAGATGTAAAAATCCATACCATGGAGAAAGGAACTAATACAGATCCGGTTGACATCAAATATCAGAAAGATGTAAATCTAGTTGAAGTAGGGATATCGTTAGAGGTTGAAGTACAAACAACGAATACAGAAACCATACCAAATACAAGTGTCTCTACTAATAAAATATCAATGAGAAATATAGGAACACAAGTATATGAAGAAGACATAATACCAACGATGAATCGAGAAAGCTCTAAAATTATGATGAGGAAATATTTTGTTACAAGAACACCTTATCAATATCCTAATCATAATAGTTGACATTGTAACCAATCAATGTATCATATTTGATCTAAACAAAAGCAATATTTAACCTATATTTTGAAGAAGATCAATTCCACTGCAATTTGGCCTAAAAATGACAATCATTCTTGGAATCACAATACAAAAATATCTATCTAATAACCCTATAAATACATTTTCATAAAAGATTAAAGTAGGGTGCATTGACCCTTCAACAATAAGACAATTTTTTTAAGTACTTTGAAGATTGTGTTGCCTCATTTTGTTAACTATGACAAATTTACGAGTAGAGTATCAAATGAAAGAATTACAAGTAAGAATAGAGACAAAGCGTCTTGAAGAGAGAGGCAATGTAACATGGGGGATTCACCTTGTTGACCAATATCTTATCACGTTCATTCATAAAGGGGGTTTTAAAATTGTGAAAAATAATGTCAATATATTATAGGTATTGGGAGGGGATATGAGGCACAGTGGGGTATATAGGTATTGGGTGGTATAAAAAGTGGTATATAATAAAAATGTGTTTTTCATTTATTAGAAAGATCTATTGGGAGGGGTCCACCTAAAGGATTTTGGGAGGTATTTATTAATATCTAGTGAAATTAGTTGTGTTCTTTAATATACCATAAATGCACATGTTATTTCATAGTCATGGAGTGAAGACCATGTGCAATGTAACAACAACAATTAATGGACATAACATAATGTGTGATTTCAATAGTATTTAACGATGTGTATAAATACATTGAATGGTCACATGCATAAATGGACATGTCTTTTAGACATGTGCCATTTGATTATTACTATTATTATATGTAATGTGTGCTTGCTACATCCCCCCCCCCAACCATTTCAAATATGCTTTGTCCTCAAAGTATATTCTGGAAAAATTGTGTCTTTGTTCATGCGTGTAATGATTTCACTTAATGCTCCGTTCTTGATAGTGTCATGGTTGAAGAAATGAGGTAGTACGATCTTTGACGTATTGAATAGAATTGTCAAATTGTTCAAGGTTCGGTCCACTCTAATTTAATATTTTATGGAACTATATGTCTATAGGGTTCTTGGATATAACTTTTTGTATTTTGATTCCAAGTATTATTGTTATTTTGAGACCGAATTGCACGAGAATTAATCTTCTTCCTATTGTAGGTCAAATATTGTCTTTGTTAAGACCAGTGTTGATACTGTGTTGGCTCTTGTGATTAGGATGTTGATAAGTTGTCCTTGTAACATGATATTTCCTTATCATAATTTAAAAAAAAAAATTATTCACTTTTGGTATTATATCTTCTTCATACAATTGTGTCACTTTGTTGATCATTGGAATTTTATTAGTAGAGAGTCTTGGATTTGATAAGGTTTCTGCATCCGACGTTTGTACTTCAACGTCAGACAATATCCCTAATTCAACTGGATCGGTCAATGTTTCCTTGTCAATCAATGAATCTGTGTTGATAAGTTGTTCTAGTTTTTCTTGTTTTATCTTCTTTTTGTTTTTTAATTCCTTGATTTGTTTAATCAAGCTTTGACTGTGATTTCCATGACAAGAAAAGTATTCAATTTTATCTGATAGATCTTTGTTGAATTTTATTTTTGAGATCTTGATGAGATTCCTCATGGGGTCCTTGATATCTTGCTAATTCATGTTTCAAATTATCATTTTTTTAATGAAAATCTTGTTTTAAATGAGAAACATATGATTGTGATTCTTAAAATGGGAAATTTCTTCATCTTTATTGGCTAAAACCTTGTCAAGTTTTTTTTAAGATCTCGCATCTTCTGTAATGACATCTAATTATCTCAAAGGATCACATCCGATACGTCTTTCAAGCTTATGATGAAGGATCTTTTGAGCATGACTTCATTGTAAAGTCTTGTAGTGTTATCTTCTTGTTATACGAGAATGTGGAAAATTTTCTTCATGTTTAAGATGACAACCCCTAATGTTTCTATCAAAGGTGAACCTAGAATTATGTCATCACCTTTTCTACACATAGTTTTATTATTGAATTGTGATATGAAAACAAAATTTTCAATTGTTAGTTGGATATTGTTTTTTCCATATCTTTTCGGGTTTAAACAAACACTTTTTTCAATTATACTTGACTCTATAATTAATATTAGATTGGCCAAGTCGATGTTAATGTAATTTTCCTAGTATGAACAAATAACAATGCTAATATTTTTCCTTGAATAATGTCCTTAACTTTTAATAAGGCATAAATACTTTGTTCATAACCACAACAAAATCTACCTTTGTTTTCACTATTAAGATTCATTTCGTTTTGTTAAGGCATTCGTCAAAACACTTCATTATTACAAAACTTATATCTTCTTTGATAATTAGCGAGTGCACAAAGTGACAGGATCTAACTTCCTCATTGTGAAGTTGTATGCTTCTTTCCTTCTGTTATGCTAGGTAATTCTATTCTTCTTTAATATGGTACCCTTTTTAGCTTAATACTTCCTTACTGTGCTTAAACACACACACATATTCCACAATAAATTTCAATCCAGCCATGTTAAGGGTTGGTGTGGTCCAGGTCGGGTGCGATCCCCGGGTGACTTTGACGGCTTAGATGCCCCTGGGTCATGGCATCTTAGCCAAGGCAGTCCCTCGCCAGTCAAAAAGTTCAGGATTACCAAAAAAACCTTAATATACCATCAAGTATTAGTATAATTTATATAATATAAGTCATTATATTATAGTAACTTAAAATTAAAATTAATTATTTATATAAAATTAGATTTTTTTGAGAAAATATTGACTATTTGCATTATGTGGCATCTATTTGAATATTTGCAAGTGGGAGGTATCTATTCCACCCAAGTTTCTTAAGGATTGTATTTCACCCTAATCACTTGAGACAACTCACTTTCACAAGGAATATGGTCCAAAAAGGAAAAATCTAGATAAAAGGAATGAACCACACTCACCCTTGCACTGTCCACTAGGATAATAAGCCCTTGTAAACATGGTGGATAGACGTGGCAAAGATAAGGTTTTACAATGAGCACAAGGCTCTAAAATATGAGGATGAGGAAGGGAAAAGGAACCACATGTTGATAGCACATGCTCAAGGAGAAGGTGAGCAGACTTGCACTGTCCAAGACATTTCCACCAAGAAGTTAAGTAGCATACAAACTAAGTGAAGAAATGTTGGTAACCGGATTTTTAGACCAGAAAACAAGGACAAGGCAATAGTGTTGGAAATTGGAAAGCACTTTTTTCTATTAGTTTGAGGCTATACTTTAATGAATTTGATCGTTTTAACTATATTTTGACAAACTAAACCTATTTGATGTATTTGACGCCCAAAATGCTCAATGACAAGCAATTTGGCCAACAAATCAAAATTTATGAAAATGAAGTGGATAAAACAACATGGAAGATGAGGTGGACAAAAGAAATGACACCTCACATAGCCACATGACAGATAAAGGAGCACCCTCCAATGTGTTCTAACGATGCATCCAAAATGGAGAAGAATAATCAATCCATGGAATGAGTGTAGTTATGTTGGGGAGAAAGTGGCTCAAATGATTCTCAAATCGGCCAAAGTATTTCCTTGGACATGGATAAGGAAAGGGGACTGGATATATGAGGAGATGACAAGAATTGCTAACTATTTGGTAGGTATTTAACAATCTCGACATGCAATTCAAAATTGTCTTATTGTAAAGGTCCAGTGTGGTGGGGAATTAGGAGAGTTTCAAATATGAATGAAGAGTAAGAGTAATGATGCCTCCATGGAGATGACCAATCCCAAATTCAAGGTGAAAAAACAAGGTGGAAAAGAGAAATCCCAGCAGGCCCATCTTCAAATCAAGTTATCAAACTTGTGGAGTGGAAGAAAGGAAACGACTCACCCATGTTCTCTCACAAGGATCTAAGGGAGGAGAGAGGAGATTTGGAAGAAAACAATAAGTTGGTAGAAAGAAAGAATGAGAAAGATATTCCCTTAAACAAACATTATTGGCAGATACGGAGTGGACATTGGACAACTCCCTTTTTGTCAATAGAATTATCGAACCACTCGGAAATTTCAACGAGTAATTACCCTTGGAATTGAGTGTGCCTTACACATTTTTCTCTTTTAAGAGGTCGTTCATGTTAAATATTTATAGGTTGATGCAAAATGTTTTCTAGACTCTTTCAATTATAAGAACCCTGTTATTTCAAGGAATCCTAATATAAGATCTACCCATTTTGTTTTTCTTTGTAAAATGGATTCTTTTATGAACGTGTGGACAACATCACCTCTAACATGTTAATATGATCTTGGTGTTGCAACAAACCACTATAAGTGTAGAGGAGCACGGGGAAGGAGGGGAAGGGGAGAAATCAGAGGAGGTAAGGGGGTCGAGATGGGAACTGTTGAAATATTGTAATTGCGAAGAATATTCTAAATACAATTGAGTTATTATCTTATAGATCAATCCCATTTTGTGAATTGATCATGT
Source organism: Picea engelmannii (assembly GCA_009831015.1). Taxonomy (NCBI): domain Eukaryota; kingdom Viridiplantae; phylum Streptophyta; class Pinopsida; order Pinales; family Pinaceae; genus Picea; species Picea engelmannii. Next base: position 141,909 of record ML785279.1, read on the forward strand.
TGGGACTTATGTATGACCAAATCCCATTTTGTGGATTGGTCAAACCCTAATCAAATGATGTTAATTGAGAAGTCGACCCCTAGGGATAATTAAAGTGGTTTTATCCACTAGTTGAAGAAGTCAGCCCTGCCTAATGAAGAGACACAACCCTAGCACTCCTCATCTAGTATAAATAAGAGAGGCTAGTGCCTCATTCTCTCACTCACTCAAGTCACTCATCTAGTGCGCAAGTTTGAAGGAAGTTGCAGTTATAAGAAGGAGAAGGGAGAGGTGCATTGCTCAGTCTTGGATATTCTCTAGTGTTTGGTCTTTTATCTTGGCATTGTATTGGAAATCTATATTAAGGAAGCTTTTGTTGGGTTTTATCCCCCATGAGGGTTTCCTAGGATAAAATGTTGTGTACCTTGTGATTGTGTTTCTTTCAGTGATCTTGCTTATGTTGTTATTGTCTAGTAAATTAAAAAGAACTTAATAGTAGCTCTAAATTTAACATGGTATCAGAGCTTGACTTAATAGAGCACCTTTCACTAGGTAACCAAAAATGTCATTGTTGTCATACAAGAAAATTAGGGCTTTTTGTTGGAAGGGAATTTCAGCCTAAAACCCATCTAGGGGATTTCACCCTAGCCTAGCGAACTCATTGGCAGCTTGAGTGCACCTTTTCAGTGGCTAGAGACTATGGAAAATGAAACCTTAGTTTTCACTGGTACCAGGAAACCAGAACCAGTACCAAAAGTACCAGTCCATATTTGCGCAAGCTCAGTTTCAAGGGGTAAAATTTGGATTTTCTGAAAACAGACTACACCAGACTACTCGCCTTAGCCCAACGCACCTCCTGGTAAGTTCGGATTTAATTTCTGAGCACTTTCAATTTTTGGTCATTTTCCCAGCTCCAGGTCAAGATGTCTGCAAACACCAAGCTTGTTGACAAGTTAGAAGGTGTGGATAACTTTCATTCCTGGAAGTATAGGATTGCACACATTCTTGAAGAGAATGATCTTGAAATTTTCATAAAGGAAAATGTACCAGAACCCGCAGAAGCTACAACTAAAGAAAAGTACAACAAGGATATGGCTAGGGCCAAAAGAATCATTATAGAGTCTATTAAATATCACTTGATCCCTCAAGTGGTCTCTAAGAAAACTCCAAAAGAGATGTTTGATGCCCTAACCAGAATGTATGAAGGAAATAACATTAAACGGAAGATGAACTTGAGAACCCAACTCAAGAATACAAAGTTGCAGAAAGGAGAAATAGTTCATGATTATTTCTCTAAGATTTCTCAATTCAAGGAACGGCTAGAAGCAATTGGAGACAACCTAGATGAATATGAACTCATAATGACATCTCTTAATGGTCTCACGAGAACTTGGGATGCCTTCATCCAAACTATTTGTGCTAGAAAGGAGAAACTACAATTTGACAGTCTTTGGGAAGAATGTGTTCAAGAAGAAGCAAGAGTAGTTAACCGAGAAGTAGTATTATTAAGGGATGAATATCAAGCCCTAGATGATCATTCTAAAGGAGGAAATAAAATGTCTCACTTCCAAAAGGAGACTCACCACCATCAGGGATCTCACTCCCCAAGGATAGTCACCCACTTCCATAAAGAATCTCACCCTCCAAGGAGATTTCAGAAATTTCAGAAAGGTCAAAGAAGAGAAAAGGATGTCTCCTCTTATCAATGTTACCATTGTGATAAGATGGGACATATTGCTAAGAATTGTCCAGCTATAAGAGAAGAATACAATAAGAGAAATAACAAAAGACTTTGTTCCCATTCAATTGAATATGATGAGCCACCCACGAAGATGATTAAAGAAAAGATTGAAGACTATGTTTTATTTTCTTCCCTCTTAGGATCTGTGTCACCTGGAGAGGACACTTGGCTCATAGATAGTGGTGCTTCTAATAACATGAAATGTCAAAGAGACATTCTCTCTATCCTTACAGAAAAYAACTTTCCCCAKAAAGTTACACTTGGAGATGATTACTAGTACCCTATCAAAGGAGTGAGAGAATCCACCTACAAACTTGATTCAGGGACCCTGATGAAGATGAAGGATGTACTATATGTACTAGGTTTGACAAAGAAATTACTTTCTATMTCATATTTATATAAGAAAKGTTTCAGGGTTGCATTCATAGATGGCAAAGTTATTATGTGGCCTAAAGGAAAAACCATAGAAGATGCAATTGTCATTGGAATAGAAGAAGGTGGCATGTATAAGTTAAAAGGTCACTCACATGCAGCCTTGACTCACTCCACTRAGATTCCATGTGAACTTTGGCATAGAAGAATAGCTCACATCAACTACAAAGCCTTACTATATGTAAGCAAGGTAGTCATAGCTCTACCAGAATTCAAGGTTGATCATGAAGGTGTATGCAAGGGATGTGCACAAGGAAAAAACATAAAGAATCCTTTCTCGAAGAGCGACAGTAAAGCAGAAGGAATCTTGGAGCTCATCCACTCATAAGTATGAGGCCCAATGCCATCAACCTGTTAAGCCCTAAATAATGGCTCATTACCCCTTAATTTGGGCATATTACATTAGTAATGTTATTTTATTTATGTTGTCTTTAGTCCATTAGTTGTAATTATACCTCTTAGTCTCCTATATATACCAAGGAGACATTTTCATTTGGAATCATCTTGTAATTGTACATTTATATGGGAATAAGGAGGTTTCCCCCTCGAAGGGGCTTATTATCTAAATTTCTCTCTTTTTCAAGGCATTGAGTACTTATTTTGAGGTTTTTCTATGCTATATTGATATTTGGTTCTTAACATATGGTTTCAGAGCTCAAGGTCTTGGAGTTTCGCTGCTACATCTGAGACACCTTGGAATTTTTGCTATAAATTTGTTTCTACAATGTTTCAGATGAAACAATTTTGACAATATTTAGTATACGGACCAAGGTACATTGGGTTAAAATTCCAGCTCTTGCGGCCATATAATTTCGGATATACAGCATGTGCAAGATAGGGTTATGGAATCATCCTGAACTGAGCCATTGTGGAATTTTCGCTATAAAAAAATTTATGTAACGTTTCAGACCCTGAAATCTGGAGGATATTCACAAAAATTAGTAAGGTATCTGTGGTAAAAATTTTAGCTTATGGTTCATCTTACATTTGTAGATACACCCTGTGGAAGATAGGGTATCTGACTAGTCCTATTGACTAGTCTCAATAACGTGTTCCAGGTAAAACAATCATAACTTCTTCCTAGAGTATCCAAATTGAGTGAGACTAGTTGCATTGGATAGTGGACAGTCTGTATCATTTCTGGTACGAGTTTCAGAATTTTATATCAATTATTTTGTGTGGGGCATGCTATACAAGTGATATCTCCTGGAAAGGCTAAAAATCAGCAAGTTGTGGGGAAGTTACCATAAATTCCACTTGGCACATCCAATTTTGATCAGACATGTGGCATTGCAGAGAAAAAATATCAAAGAAATATAAAAAAGAAATTTTCATACCCAGAAGGGCCGAAACCTTGGAGATACAACAGAAGAAATATTGTCTAGCAGAAGCACCTCAAAATCAAGGTTCAAAACTGATACTTAGCCAACATGCCACCAAAAAAGGGAACTTCTACACCAAATAAGCTTCCAAACAATCCTACATGGACTCTTGATGAAGGTGAAGAAATGCGTAGGGACATAAATGATTTACAAAAGAAGACAGTAGCAAAAGATGAACTACAAGAGATGATGGAGGGTTTAAAAGGGGAGATCATGGAAGGATTGAAACATTTCCTAATAGAGAGGACACCTGAAGGTGAAAATGTATCCCATGAAATTCATGATGAGGACACAAGGAAGGTGAATCAAGAATGGAGAAACTCCAACTTTGGGTTGAATACCAACCATCTTCCTAAGATCGATATGAGGAAGTTTGATGGCAAGGACCCAATCACATGGATACTTCAGATGGAGAAATTCTTTGATCTACATAATGTGCCACATACACAAAAGCTACGAATTGCTTCTTTATATTTAGAACCCAATCAATTTGTATGGTATCGATGGTTTTGTTCTCACAAATCACTCGTCACTTGGACAATTTTCACAAAAGAAATGATAGCACACTATGAGGATACAAGGAGCAATACCTTCTTTAGCCAATTGATAAATCTCAAGCAAAAGGGTTCAGTTACAGAGCACATTGAGAACTTCCAAAGATTGAATATAAAGGTAACAAATATTCCAGATGAGCACTTGATTGATGTATTCATAGGAAATTTAAAGGATAACATTCAATATGAGGTTCTCCTTTGGGAACCCAAATCATTGGAGAATACATTTAGGGTGGAAAGAAATGTTGAAAGTAAAAATACGGCTATGGCTACTAGAAGGACCAATCCTAACAGCTATAAAGAGAATAATGCTCCTTCTTCTAAAACACCTCAACCTACAAGGTTGACATCTCAACAATTGGAGAAAAGAAAAGCAAAAGGTTTATGCTTTAATTGTGACAGCAAGTACAGTAAGGGACATAAGTGTGGTGAGAAGAAATTATTCTACATAGATTGTGAAGAGGAAGAAGAACAAGAACAAGAACCATCTCAA